>JAJEJO010000769.1:607089-761675 GCA_020662805.1 Glaucomys volans | reverse complement strand
GCTAGAGTTTCAAGGACAATGTTGAACAAAAGTGGAGAAAGAGGGCATTCCTGCCTTGTTCCAGTTCTCAGGGGGAATGCTTTCAATTTTTCTCCATTTAGAATGATGTTAGCTGTAGGCTTAGCATAGAAAGCCTTTACAATGTTAAGGAATGTCCCCACTATCCCTATTTTTTCTAGTGTTTTGAGCATGAAGGGGTGCTGTATTTTATCAAATGCTTTCTCTGCATCTATTGAAATAATCATGTGGTTCTTGACTTTAAGTCTGTTGATGTGGTGAATTACATTTATTGATTTCCGGATGTTGAACCAACCTTGCATCCCTGGGATGAAACCCACTTGATCATGGTGCACTATCTTTTTAATATGCTTTTGTATGTGATTTGCTAAAATCTTGTTAAGAATTTTTGCATCTATGTTCATTAGGGATATTGGCCTGAAATTTTCTTTCCCGATGTGTCCTTCTCTGGTTTTGGTATCAGGGTGATATTAGTTTCATAGAATGAGTTTGGAAGGGTTCCCTCCTCTATTTCATGAAATACTTTGAGGAGTATTGGAATAAGCTCTTCTTTGAAGGTCTTGTAGAACTCGACTGTGAATCCATCTGGTCCTGGACTTTTCTTTGTTGGTAGGTTTTTGATGACTTCTTCTATTTCCTTGCTTGAAATTGATCTATTTAAGTTGTGTATGTCCTCCAGACTGTTTGGGTGGCTCATATGCCTCTAGGAACCTGTTGATGTCTTCCAGGTTTTCTATTTTGTTGGAGTATAAATTTTCAAAATAGCTTCTAATTATGTTTTGTATTTCAATTGTGTCTGTTGTAATATTTCCATTTCCATCACGAATTTTAGTAATTTGGAGTTTCTCTCTCCTTTTCTTCGTTAGTGTGGCTAACAGTGTATCAATTTTGTTTATTTTTTCAAAGAACCAACTTTTTGTTTTGTCAATTTTTTGAATTTCTTTTGTTTCAATTTTATTGATTTCAGCTCTGATTTTAATTATTTCCTGTCTTCTACTACTTTTGGTGATGATCTGTTCCTCTTTTGACAATGACTTTTTAATGTTTTGTTTTTCAAGATTGTCACTGTTTTTTTTTCATATTTAAAATTTTGGAGTAGGTATTGGCATCTACTTCCAGATAATAGTTTGAATCCAGCTTTAAAAAGTATTTGTTCTTGTTTAGTTTTAATGGTTGTCACTGCTAGCTGATTTTTGAACATCTTAAACACACTAACTCAAATTGTCAGACTGCTTCAGAATGTTAACTTCATCTATAGAAAATCCATGTTCTAATTGTAGATTTCATTCACTCTCTTGGTTGACTTTGGATTTCTTCGTGTGGTTTAGAATTTTGGCTCCCAGGCTCATTTTAAATGTAAGGGTTTTGGTTTTATTCTCTCTCTGTCTCTGGATGGAGAGTGTGGTGGGTCATGGCTTTAGCCTCCGTCATTACTTATCTGTTCCATGGGCATATTTATCATTCATCCAAATCCAGCTGCATATTAAACTGTCACTGCTGATAGTTTATTATATATCAGAGCAGACGGGGGTGAGTGAATGTGTGAATTTGCCATGCCCTGGCATCTTTGTGGGAATCCGTATGTATATCTGAAAGCTTCAGGTGACAATGGTCAGTTGTGCTCAGGAGCAAGTTCACATGGCCATCTCTCACTGGGAATTTGTGTGTTTGTTTCTATAGCTAGAAACCCTGTTATGGTTTGGATGTGAGGTGTCCCCCAAAAGCTCACCTGTGAGACAATGCAGGAAGGTTCAGAGGAGAAATGATTGGGTTGTAAGAGTCTTAACCCAATCAGTGAATTAATCCCTAGTGGGATTAATTGAAGTGGTAGGGTGTGACTGGAGGAGGTGGGAATTGGGGTGTGGCTATGGAGAATATATTTTGCATATGGAGAGTGGAGTCTCTATCTCTGCTTCCTGATGATGCGAGCTGCTTCCCTCTGCCACACTCTTCCACCATGATGTCCTGCTTTACCTTGAGCCCTGAGGAATAGATTCGGCCTTCTATGGACTAAGCCCTCTGAAACCATGAGCCTTCAAATAAACCCTTCGTCCTCTATAATTGTGTTGGTCAGATCATTTAGTCACAACAGTGAAAAAACTGACTCAAACTCTAGTTTGCTAACCTCCCCATTCAGGAGCAAAACTTTCCCTCTATGCTTTTGCCCAGGACTGTAGTGAGACTTTGTCTTTTGGCAACATTGCTCCACACCCAATTCTGAAGTTATTGACAACAGTAAGGGTGGGGACAGGGCAAGAAAGATGTTGGGGACTTTTTAGATGATGAAGCTTCCAGGCCATATTTTTTAAGCTTTTTTTTTTTTTTTTTTACATAAAGGATTGTGTAATATGTATTCTCTAATCCAGTTGTTTGTGCTGTTTGATTTAGGAAGCCAGACATTGGAGAGGTAATTGATTTCCCATATTGCATTTTTTACAGTATTACTTACACGGTGCGGGTCTGCCTAATATGGAAATCAATAAAATGCAAGGAAATCATACCTTCTGCATTTCTTTGGTTCTTTTTTTATGGCACATTTTCTCTCTCTTTCTTTGGCATATATTTAAGGTGTGTAACATGAGGTTTTGATATACTTGTTCAGAGTAAAATGGTTTCTTTGGTTCTCAAATGTGAAGTCATCTTAATATCTCTTTTGTGGTCATTCTCATAGTTTTTCAAAAGTAGAAACCCTTTCATACGCTCAGGGGAATCACTTAAGGCAAGTGTCAAATTTTCCATGAATGTAGGAAATATTTGTTCACTTGAGGGGTATGGATGTTTTAGGGATGGCTCAAATGCTCCGTCAGATGGAATTAATCAAGGCTACTCAGAAGCCCGAAGTCCTTAGGATCATCCTCTGCCATTTTCCCTCCTACTTTCTAAAGTTTAGGACCAATTTGTGTTGATTAGAACAGGTCAAAAATGTACCCGTAAGCTTCTCAATGGAGGGATTCTTCAGAAAATGAGAAACCAGGTAAATTACAGAGTGTTTTTTTGGTACTCTGATTTGCTTTTGTTAAACACATTGCTAAGTTCCCTCAGATGAATGCTTATGCCTCACACCTTTTTGATTTTTCTTGAAAGGACTTGCTAAGGTCTTGACAAACACTAGCTAAGTTGATTTATAAAACGGGGTTGGCACAATCTCAGCATTTGAATCGTGACAAATTTCAAGGCTGACAAACTGCATGTTGATGTCCTTGTTTTCTATCTAATGAAAATATTTAATTTTCAGAATGAACTGAAAGTCACCCCAGCTTTACTTAATACCAACCTTGCCCAGGATGACAAATCATTCTCAAGGGCAGCACCATGACTCTGGAGTCCCACAGCAAGGCCAGTGCTCTGGCTTTTAGCTTCTCTTTGTTTTTCTTACTGGGGACAGGAAATTTTTATTAAAATCTGAAAGTACCAGAGTGTTTTCCTTGGGGTCCGCTATTTATAGAGGAGAATAACTCCCCAAATTGTAGGATGAATTAAATTTTTATGACTTTGTAGTGACAGCATTTCTGTCTGTAGGTCACCAACATACCTAATAAAAGCTGGGAGAGCAGTTGCTGATAATTTCTAATTCACTCTTTTCAAATTCATCTGCTTTATTTACCATGGAAAGAAAGATGTATTTTTCAATTTCGTGTTGAAAAGGAGATATTTGTGGGTGCCTTAATCTTTTCCTTTAATTTGGTGAAAGATCATTTGAACCCAAAGAAGAAGTTTCTCAAACTGAATAATTATGAAAATGTGAATCTTTATATTCTTCTTAGTTAAAATGAGGTTTTTGTTGGTGGTGGTTCTGAGAATCTCCTGTTAAGTCACTTGATCATTATCATGTTATGATTATAGTCTGAGACAGTCAAAATAGCCAGCCATCCCAGCTTGCTTGTCTTGGGCAGTGTTCATGACCAAGGAGAAGAGTTGTGCTCTGAAGATAACTTCAAGGAATTTGCACCTCTCTTCTCTCTTACCATCTTCCTAAGTGGGAGGCAACCCACAGTTCTCCGTTAATACAACTTCCTTTGCTGTCTTAACCTCCCTGTTTATGCATTCCAATGGAAATCTCCACAAATTAGGATGTTAGTCACCTTATCTTACAGACTTTTTTTTTTTTTTTCACCTTAGAGTCAATTTAAAGCTAGAAGATTTCAATGGACCAGTCAATGGTATTGGTTTTTCCCTCTAAGGAGTTTTCAGAAAACTGAGAACCAGATAGTAATTAGATTTTGGTCACTGGACCCCAAATGATGCATATATCTGACATAAATGAGCCCACTGGGTGCTTTACTCTCCTGGGGGTCGCACTACACAATGCTGCTACTATATACTCTTTGCTACACTTCTCGTGGTCTTATGTGGCATAGTAAAAGCAACCCCATTTTCATGCATATACTTTTGGATTTTCCCAACAATGGTATGATTCCTGTACTCTCTCTCAAGCAGACAGGTTCCAGATATAAGGACAGAGAGCTGCAGCTTCAAGGAGGCTGCCTGAGATACCAACCCTGGTCCTCTAAAAACAGAGTTCTGCACCTGAGCCAAGGGCGCAATCACCAGTTCCACAAATCAGAGGCTGCAATAAATTAAAAAGTACCTAAGATGCACCTGTGATCTACTGATAGCACTCTACATGTTAGAAAGTCTCTTGGGAAACAGACACAGCCCAATGGAACAGAAGAGGGAACCCATAAATAAACCCATTTATATGGTCAACCTAATTTCAACAAGGGCACCAAGAATACCAACAGGGAAAGAATTGTCTCCTCCATAAATGGTGCTGGGAAAGTCTGATATCCATACACCACAGAATAAAATGGTGCCTTTGTGTTATATCATCCAGAACAATCATTCCCAAATGAATTAAAGACTTAAGACCTGAAACCATGAAAGTTCTAGAAGAAACTAGGCAATGATTTTTTTAAAAATATGCCACACCTACACACAACAGCACACAGATCAAAACAAAATTTTAAAAGCAAAAAAATAAACAAGCAGGACAATAACAAACTTAAATGGCAAAAGAAATAACCAATAAAATGAAAAGACAGCCTGGGTAATGAGAGGAAATATTTGTGAATCATCCGCCTGATAAAGGGTCAATATCCAAAGTACATAAAGGAGCTCATGCAACTGAATAGCAAAGAAGCCTCAAATAACACAATTAAAAAATTGGTAAAGGACTTGAATAGATACTTTTTCCAAATAAGATATACAAGTGACCAATGGGCATTAGGTGTTGAGTTCATTGCTAAGTTGCTGAGGCTGGCTTGAACTTGAGATCCTGCTGCCTCAGTCTCCCAAGCCATTGGGATTGCAGGTAGGCACCACCACGCCTACTTGGATATTTGAGTTATTTGCTTGGATATTTGAGAAACTTCTCCCTCTGTACTTTCTCCCTCTTTGAGTTACACTTTACCCCAGCACCACAATGGTGTCTCTCAGGTCTAGCAGTACATGTTGCCTTGGCAAAACCAGAAGCCTGATTTCCACCCCATCTCCTTTGCTCATGACTTACAAATTCTGCCTAAAAATCTAAACACACCTTCTTTTGCTTTCTAGTTAAATTTGGTAACCAGAACATAGCTTAAGGTTCATATTTCTCTACAAGTTAGCAATTCATTTTTTTCTCTAATGCTATTATTTATTTTAGTGAATCCTGTTGGCTATTCTATGTTTGAAAAAAATTTTATTTGTGGGTTCCTTTGGACTGTCCTCCATGTCAGTTACATTTTCTCTTAATTTCTTTGTCTTTTTTCCCTCCTTGGGCTCACTCTATTAATTGAAGCCTTTTCTTTACGTTGGAGTTTCATTTAGCAAACTGAATTTTAGTCTTTTATTCTGCCTGTGATTTCTAGCACAGTGTTGATCTAGTCTTCAATTTCTTACTGCAACTTTGTGGTCTCCTTCCTTCCATTGTTTTTTGTTTCAATCACTCATCTCCATTAAAAACATGGTATCAAGCCAGGCATGGTGGCGCACGCCTGTAATCCAAGCCACTTGGGAGGCTGAGTCAGGAGGATCGCGAGTTCAAAGCCAGCCTCAGCAACTTAGCGAGGCCCTTAGCAACTCAGTGAGACCCTGTCTCTAAATAAAATACAAAATAGGGCTGGGGATGTGACTCAGTGGTGGAGTGCCCCTGAGTTCAATCCCTGGTTCCAAAAAAAAAAAAAAAAAAAAAACACAAAACCCACAGTATCATGTTCTCTAACGGTGTGACGTTGTTACGTAGGTTTTCCTCTAGAGTGAGTCCTTCGTTTCTGGTTGTCAAGTTCAGCTTCCTGCATTCGATATTGATTTAATGAATATTTATCATGTGCCAGGAACTATCCTTAAAGAAAGACCTGTCAGGGAAACCAAGCTCTGCCCTCAGAGATCTTACACCCCAGGTGATAAATAAATAGTTAAAGGTCAAGCTCTTCTTGTAAGCAAGGCCCAGATAGTGAATATTATGAGATCATGGACCGTATGGTGTCTGTCTCAACGACTCAGCTACTTTGCCATTGTCACGCAAAAGTGGCCCCAGACAAGGGTGAATTCCTAAGTGTTGCTGTGCTTCAATAAAACCATGCTAGCATCTGGTCTCGGGCAAGTATTTTCAGATGTTCTTCCCACCCTGTCTTTGGCATTGCTTCCTGAGGTCATTCCATGAGGGAAAAGACGGGAGGCTGATGAGGAGCCCGAACGGAGGCTGCCATGAGAAAGACCCACGAGTGGTCCCACAGGTGCTGAGCCCCTGCCCCTCACTCACAGGCATCTCCAGTCCAGGGGGAAGGAGGCCTTTTGGCCACTGCTGGCCCTGATTCATTTCTGACTGTCAGTGCCAAAGGGCTGACAGATTGGAATCCCATACAGGTTTCTTCTTGCAACTCTCCAGGCCTCCTACTGGATGATTTCTCAATCCATGGAGGCCCAGAGAATGAGGGAATCTGGGCAGCCACCAAGAGAGGTCCCTAGGAGAAAGTCCAGAGGCACATTGTAGCAACACCTGCTGACTTCCTATTTCTTCTATGACCTATTTTCTTTTAGGCCCAAGAAATCTTTAAGCATCTGTCAGCTTATTTTCCTGGACTGCTAAAATACTTTTAAAATACATTTAAAAATTCTTATTAAGAAATAGTTTTTATTAATTACAGAAAAAAGAGAAGAAAATAAAAACGATTCTGAATTCCTCCTTCTGAGATGACCAATGTGAACTTTGTGAGGGATATTCTTCCAAATAGTTTTATGTAAATAAAAGTCTGTATCAAATATTAAATGTTATTATATAATAAAATATTAAAATGGACTCATACTGAATAGATAGTGAACTGCAGTCATCAATAATTATGCATGATACGAATAGCATGTAACAAATGGAATGCTCTTAAATTGGTATGTTTTGTAGGCTGCTTTTTGTATTTCCTATTATGAAACGTTTTTCAGTTCTCTAAACATTATTTCTGCAATTGTTGCGTAGTATTCCACTGCATGAATGTTCCATATTTATTGAAAGAAATCTCTCATTCTTGGGAATTTACTTTGCTACTATTTTTTCAGGAGTATGAACAATACTGAAATGAATATCCTTTGCCATAAATATAGGCATAGATTCTTTTTTTTTCTCCAAGTATGCTCTTTGTATTATAATTCCTTATAAATAGACTGTACTTTGTCTGGCCATTTGTTTGATTTTTGTGTTGAAGATTTGGTTGCAACATGAGAAATTCTGGTTCCTTTTGCTAGTTTGGGTTGGGTGGGAGGAGATGGAGGCATCAACCTTGGATTGGGATTGGGATGTTGATGCTCTGTGATACAGTACCCACAAGGAGATGAGATCCACCAAGCCACTTGAAGAGATTAAGGAATCCAGTAGAGGGTAATCGTAAGAGCAGAAATCCTGTTGTGATCGTCACTACCTAACACCAGGAGAGCTCCATTAGACCATTAAATGCTAAAAAAAACCCAAAGGGTGTCACCAGCTGACAAAGGGCACAAAATTCATAGTGTGGGTTGACATTTAGCCCTTAACACACCATGACAGCATCAGGCTCTGTGGGGTGTGTCAGAACAGGGGATGCGACGGACCACTCCTCTGGCTGTCTGGGACTCTGTCTTATGCAATAATATTAGAGAAACCTTTGCTTGATGACCAGAAAATGCATATTTTTTGACATACGATGCCTGGGCTGCTCAAGTCCATCAGGGAAACCCATATGGAGACGGGCGGAGCTCCCACATCTTATTCCTATTCACGTTTCTCGTGTAAGCCCCCCTGTTATTTCCCTGAGAATCTAGGATGCAGCAGACTCTTGGGAAATAAGTATGGTAAAGTTGGCAGGTAGAAGAGGTTTTTGGCTGTTGTTTTTCAAACATATTACACATATTTTTACATTATTAAAAACACATGCACACGCAGAGCCCTATTTTCCCAGAAGCCTGTTCGGCTGACTTGTGTCAAGCCTAGTGATTTATAGGATTGTTTGCATATATTATGTTTTAAAACACATATTGCTTTTGTAAAAATGTGTATTTATTATACATTTTGGAATTCATAATATGTGCCGGAAAAGCTGCCTTCGCCTGCCTAGATCTGAGGCCGTGTGTCATGAAAACACATTTCTGGGAGGGACAAAAGCTTCAGAAGGAGCCAAATGACTGTTGCCTTTGTAACTCCCATGATCGCACTCTTGTTCTCTGTCTCTCTCTCACACACACACAAACATCCCCATTCTCCCTCCTCTGTGTCTCACACCCATACAAATAGACAATAAAAGCAGTAATGGAACAACAGCCCCAGAAGAATGCTTGGTTAGAAATAAATCTGATTTTTAAAGCTGCGTGTATGCGCGCACACACACACACACACACACACACACACAATCATCAGGCAAAGCAACTTTGTGAGAAGCAACAATTCAGAACTCTAGAGATTGGGCTACCAAAAATGAGGAGAGACCCCTGAACCTCTGCATAGCGTGTTCTTCACATTCCCCAAGCTGTGACCCTGAGTCCACAAGTCGGATCTAAAATCACACTGTGCTGTCACTATGGAAGGGGCCCCAAATCCCGAGCTTTGGTGCGTCTAGGCAGGTTGGGTGCAGGCGTGTGTGCCCACTGGGCTCACATCAACCCAGGAGAGCAGGCGTTCACATTCACCATGAGCCCTATTTAAGCAGATTTGCTGTTGTCCTTGTCTGCTCCCTCTCACCATGTCCCAGAATATTCCACGGAGCATCTGTGCTGGCAGAGATGGACTGCCCAGTGCCCCCATTAGGCCTCTGACCCTGCACATTTGCTCTTAGACTTTCAATCTCAGTGGGGATCCAAGGAGAAGGAGGAGGGATCTGGGGTTTTATCACTGTGACTGTCACTGTCTCCTGTCTGCCACCCCAGGGAGAGAGCAGGGGAAAGGGCAGCCATGGGGGCTGAGTGGAGAGGCAGGGAGGAGACCATATTGGGCCAGATGTGCTGGTGTGCACCTGTAATCCTAGTGACTTGGGAGGCTGAGGCAGGAGCATCGCAAGTTCAAGGGCAGCCTCAGCAACTTAGTGAAACCCTAAGCAATTTAGTGAGACCCTGTTTCAAAACAATACACACACATGCATACAGAAATAGAGCTGGGGCTGGGGCTCCGTGATTAAGCGCTCCTGGGTTCAAGCCCTGTCCTGTTAGCACAAAAGTGACACGTGAGCCCAGGTGCTGAGACCTTGCTGATGCACAATGACAAAACATGGGGGACAAATCCCTGGACCTGCTCCTGCACTGATAGCTGAAGGTGCTTTTCCTCACTTACAGAAAATGGGAACCAGCTTGGAAAACAAAAAGACAACCAGTCCAGGCTGCACGGCTTGCTCGCGTTGAAGCTGCTGGCCAGATGTGCCTCCTTAGCTACTCCGCCTGCTGTCTGCAGGAGATGGATTTCTTTAGCATTCATGTTATCAAACCCTTGTACTCTGTCACCCGCTAACTCAGTTTCCCTTGCAGATGTCTTGGACGGCCCCATCTGAGCCTCTTGTAGCAGCTGCTGCCTCCATTGTACACAGAAGGCAAAGCCAAGAGCCAAGATTATGTCTTCAGTGTCTTACGGGCACATGCGGTGCGTATATCTTCAGTAAATAACCGCCCGTTTTCACATGGATTATTTAGAATTTCTGATGAAACTGCAGAAATGTCAGTGCGGGGTGTAAGTCACCAATCAGAGAGCAGCTCCGCGACCCCTCTCTTCTTCAGCCCGACTGCTATTATCTTCAAGGGGGAAAAAATCCTCCTTGTTCTTGTTATACCTTTTTTATGATCTAGGATGCTGTTAATAACGACTTTGTGTTACATAAAACAGATACATTAATGTCACTAAGTCCCTGAAGTACTGAATCAAGCCTACTCCTTCAAAAAGGAAGCACAGAGTGGATGAACCCAAGGCAAGGGCTCCTCTCTGAAGATGGCAGAGTGGTGCCTGGTAGCTGGCCAGGTCCTCCTCAAAGTGGACTATTTCCAGGGCCACGTGGCAGGGAGGAGGATACCCGTGTGTGGCTGAGCACTCCTCCAAGGGGCATGAATCTCGAGTGGTTTGAGTTGGTGATTTAAAGCTCCCAGACCCTGTCATACAGGTGTTACCAGTGTGTTCTTGTTCCAGCTCTTCAGAGTAAAGGGGGAGAGGAGGCATGTGGTTCCCCATCAGCAAGTACTCCATTCTGTTGGTGGGAATGGAAGTGGGTGATCCAAAGCAACATCTTCAGGGAACCCAGCTGTTTGTTTTCAGTGCAGAGGAAAACCCACCTGGCTTTACATCCTGTGAGACATGCCCCACATATTTGTCTCCAGTGGGGCAGGGTTGGGACAGATAAAGCATTTCTCAATGGCCCAGAGGTGTTGCTCTCTAGTGGAGAGTGAGGTTTCAGGATGGGCACTAGGTCCTGCCACCCTGAGCACTGGTCCAGGCAGGAGTCACATTCACCCTTTCCTGCATCTTCTCTTAAAGCCAGGCACCAGCCTCAGTCCTGATGGTTGCTGGAGGCGAAAGAGATAACCAGCCATTTACTCCCATCTTGGGGAGCATCAGAGGGAACAAAGACCTTGCTGAATGAATTCAGATGTGGACTCTCACCAGGCAGAAAGCAGGGAGCCTGATGGGGAGGGACTTTGCAGAATGTCTGGCCAGGCTCTCTGTCACATTACCCAGGATGCTCTGGCATGCCCCCTCCTGTGGTTCAGGAGTGCTGTGGAAAGGCAGTTTCTGAGCACTGATTATAGGATGAAGATTATAAAGTCAAAGCCATAGGTATTAATTACAGTATAAATAAACACATGCTCATCCACACATGGATATGGAATCAGCTCTCCATATCTGCAGGTTCTGCCTTTGTGAATTCCACCAATCATGGATCAAAGATATTTGAAATACAAAACACCAATAAAAATTTGAATCCAACAATAAAAAATAATACAAATTAAAAAATACAGCAGAACAACTTTTTCCACAGCATTTACATTGTGTTATGGACTATAAGTAATCTAGAGATAATTTGAAGTATACAGGAGGAGGGGCATAGTACACCATTTTCCATAGGGACTTGAGTATTCACAGATTTTCAAATCTGTGGAGGATCCTGGAACATCAAGGATTGACACTATATAACTAAGCTCATTTCTGTAAAGCATAAGGGCTTGACCAGCATTTACGGCATGCCCACCCTATGCCAGGCCCTGTGCTGGGCACAAGGAAATCGACTCGGAGTCTCCCCTCATGGAGATTATCGTTTGGGGAAGCCCCTAACCAAATAATGGAGTGGGTATAAATCACAGTGTTTAGCACCACGATGATCTGGCAGGAGACCAGAGTTCCTCTGAGCAGCTAGGAAAGGCTTTTCTGAGGAAACGGGGTGATGCTAAGAAAGGGCAGATGAGTTGGCATGAAGCAGGTGAGAGGGCACTTCAGGCAGAGGGAAGGGCTTGCACAAAGGCCCTGCAGTGGTGCCCTTGAATGCAAGAGAAGGACTCTGGGACTTCACAGCACCTATGCATATTCCAAGCTTGAAACTTAACTCATAGGCTTAGGAGAGGAGCCCAGCCAGGCCTGGGTTTGGAGCAAGGGACTAAAGTTACATATCACCACGAAGGTGGCTGACTTTTGTCAGGGACCTGGCCATTGCGCTTAGACAGTGGCTCAGAGCCTTTAGGGTTCCAGGTAGAGGGAGGAAGGAGGAACCAGCATGGGGCTTCCCAGACCCACCCATCTCTTGATCTTGCTTCTCAAATTCCCAGATAACCCTGAGGCTTAGCTATATGTGTGGGAGTGGAGCAGAGTTAAGGAACCTGGGTTAGTGGAATAAATTCCTCTTCAAAGCAAACCTGGGAGGATTATGGGTGAGCAAAGTGGAAACCCAGAATGTGGGAGACAAGAGGGAAAAAAGCATGGCACGTGGGAATAGCACCTGAAGAACCTTCTGTCTTGTATAGCAGCCTAGCAGAGTCTGGAAGATGTAAAACCACTAGAAAGATGATCCAGTCAATCAAGTTGACCTTGCCCAGCCCAATCAAAGTCCACAAGAAAATGGGGTATCCCATTCTTCTTCTGATGGTAACCAAGGCTTATGCTCCCCAACCCTCGAACCCACACCAACTCTGTGCTTATCTACCTAGATCTCCCTTTATGTCATCTGACGCTACAGAAGGCCTAGGGCACAGCTTGGCTCCCTTCAGAAGGCAGACAAGACCCTGCAGGCCGGAACTTGAGACACACCACGAAAGGGGTCAGGCTCCCTGATACAGGGTGGAGGAGTCTGGGAAGCTGCCAGTGAAAGAAAGCTCCGAGAATTTCCTGGGAGTTGTACTTCCTCCTGAGTGAAGGTTTATTGGCTCCTTGCTGGCTGTGAGATTATGCCCCAGTCCTCCAGAGATATGTGTGAGGGATCACGCAAATCCTGCATTCTGGCAGAAAGAGAAAAACACTAATTTTTACATTAGTGTCATTTCAACATGGAGCCCTTCAGGACAGCATCTGCTCACCTCTGATTAGGAAGCCTGAAATGTGGGGGGCATCTGCTCATCTCACCTCTCTAATGGACAGTAATGAGAAGAATTCTGGGTACCTGGGAAGCAGCTGTACTGACCCTGAAGAAATAGGCAGGTGCCTTTAACTATTAGTGTTCCGGAACTAGGACCTTCAAGATGCCTCATGGCCCATTTCAAGAAAGCCTGATAGGCTTTTGTGAAAATGCGTTTGATCACTCCATGCGAGAGATCTGCAGGACCCCGCCGAGCCTCCCTGGGCCTGGCTCTAGAGCTGGTTCTGAGCATGCCACATATGCTGAGAAAAAGTTCTGGGTCCTGGTCATTTGTCAAGCTTCTTGTTTTTATATTTGATAATGTTTTATCTACATTTGTAAAAAAAGGTATTGATAGGATGCTCCAGACCTCCTCTCTGGGTAAGTCAAGGACATGCCTAGCACCGAAGTAATTAAGTACTGACAAAAGGGGAGTCCCCAAGATGCTGTTGAAGTCCCATTTTTAATCATGTTAACTTATCTTATGGACAGCTGTACAGATTGGGAAGAAAGCTTAGAAACAAAAATCAAACCAGTGCAAGCATTGCCCACAGCCATTTGTAAAGCCGAAGGGGAAGATAATTTATTCTGAATAAGAGTAAGTAGAACAGGGCAGGGTAACTTAGCTGTGATTACTACACATTACTAAGTATAGCACAGGGTGTGAGCTTCGGGTACAGACATTCTTGAGGGAGATGGAAAAGATGTCTCAGATCTCTTATGAGATTCAGAACCTGCAAAGAAGTTCTAGCCTCACTGCTCCAGGGGGATGGGCCACTGTATGTCTGTGGCTTTAATTTCTAACCCAAATCTAGAACCTTTTAACATTTGTAAGTTACAGATCTACTGGGCTTCTGTTTAATAGAATACTTCTAGGAGGCTAAAATAAAAACTCAGAATATTTAAATTCTGGAGAGAACAGAGCAATAATTTAAAAAGGGATCTTCTTTTATGACTATTATTTCCCTTCATGTCCTAAGCTGAGACTTTCCTGCAGGGTGTAGGAGGAGTTGCCTGGCTCTCGCTTTGGTGAAAATGTCTTCCACTGAGTCTTGTGTGTGTCTGTATGGGTCACACATAAAAAAGGGTGGGGTGCCTGCTGGATCCCCAGGGCCTGAGGTCATGGGTGGAACTGGCCACTTAAGCCCAGATTGGTTTCATTCCAAGGCATATGGATCGTCTTTGTCCTGTGCATGGGTAGAAGGTAGAAGGTATTCCTTGGGCTAGAAGCAGGGACTTTGGGGGTATTTCAATGGGGGACCTGAGTTTTGGAAAAGGAAGACAGTGTTTTGAGAGTTTTGAAAGAAGCTGAATTCAACACAGCTGGGATTCAGAAATGAAGTCCAGCACCAATGCATGACCCCCAGTGAAAGATGGTCTGACCAGTTTTGGAAATAAAGGGGAGAGGCATCATTCTGTGTATAAAGATAGAATCAGCCTTACACCCCAGGTAGTGTGTTGTAGACCAGCCTACAGAGAGGAAGAACACAACTCTGAGGTGAGGACCAGGCTCATAGGTAGGTTTGATAAACCACTGCAGGCTAGATTCTTTAAAGAAATACTTGGGCAACCCAGGAGTAATGTCTGATGGGTTCAGGAAACAGGCTATGAAAGAGAGTGAATCTCTCAGCACCTGGAAACGACCTCATCGAACCCTTTTTTAACTATCAAACACCAATGAGGTAAAGATGGACTGATTTTCCAGGTTTCTACTGGAATTTCTCAGGAAGGGGATCATGAATTTAAATGAAAGGCAGGAATAACTATAAAAAGTCCTGTTTTTTAGTGCCTGTAATAGTTTGATTAACTATATTCTATTCTACTCTGTTTTTTAAATTTTTTTATTTTTTTGGCTATTGGTGCATGAAGGTGATGGTGAGAAGATTCCCCCAAGGACTTGGGAGTGAAGGAAATGAATTAAAGGAGACTTGATTTTTAAGTTTTAACTCTTTGGGGAGAGTCATCCCAAAGAACAGACTAATGTACAGGCCAGCACAACTGTACCTTTCAGGTAATGAAGGAATGTGTCCAAACCAGGGCCGGTCAGTCACAGCAGCGGAGAGCAGAGAGGTGGTTCATGGAGAATGAAAAAGCCTAGATAGAGCCATTCATTGGAGTTGGACAGTATGGGGGTTTTATTGGCAAAGTCAATGCCATATAGATTTAATAAGCATCGGCCAACAGACTTCCGGGATTTGTGGCCATTGGCAAGACCATCCGTTATA
Organism: Glaucomys volans; assembly: GCA_020662805.1. Classification (NCBI taxonomy): domain Eukaryota; kingdom Metazoa; phylum Chordata; class Mammalia; order Rodentia; family Sciuridae; genus Glaucomys; species Glaucomys volans. The sequence goes on along the minus strand of JAJEJO010000769.1, from coordinate 746,416 downwards.
ATTTGTTTCAACTGTTTTACTTTGAACAGATTCAATGCTCACTAGAAAACCTTTGGATTATTTTCTGACTTTCTAAGTAGATATGCCTATAAGAATAAAGCTCAGTATTAAAACTGCAAAATCCCAGTTTCTGGGACAGTCATTTCTCACGGTCAATTAATAGGATTCCAGTTTCATTACGACTTGGGCTACCACGTACCATTATTTTAATGGCAGAAGTTGTGTTGGGGTATTTATTACAATGGGATTTTTTTTTTTTTAGTGCAAATGTGTACATCGCCCTTATTTTATTTCACAAATTTGATTAAGGGAGTTCTTAACCTGAGAGGAGGAGGACCCATTCTTGGAATGTGGGTGTCCTCAGGTTTTCCAAGCCTAGAAGGTGGAGAATCACATCCTGAAGTGTCATAAAACCAGGTGGCAGATTCTGTACCAGGAGCCTTGAGGCCTCTCCCCAGGTAGGCAGAGCCTCTTTCCCAGGACCCACACTTGTGTTTACATCCTCACAAATACGTACTTGTGTTTTCCACAGGCAACATCAAGGATGCTAGATAGTGGGGACTGGGCAATATGCTTTCAGTGGAGACCGTATGCTTCAAGAAGTGCCTCAGTATGCCATACTGCAGGAGGCGTGGGACCCAGGAACCCAGGAACCCACACAGGACCACCCACAGCCACCATGAAAAGCAGACCCATGCTCCAGTGAGTTTCCTTGCGGATGGATTCTCATCTCAGCACTCCAGCCATCCTATTCTGGAATGCCTGACTCTCAGTTGTCCCGAGAGTACGCCAGCTCAGGTCTCCCTCCCTCATAAGTCTTCCTTCTTCCTCTTCCTGTGTTGCTTTCTGGCTAGTTAGCACGTTAGCTAATTAGTGGTTGAGGAAGTGACACACTCCATATGTCTGGGTATTTGTTGGTTTACAGAATGTAGCTAAAGAAAAGCATGGCTTTTTTGGCAGGTTCAATCTGTGCACTTATGAAGCTTTTCTCATTGGCTTAATAAGATCTGGCTATACCACTGGGTTTCATTTCCTGAGCTTCTGCAACCTTTTCTGCATAGCAGATGAAATTCTCTCTGAGGAATCTGCAACATTCTTAGGGATGTCCAGTTTCCATTTCCAGAAAGAGGTGACAACATTTTGGATATTAGCGAATCATCCTGTTGCTTTTTAGTTAATGGTGGGGACAGGAGAGCTGTGAAGGGAGTGACCAAGGGTTACCGGGAGCCAGGAAGGAGCTGGGCCTGGGTTAGACAGGGGACTGACTGACAAGGCTGCAGCTGCCTTTCACACCTTGCCCAGGTTTGGGAGGCAAGGGGTTGTCAGGATGGAGAACATGCACAGACAAGAGGTGTGTGGGGAGAAGGGGGAAGAAGCCCAGCTGGACTCCACCCAACAGCTGAAGTAACTTTTTCCAGACATGGCGTGGGGTCACTGCCTGCAGCCCTTTCCCTGCTTCCACTCGGCCTGGCCGCAGCAACGGCACCCCAGCCACCCTGAATGGGGTCGTGTGGTTCAGCCACAGTTCATTCCTCATCCTCAGAGAGGTCCACAGCTCCAGCCCTTTCATTAAGGCTCCCCTGTGTATGTATGTATTTCAAGCCATAGTACCCTGACCTTTGGGCCTTCTGTTTGGAAATAATTCAGGCAATTGGTTCGTATTACTGGCTAAATGCTTATGAAATTTCATTTTAAGAGACATAACTGAAAAAGCATAAAAATGTCCAAACTCTCTCATTTAAAAACATCACTACAAGCTGAGACCTTGTATGATAATGTGTAAGTGCTATGTTACAACTGAATTATGAAGATTGCGGAAATAAAGTCTGGGAAGAAAGGATGAGAGAACTGTAATGGGCCTTCTATACTCTCGCATGGGAAATTAACACTAAGCTATGGTGTTTCTAGGCCTCGCTCTGAGAACACACCCAAGCACGGGCAGTACCGTCCTAATGTGGGCATAATAATAGGAGCACAATTAGAAAATTACTCTCTCTTAGCATGTTCAAGATGGACTTGTACATTAGGAAGCCTAATAAATTTACCAGACAACAATTCTGTTAATTGTTTCCTTATTGCTTTCCACTCCTCTATCCCCCAGTTCCTTATTCAGAGAGATGTAGAAGTATAATTCATCCCCTGATCATTTATCAGTCACCCAAGATAATTTCATATGAATGGTCCCTGACTAAATCATGATCGGACTTGGAATTCTTTTTTGACTTCACAAGGGTGTGAAAGAGCACCCGAGCACTGCCACCGAGCCACTGAATGACAGGAGATATTCGACACGTTATTATAAAATAGGCTTTGTGTGAGATGACTTTGTCCAACTGCAGGCTAAAGTTAGTGTTCTGAGCACATTTAAGGATGGTGAGACCATGATGCTCAGTAGGCTACGTTATTAAACACATTTTCTTCTTCTGAAATGTTTATTGGGGCATAATCCATTGTAAGTCAAGGAGTACCTATAATGGATCTTGGTTTTGGTCAGATTCTTTGTGTTGATTTTCCTGGACAGAATGCTACCAACAGTGATACTGAGGGTAATCATCATAATAAACACTTATTAAGCACCTTCCATGGCCATTTACTATCCAAAGCACTTTGTACACATGATCTCATTTACTTTTATAAAAGGCACATGAAACAGGAATAATTATTATACATTTTTTAAGACATGCAAGTGGAGGTTAAGAATGATTTAGTAATGGCTCAAGGTCACTGAGAGAGTAAGGGGTACAGTCAGGATGCAAATCTAGGTCTCAAAGCCCGTAGGCTTGATAAAGAGCCTGCTGGCACTCCTGGTGGTATAGGTATCAAACACAAGGCAAACCTGTAACTCCCCAGGCAATGGTGACCTCCTCTTCTTATGTGGACACAGTAAGTGGTGTGCTCCAAGTATGTACACCCACAACAAACATATAACCTCTACTTTTGCCTTATTCCTAATGTGTCTTGAATAAGTAGGATATGGTAAACTATTAAAAGTGGAAGCAAGCCAGCTCCTTTGATCTGGAACCTGCTTTCTTCAGCATGGAGGAGTTGAACAGGATGATGCAGCTCTCAGACCTAGTGGATTTTTAATTTTCAGAGAGAAACAAGTTGCCCTATAGGGAGAATGGACATGGTCTTTGGAGTTGAGCCAGTCAGGTTCGAAACTTGTTCTTTTATCATGTGACCTTGGGCAAGTTACAGAACCTCTCTGCACTTCCCTTCTTTCCTCTGAAAAGCATCTGTGTGAAAATGACCTTATCTTGTTGGCTGCAGAGATGAGCTAGCACTTAGCACAAAGCCTGGCACGTGATGAGAACGCAATTAATATTAGACGGGGTTTTATTTATGTTGTTTTCTACTTTGATCAACAATTTTAAGAGAGCCTGTTGTTGATTGTTAGAGGGTAATTAGGTAGAAAGCTCACAGAGTATATTTTAGACTCCTGGGCCTTAGCATGTAATTGAAATGGCCAATGTGATGCTCTTAGCGGCCAAGGCCAATGGATAGAGGCTGGGCTAAGCAGTATCAGTGGACAAGTTTCTACTGAGAATCACTCACAGACAGGAAGGGGCAGGCAAAGGAGAAACAGTGAGTGGAAGAGGGACGAACTTTCACTAAGTACCTATCATATGTCAGTTGTGTAGCAGAGATTAGTTTTGTTACTTTATAATGATGCCTGAAATAAGACAAGGTCTCTACTTTACAGCGTTTAACATGGCTGGCCAAATTTCACTTTTAATAAAAGAATCCCGCCTTTTAAATATGGGTATGAAAATGAAAATTATGCATTTTTGATATCTCAATGTCTGTGCACATAGGGAGAGCTTACAAAGAGGAAAAGGAAAGGAGGCTATTTTTTTAAATGTGAAAGAAAACTCTAAAATGACTCATTTTCTCTCTAAATATAAATTATGATTATTATTATTTTACAGTTCAGTATCCCTTAGCTCGTCCCCAGGGTCACATACAGCATCTGGACCCATGTACTACAGTCCTTAGACAATCTGGTATGATCTATGCATTTGAAATGTATGTTCCTTAATTCATTATCCAGAATTCATTATCCAACCAGAAAATGAAATAAGTTACAGTATCAGAGCATTGCTGTTCAGTCCCTGGAAGAGGAAAAGTGTTTTCTGGGGACATTCTGTTTGGAGTTTATAAGTGGGTGAAGTAAACTAACAAAAGAACCCCAGCCACCTCCTGACGAGGCAGTTCCACCTCCAACATCAAAGCTGCCACGTTAAAATTTAATTTGAATTTAAAATCCCTGACAGGGACCAACACTGGGGAAGTAGGGGTTAACCACGGAGATAATGAGGCCACCGCTGCCACCGCTGATTCTGTTGACAGTACTGTATCACCTAATGAATGTGGCACTATAAATCTTGATGAGGGGCAGGCTAGAGTCTCAGGAAAGGTAATGATAATGAGGAAGGGCAAAAGCCCATGCTGCAGATGAAGAAGAAAAGCAATAAGATGCCCCAGCCCAGGAGGAGCGGGCTGAGACCTGGGCTCGGGAAGGGCCACCATGGGCCCTATTCATACAGGATGTCCTACACTCCCACACGCTTGCTATGGGGCCTACGTCTGAAGGAAATCAAGGAAGAGGGATGAGAAGCATTCTGTGCTTCCCAGTCGGCTCTCCCTGAGCCTGGTAAAGCACCCGATTGTGACAACTGCCAAACACCAATTGGGGTAATCTCAACATCCTGCTTCTCTATTATAATCTCTTTCAGTCTGTCTGTCTCTCTCAGCAGGAAGAAAACAGATTTTGCAAATAATAATTATCCATGGCGTTATCCGAAGTCTCTGCCTTATTTTGACTGTGATTGGTTCTACCATGAGATGTTCTGCCTTTCTTTGTTTGAATTTGGTGCGGTTCATTCACTGTTGTCCCTTCTCAAGTGTGTCTCAGTGGTTGCTTGGTAAGACAAGGACTCCTTGAAATGCCCCCAGGAGAAAAACAGACTCCAGTAGGCCACCATGGAAACCAGGTTTGATGCATTCCAAATAGCACATGGTGTATGGGCAGTTCCCTCCAGACTCTATCTGGAAGATATGGAGGGAGGAGGGTGTTGCCATGGCCATGGCCGCTGGTGCCGCAGGTACCAGGATGCATGGGTTCTAATAGCCAAGAGTTCTCTTTGAGTTTGCCAACCGGTGGTCCAGGCTTTACCAGATCAGGTAGGTGTGACATTGGGAGGAGTCCAACACACTTGTGCTGGAGCAGAAGATGGCTGTTAGGTGAGGTGTCAGCATCTGATAAGGTGGACCTGTGCTGTTCTGGGTGGTGGCAGGCTATGGGCCTACGTCCAAACAAGAACGAGATTTCTGATAGAAAAAGGCCCAGCCATGTACATTGGCCAGTATGTTCAAGGGATCACATATTTTCCTAGGGCATCTCAATTCTGGTTGTGTAGGAGACACCTGGAAAACTTCAAAACATCGATTCTAGAGCCCATTGACTTTGGTGGGATTGCTTGGATATAGACACATCTTTGTCTTTCCTTTTTATTTAAAAGAAATTCCCTAAAGGTGACTAGTACATACTTGTGACTGAAGGAAAGAGGTTTTAGGTAAAAAATGGGAAGGAAATAAGACAAAAAAGAAAAGAAAAGAAGTCATACTTTCTCACAGCTTAGAGCAGGCTACTAAACCTGACATTTCCAATCTGATCAGTCTTTGTAGGTTTGTCCTATGATCATAGAATGTACAGCTGCATCAAAAACGTCTCCAGAGGTTGCCCCATGTCCTTTGGATGCCATTCAAATTTTCCTCCAGTTGAGATTAGTTTAGATAGACTTTGAGGTCTTCGCTGGGTATCTTAAAGTGGTCCAGAGGGAGAGAGAAAAATCATCCCCAACTCCCACCTTTGGGTAGAGGCAGAGATGAACCCAGGACACCAGATGAGGACACTGCACCTACCATTAGGCTCAACAGAGTCCATACACTCCACGGACTTCCCTGGGTCCTTTGCACTGTACACACCAGCCACACATGGGGCACCTTCTTCTCGGTCCAGTTGGTGGTGACCAGAAAATATAAAATGCTCCTTTAGCAACAAAGGGAGAATTGAGACTAAAGACTAAAGAGAATTGAGGCAGAAAGATGAAAATCTGCAAGATTTCTATTAGCAGGAGAAAGCTCTTTTCCTTCCCCTTTCCTTTCTTTGTCTTTCCTTTCTCCTCTCTCTCTCCTTTTCTTTCCTTTCTTTCTCATTCCTCTTTATCTTTTTCCCTCTCCTCTCTCTCATCCTCTGCTTTCCCTTTCTTTCCCCATTTTTAAATCTGTTCGATTGGCTTGCCCGGGAACCTTACAGAAACTTCTCTCAAGAGCAGCCTATTGAGCCACGCTCTCAAATTGCCCCCAGAGTCCACTGGATATTCCTTCAGATGTCTAACAAGCGTTGAACACAACTGAGGTTTAGAGAGACACAGAAATCAATACTGCGGCTTCCACCAGTCACGCTGAGGGATTAGCTGTCCCAAGGAAAGGCACAGACAGTTGAATGAGGGAATCATGACTCCGAATACCCTAACAGGTTTATGAACTAGAGAGCAGCCTCTGGCCCTGATCACCTCCAGTTGGCCTGGAGAACAAGGAGGCTGCGAAAACATTCACTTAGCTTTCTCCCCTTTTGTATTAATAAGGTCAAGCGCTGGACCTCAGGGGGTCAGCAGTGGGGCTCAGAGGAATGACTGTGGAGGCCAGCGGGCAAGGATGACCATGGAGCAGTGCCACTGAGAGGCTCAGAGCAGCCTCCTGGACTGGGTGGGGTCAGTGTCCACATCTCTCAGGACACAGCCAGTAGGGAGGGAAGTGATATGGAAAAATAGCCGTGCTGGGTGTCCTTTGCATGGAACCGTGATGGGGGGTTTATACTTTAAAAATCATGGATGGAAGAGGTCAGTAGCGCATGCCAACGAATTAAAGGGACTCCTCCTAATGGGCAGAATTCCGAAGGTACAAAAAGCAATTGGAGAGAGTTTAGTAGCTTCTCCACCTTACGTTCCCACCTCCTTCAGTTCCCATTCCAGGGGCTGACCCTCTGAACTGAGATGGACATTCCAAATACCTGGTCAGGAGGGACATTTAAAACCAGGTGGAGCCAAAGGTCTAAATGACATCAGTTTCAATGAAAGGAGAAAGTGTCACTTTATAACGGGACCCACAGGTTTGAGTGAAGTGAAGAATTAAAGCTATTATCTGTATAATTCAAACCAAAAACCTACCTTTCTCTGAATTTATAGGACAATTTAGGTCCTAGCTGAATAATTCAGAAAAAGATAATCACCTCAATTATTCAGATGGCCATCTCCTCCCCTCACACACTCCATCTCTAACTCAGATGTGGAAGTCACAGCAATTACATTCTCTTCACCAAGCCGCCCTCAGAGGGCCACCAATTTGGAGGACAAATGTGGTGTCCCCAAAACATGGTTAGTGGAAACTGACCACAAGGAGCAACTCACGTGCCAGACACTGGCCTGCCGCTGTCTCCGGTGCACCCCCATCTGCGGAGGTCAAAAACCCTCCACCCCGGTGTCCAGGCCATCTCCCCATGGCATGCATCTTCAGGGTGCCTGTTCTGCCCTGGGCCCAGTGTGGATGTCACTGCTACCAGGACAGAGCAGCCTCTTCTGAGTCTTAGTCCCAACGAGCTTGCAGAAGCACCTCACTACCGGGCTGCGTCTGGGCGCGGAGGGAGAGTCGGAATCTGTGCATCTGAGGCTGGTGAGCTGTTGGCCCTGGTGATCGGGGCTGATGAAGAGCCTGTGAGACACCTGACCCAATTGTCAGGGGTTATGGGGGGAGCAATGCTTCCTCCGGGTGACTGCAGGGCAATGGTGGGGTCACACTGGCTGGCCCTGCTTTGGTATGCTTTTCTGTTAGCATGGCTACGTGCGTACCACGCGGTCCCTGCACGTCTCCGCATACTTGCGCTCACCTGGCTTATGTGCACAGGTGCAGGGTGCCCGGATGCTGAGCACGCTGGTGGGTTCGGCCTTTCCTTTGTGCGAACATTCATCTGCCCAGTCCCCTCCCCCACACTCTCCCTGCATATTAACCTAAAATATGAGCGCATGCTCCAGGCTTGCCTGTGCTGGCTGCTCCAGCGCCCGCAGCATCCCTGCCCCCTTCCTCCAGCCCTCTTATCTAAAGCAGCGTGTCACTGCAATTTTATGGTCAACATTACAGACTCAAGCCCTCCTTTGAACCAATCGCACTGCACTGAATATGTTAAGGGAATCCAGGCGTTCTGCACGGAGCCTGCTTCCTGAGCCGCACCGCCTGACCTCTCCGGAGCAGCCTCCATAAATCTGCCTCACCTGATGGGAGATGGGCTTTTTAGGATCTCTCAGGGTGCTTTGAGGTAGCACTTCTATGAACTCCTTGCCACAATAAATAATGCTACCTGCAATATGTCTTTGGGAGTGTGTCAGCAGCGGCTGTCCTGCCATGAATTTTTATTCTTGTGCCGTCTGGAAGATAGATTCCAGATTCGGCATTTCCCCGCACTTAGTGTCAGATCTCTTTACCCCCTTGCCCCGGCAGAATGACAGAGACCACAAATAAAATTAAAAAAAAAAAATTAAAGAAAAAGCAGCCTAGGAAAAATGGCCCAAGACCAGAGCGAAGAGCCACACTGGCCTCCTAACAGTGAGCGGGCTGCCAATTTGATGGTGGTGGTGAGGAGGGAGGAGGGCAGATGTAAGCAGGGCAATTCCGGAGCCCTCAGAAGGAAGCAATCGTCCAGGGGTGGCTGGAGCAGGGGATTTTCTACCAGGTAAAGTTGTTGAATAAGAGGAAAGGCCAAGTTTGGGTCAATAATCCATTACAAAGGAGAGCAGCAGAAATCTGTTTTCAAACATCAGTTAGGTGGTCATTGCCCTGGGAAGATTCCAGGCAATTGGTCCATGAATAGAGGACAATGGATTCGGAAATAGCCCAGAGATGACATCCAAGGTGAGGTGTTGTGTTCTGGAAGCTAAAGATGAGGAAGAAAGAGACTACTGTAGTTCAGGAATAGTAATCAGTTTCTTCCCAAATTTCACTGGCTTGCATGTCTCCGCTGAGCGAGGAATGAAAGCCCACGGATTCCTGTGTTTTCCTAGTTATCATCTCTGCAACTTGAGATCACCCGGCAGTGCTGAAGCCAACATTCACCACTGCGATGCCTAAGAATTTCCGCTTCTTTGAAATGCCCCAAGTCCCAGGAAGTTTCTGCATTAATAACTTGCCAGCCATATCCATTACGGTGGGAGAGAGTGCCGGAAAGGAAGAAAGGAAAGGTGGCTTTGATATGTTAACATCGCACGATGGTGGATGACTTCATTTTATATGCTGCTTCCTCTTTGGAGAGAATAAAACTCAGCATCCTGGCAGGAACAATGCCCAGGCCCAGCTTCTGTGTGCACTGAGATCCACACAATCCTAGGTTGGTAACTCAGCCCGTAACTTCAGCAGACTTCTAAATCAGAGTGTCACTGTGATGGGCAAAGCAGTCACCTGGGATCTCCCCAGGCAGATGCTGGCCTAGGGTGTGGCCTGGGATGCTGTTTCTCACGAATTCCTAGGTAATGCTGATACTGCTGGGGCTACTGGACTGAATGTTAAGGAACTAGGTTTTAGATTCTACCAGGTTTCTACAAGGAATAAAACTGTTCTCTTCTAAAGTACATATGTGAGCTCCAAGCCCAAGAGAAATCCAGGCTGTTCCTCTGGTCCTATATATTGTGTCCTCTGTTTCCTCTCTCTGACTCACACACAGACTCTCTCTCTCTCTCTCTCTCTCTCTCTCTTTTTTGAAAAACTATTGTAACAATTGGTTGTTTCAACCTTCACATATAGCACATTAAAATTTCAAATGCTCCCTAATGTATCATATTATTAGAAGGTCATAATTAGAGTCTGTACTTGGGATTCCTTGGGAGTGGACCATCTGAACTAATTGACCCTCTGTTTTAGGAGGGACAGACTGCCAGGCCCTGCTCACAGGGAATCAGATTGCTTATGCAGAATATCATCCTTGAGTATTGGTCTCCTAAAGAATGTCCTACTCAAATCTGTCATTTCTAGCCTCCTGGGGCCATGGAGCCTATTGCTGAACTTGGACAATTCTGAGAGAAGGGTGTGAAGTTAGATGAAGACTAAATGCAAGCCTTCCCTGAAGAAGCTACCAATGGCCAGCTGTGGGTCCCCCCTAAGTGGGGCCATAGGTTCATTTGACTCATATCAGTTCATCTCCAACACAACAAGAACAGCAAGATGACAACATTGACAACCTAAAGTGGAGGTGACCAACAAGGTCATTGACAAACGTACTTTTTCATGATAAATTAAAGTTCCTTGTGATTCAGATAGTGTTTGTAGTAAGAAGTACAGAAGCTTCTCATATATCCCAACATGTTGAAATAAAGTAGCGGAGAATATAGCAGTCCCTGTCAGTCAAGTCGTCTGAGGACAAACGTCGCACACATGATCACTCATTTGTAAACTGGGCTTTCTGCCTGCTGAATACCTTTCAAAAACAGAAGCTCTTTCCTAATTGCCTGGGCTGACCTATATTTAGAAACCTGAAATGTGCTGGCGTAGTGGAGGAGCCAGAAAAAATGTTGGAGTTAATCACTAAATCAATCCGGGCTGACCCCATGAGGACAGTGGGCACCGAAGGTTGTTGGTCAAGGAGCTTTTGGAAGCTGGACTTAAAAGAACTCTCCAGTTTCCCTGAAACTGGAAAAACAACTTCTTTCTGCAAAAACATATTCTCAGAAGAGAATCTGGTCTGTTTTAGGACAGCCCTTTGAATCTCTCGTGCCAGTAGCCAGGTCAAGGTTAACTCTGTTTTGTTTTGGTGTTCTCTCTTGGGCTCTCCCATGACATCCAATAGCCACGGGGACCACAGATGGAGAAATGAGCCATATGCTGATTCTCAAGAGAAACAGCAGCGAGGTCCTCTGTTCTCACCCTCAGCCATCTTTCTTCTTAAGACATCTTTTTGATTTCTTTGTATTCTGGCTTGTTAAAATTCATACTTTAAATTTTCCTTTAATTTTTTTTTCACCCACAGTGTGATTAGGATAATTTCCTAAAAGTTCAGAGTTTGAAAAATTGGGAGGACAGCACAAAGACCATTAGGTATTATTTTCGGTTCAAATGAATTGTGGGGTGACATTTGGAAATGGGCACCAGGTACCTTGAAGATTAGCAATTACCTTTACAGGAATACAGAAGAGAAAGTTCAGGAAGCCCTTGGATTTTATAGAAGCAGCACTCATCTCCAAATTTGCCAGCTTGAAACCTGGTGGCGTGGCTTTGAATGCTGAAGGAACAAACAACTAAATGGGGGAAAATGTACCCAGAACTGTTGGAGAGAGTTACTGATCATTTGATTCCTGCAAAAAATATGTCAGGTAGATGAGTAATGGAAAACTCCGGTATATGTTTTGAAATTTAGGTTGAGATGTTTAGTTAATTTTAAAGCTAAATTAAGCTATCCAAACTGTACACACATTTATTTTCAGTTCTTATAATGAATTTTGCCTTTACTTGAGAAAGTAATGGGACAGAAAAAATACATTTATCACCAACTATTTATTGAGTGTTTACAGGACTCATTTTTAAAAGATGATATTTAAGTATGCAATACCTTAGAATTCAGGAAGTTTGTATTCTAATTGTCAAGACAGGACTAAGTTATTAAAACAACAGAAATATCCAATCATAGGATCTGACAAGACCCAGACCACATCATCAAAAGTTCAGAGACGCAGAGCGTTGCTGAGTGATTTAAAACCCAAGGAAGTCTTCTCACCAGTAGGGTTTGTGCAGGAAATGAGGAAGGGGCTTCCAAGGAAGCAGGGCCATCTGTATACTCTCAGGGCTGCAAGGAGACTGGTCCAAAGCAGCGCCCACCTGGGGACTGGAGGGCGTCAAGTTTGGGGGTCTGGGAAGGGATGGGTTGGAGTGGGGTCCACACCTCATCAGCAGGAAACCAAGACACTGAAAGTCAGTTCTGAGCAGAGGAGCATTACAAGGGGAAGGTATCTGGGCAAACCAGGGAACCTCAAGCATGTGGAACCTGGCAGGTAATGCACCCTAAAAGAAGGAGTTAGGCTCTTTGAACTTAATCCAGTAGGAAAATAGGACTGAACAGAGGGACAAGATAATTCGGAGTATAGCAACATTCTTCTGTCCCTGTTCCCAGGGGTCTGAGACCTGTATGGATTGGGAAGCTATGAGGGTGGGGGTGGGTTAGACAAAGCTCATCGAGGGACATTTGTTAAAATTCTATGAAATTAGAGCACATGAACAGTCTACTTTGGGATTCTTCCTAAAGGAGGCAACTGCAAAACTAATTGAGGGGATCGCAGTAATGGTGGAATGGGAACATTCTAGTCTGGTGGGGGAAAGATCTTATTAATTACATTATTGACAGATGATGATAAAAAGCAACCATTCTCAGTTGGCTTGGCTTTTCTTTTTTGTAGTTCCTCTGATATGCATTTCTTTACTCTCTGCACTTGGGGTGACTGCTCTCACTCTCTCCCCACAGAGACAACCAAAGAGACGAAGGCCAGCAGCATCTTGAGACGTTTTTGACTGTCACAGCTGGGACAGAGGTGATGCTGCTGCATCTAGTGGGTAGAGGCCAGGGACACTGCTAAATATCCTGCACTGTACATGACAGGTCTCAGGACAAAGAATTAACCAGCCCAAAATGTCAGGAGGAGTGTAAGGAAGCTCTGATATAGACGAAGATGCTTACTGAGGCATTATTTCCTAACAGCAAAATTTTAGAAATCACCTTCATTTCCAAGAAGAATGATTAAATAAATTATAGAATATCCACATGTCCATGGGATGTGCTTGCAGTCATGTTTTCCAACATAATTTGATGATACAGGTCATTTTGCACAGTAAAATATTAAGTGAAAAAAATCACTACTGTATATACCTTGGGATCCAAGTTTTGTAACAACAGAAGTGCATACACGTACCATATACACCATCAACCCAAGAAGGTCACCAGAGTGGAAGAAGTCACCAAAATGCCAACACTGGCTACCTCTGGATGGTAGGATATCAATATTTATTCTCTTTTTTGTACTTTTCTGCCTTTCTGAATTATCTTTACTATACACATGAATTGATATTCTAATATAAATATTTGGAATCAACCTAGGTGCCCTTCAACAAATGAATGGATAAAGAAAATGTGATACATATACACAATGGAATATTACTCAGCCTTAAAGAAGAATGAAATTATGGCATTTGCCAGTAAATGGAAGGAGTTGGGAATTATCATGTTAAGTGAAATAAGCCAATTCCCCAAAACCAAAGACCAAATGTTTTCTCTGATATGTGGGTGCTATTTCACAATAAGGGCAGGAGGGGTGTTAGGGAAGAATATAGTTACTTTAGATTAGGTAGAGGGGAGTGAGGAGAGGGGAGGGGATATGGGGATAAGAAGACTAGTAGAGTGAAACAGACATTATTACCTCATGGACATCTATGACTGCATGACGATGTGATCCTACAACATGTACAATCAGAAAAAGGAGAAACTGTGCCCCATTTATGTATGATATATCAAAGTGCATAGATACATTCTACTGTTTGTGTAACTAATTAGAACAAATTAAAAATACACATAACAACTGTTTTTTTTTTTCAAAACATATCAGCAGATTGAAACAGGCCAAACAAGATGAAATGCAATTGGACCATGGAAAAGTGCCAAGCACTTCATGGGCCTCAACTTGACCTTTACGGCCACCTTGTGAGGAAGCTACCATCCTGTGTTCACCCCGCTTTCCAGATGAGGAAACAAACGCAGACTTAGGAACATTCAGGAGCATGCCCAAGGTCAACAGCTAGCACATCAGATTCTAGACCGTTAATAGTAGTAAGATTCATCATCATCAGGTGATGTAGCAGCCACATTTATAGAGCACTCGCTATGCCTCAAATAAAATCCCAAGTGCGACTCCTCTTACATCCCCATCTTACAGATAAGATTTGGAGATCCTTGCCCCAAATCAGAATTGTGTCAAATTCTGTAGGTAACAACAGGACATTTATCTTTATCATCATCATCAGAGCTTCCTGCCAACACCTGTGTGGTCCTGACTACCTGTGGAAAGCACAGTCCAAAATGGGGTACCTACACCAACTCTGTCATACACCTTTGGGGAAAGTAGGCGAGGGGAGGTTGATCCTTTTTTATTTTTTTTCAATGCTGGGGATTGAACCCAGGACCTTGTACTTGCAAGGCAAGCACTCTACCAACTGAGCTGTATCCCCAGCCAGAGGTTGATCTTGTGCAAGGTCAAGCAGTGATCAGCAATAGAGCTGGGCTGTGATGACCGGTATTGCAGACTCTGTAATGGTATTAGTAGCAGAGGAACTAATAGTCCCTATTGTCTATTATGATGTTCACCATCCTAATAATGGCACACTTACGTGGCCCATACCATACTGTGTCAGGCAAACACAATAGCCCTAAGAGGTATCGTGGTGGTGAATTTGATATGTTGGTGTGGAGAGTGCTTTGGATGAGATTAACATTCAATTTTGTGAATTCCAAGTAAGCAGATTGTCCTCCATAACGTAGGTGGGCCTCACCCAGTCAGTCGAAGGACTGGATAGACTAAAAAAGACCCACTTCACTGAGCAAGAGGGAATTTTCCAGACTGCCCTTGGTTTTCATTTATACCATCATCCTTCCTGGGTCTCAAGCCTGCTAGCTCACACCGGGGATTTTGGACATGTCAGCCTGCATAATCACATAAGCCGATTCTTTATAATAAATCTCCTTTCTCTCCACACATCCTATTGGCTCTGTTTCTCTGGAGAAATCTGACTAATACAGGCAGGTGTGATTATCATCCCCATTTTAAACATAAGAAAACTGAGACCCAGAGATATTCAGTGACTTGCTCAAAGCCATACAGGCAGTAAATGACAGAGTTGAGGGAGAGGCCAAGCCCTGGCTGTCACATCTACCCGTCCACGTGACACTTTCTGGAGTTCTTTGCTTCCTCAACTGCTGCACATTTTATAGTTTAGGTGACATGAAGTCAGGGGACTTAAAGAAGTAACCTCTCAAGGTAGGAGAAGTTAGCAGGTGGAGACAAAGAATGATCTCTCTGGGCTCCTTCCCCTAGATATTCCCCGCCACGGTGGGACATTCCTCAATATTTGACAGATCCAAGGTGAGAAGGCACAGACCTTTCCTCTTCCTAGAATCTGTTCAGTTTGATTGATGAAGGATGTACTGGGCACTTGGACTTGCCCACAAGTTGGAGGCAACCCTCTTGCCACCCCTGCCCTCTACCCTCATCAGATAATTCGTTTCAAAGTAATTCAATTACATGAATCTTCTTTCCTGCTTTTCCTACCTGGTAAAAATACATAAGCACATGCCTTGCTATTTTTCTAAAGGTTTGAAATCTTGCCCTATTTCAGCAATTTTTTTTTTTTTTTGGTAGTGGGAATTGAACCCAGGGGCACTTTACCACTGAGCCACATCCTCAGCACTTTTTATTTATATTATGAGACAGGGTTTCAGTAAGTTGCTTAGGGCCTTGCTAAATTACTGAGGCTGACCTCGAACTTGCCATCCTCCTGCCTCAGCCTCCGAGTCGCTGGGACTCAGAGTGTTCCACCGCACGCCGCTGATTTTAGCAATTCTGATGGCAACGTTTCTACCTTTTAGTTTATAAAACCTTTCACTGATAGGAAAAACCTTCTTGCTACTCTCAGTTTAATTTCACTTTTGCTAGAGTTCTGCAAATACCAGACCATCCAAAGTGTATTCTCTTTTGCTAGTGCATCTTCCACAGAATTTCCAAACAAAAAGTCAACCCAGACAAAAGCAGCATGAAAACATGACATGGGACCAGGTATTGAAAAAAAAAAAAAAAAAAAGCATTGAAAACAGACCCAAACAGAAACACAATGGTTTTATTATATGAGACCTGAGCAGCAAAGAAAACAAGAAAAAACCAAGGTTAGCAAAAGAGGAAAGGAAAGCAAAATGCCTAACGGACACAGAGCACCTCAGGAGATGGTGTTTTCCCTGTGCCCATCAACATATGCTCAGAGGATGTTTCCCTGAGAGGGGGTCATTGCCCACTCACTTCCTGTTTACAGTTCTATGTAAGAGTGGCTTTTAAATCCATTTGCAGTCCCCTTGGGAGTTGCAAGGAGGAAGGTGTTGCTGCTGGAGAAGAAGCTCAGCCTCAAAGTCAAGGGCACGGGAGACACAGCCGCATGCAGCATCCACAGCCCTGCCTGCTCCAGTCTTCCCTGACCTCCAAGTGAGGCCCACGAGGGCCGGTCCACTGTGAGAGGCTCTTGGAGGACAACCTCCTCTTTTTCCAACGTTTTGTCGCAAGACTATGGATGTTGAGAGGAAAACGAATCCAGAAGCTTCTGGTCCAATCTAAACCCGAGGTGCTGAATCAAAGAGAGCAGGTCTCTGGGCCCTAAAGCCCATTGCAAGACTCTTTCTTGCAGTAGGAAGCTGAGGTGAGTGAATGTCACTGAGGAAAAGCAAGATGAAGGAGAGAGAAGGCAGGGTCTCAAGTGACATAATCTGAAGGTGTGGGGACACTGGGCTTTGCTTACAGCCAAAGGCTGTCTCCCTTTCTTGCAATTCCAGCCCTTCCATTTGTGCCTCTCTACATTCACTCCCAACCCCCAACCCCAACACCCTTTCAAGGTTCACCTTGAAAGTCATCGCTTGCCCTGTTGCCCCAATCTACAATGACCCGCTCTTCCATGGCTTATGTAACCTCTACCATGCACCCAGTACTTTCAAGTAGATGCTACTTGGTATTCTTTTCCAATGTCTCATGCATAGGGCTGCCAATAATCCTCCACGGGCCTTGAGAGAAGGGCCTTGCCTCACTCTCACTGCATCTAGTACTTGGGTGACTTCAAGACATTCCTGCTGATCAACTGTTTACTTTGTACCATCTCCAGGCCACTTGCGAACAGTCACTCTGCTTAGGCCTCCACATCCAGGCTACATTCTTGACCAGTCAGCACAAACACTTTAATTATCATTTCTCATCAACATTATGATATGGGGAGAAAGGAACTGTCATTGTTCACGATTCTTGATTTGCTTCTTGGACTGAGAGGTGGAAATGATTGCAAGGGTTACATGGCCAATTTTGGCATCAGGCTCGTGGCCCTTTCGTGAGATGACATTTAGCTTAAGGGAGAATGTTGGATATAGGCAGAGGAACAGTGGGACTCACTGGGTCTCTTTTTAATAAACAGGAGATGTGAGAGGAGCAGTTCCAGGGTGATGGGAAGAGGTGCTGCTGAATTTCATTTCTCGGTTGTGTGCTGGGGAATGAAGATTATGGTTATGGGGTGCAGTTCTGGAAATAGCACTTAACCACAGTCTTGAGGGGGGTGGAATCTGGTTGCACAATGACTGCTGAGGTTCAGTAAGTTCCCCAGGTGAGATTTCCAGGTTTCAGGGTTGCTTTTGCTTTAAACAGCAGTGGGGGAGGAGGGTTGTTCTGGCATCCATATTAATCTTGCTTCCTTTTCACTTGCACCTGCTAATGTTACCTGGCAGAGTCAACGCATCGCCGAGCTCCCCCCACCCCCAAGTTTATTTATTGTGGCTATTTTACCAGCTATTGGCTCAACACACTCCACTCAAATATTCATCATTTAGCTCTCTGGGTAAATCGTATTTAATCAGCACAGGAGAGAAAATAGCATAATTATAGATGCCGGATGCCATTACACTCAGAAGAAATTAAACCCCGTCTCAAGCCGACCAGCGGTTGCTACAATTGCATCACCACTGGGGTTACGGAGAGGTTAGTGGCCATTCGGGGCCAGTGGTACCTTGTAGGATGCCTGACCCAGCTGAGCCGTAAGCAGACCCCCTCATGCACACACACATTCGCGGCATCAAAACCTCATCAAGCGGCAGCTAGTAAATTAATCTTTTATTGTTCTAAGAACGTGATAAATGAGAGGGTAATAAAGCAAGGTTCATGCATGGAGATGGAAGGGTGCTAAATAAATGGGCCCAGAGAATTCCAGTCCTAAAAGCTGATAGAGGGAATTCCCATTTCCCATCCTTTCCAGAGAGCACTTTGTGCCAGGAGCTTGACTGATATTGACAATTAAGGAAAGGGATGAAGGAAATCCTTACAGCGAAGCAAAAGCATCCACTGAGAGTCTGGGAGTCCTTACAGGGAATTCTACTCTCTATGGAGACTGTAAAAGAACAGGTCAACCAGAAACACTCACTAGTCCATGCAGACTTGACTGGTCTCATATGCAAAAGTTTCCACATCAGTAAGACCAACCAGTTGTCTTGCCTAGGGAAATGGGGAAGGGGAAAGTTGCAAAAAAACCCAATGTTGGTATAATATCAGAGCCCTACCTGCTTTCTGCCTGCTGAACCGGGCTCCTGGAAAGCGCTGGAATCTTGGGGCCAGTTTCCTTCTAGCCTTCACAGCCTGGCCTCTTCCCTCACACATCCAGGGCCACCTAGACTTGTCCCAGTTATGGAATAAGAATCACCTTCAGTCTCACCACATCGCTTCTCTCCCCTGGACCTACATCCCTGGCCAGCTGCCCTATCCAGTGTTTGTAAAAATTCAAAAATGTCCAAAGATGCAGTTACACTTTACTGATTACTGTTGGGTGACAGTTTTTTTTTTCTTTATTCTTTTTTCTTTTGGCTAATAATGCTTCTGAGGTTTGGATAAGTAACTAAGAGGAAGGAGATCTCCTTCTGGTCCATCCTGCTGCCGACAATTAAGAAACCTCAAAGTAATTTTTGAAAATGTCAGCGTCTCATTTAGCAAAAGGATAAATAATAAATGAAGCGTAATCACTGTCCTGTGCTGGTGGTACAGCTTCGCGGTGTCATTAGTAAACTAACGGTATAATATCTTTGTGTCACAGTTTAATTATATCTTGTAATTAGTTTCAGCAATGGATTGCATGGAGTCAGGCCCCCTGAGCTAAACAAAAGGTAATAGAACTTTAGGCGCCCTTGCATAAATCAATTATGAAAGTGTCCTGCGTTATTTGAAGCTTGTTTGCTGTAATTTTATGCACAAAGCTGAACCGGTCCTTCTTGCCCGTGGAGGGCAGTTCACCCCACCCAGCGCTTGTGTGCAGCTGAGCCGGCCATGGGGCCAGCTCAGCAGTAAACGCCATGGAAGGGCCAGGAACTGAAGGGGACAGGAGCTGCAGAGGGCGGGGGCAGGGGACGCGCAGAGGACCTGAGCAGGCAATAGATGCACTATGTGCAGGAGAGCAGGGAATCAAATGGGAAAAGATGTGAGGGCCCGGAAGAATGAATCTTTATGCTTCCCCGAACAAAGATGAGAAGGTTAAGAGCATCAAAAGCCACGCAAGGCTGATGAATGTGGGCAGGCGGCCACGATCCACGTCCCTTTATCGCTCTTCCTTTCAACATCCCTGCTCTCCCCACGCGGCTGGAACGGAACCAGCACAGGTGACTTGGCAATAGGGAATGGGGAAGGAGAATCCACATCTTTAATTGGGTCTAATTCAGGTCCTACAGAGCTCAGAAACTGTAAAGGGCTTCTGAGCGGTGTCGAGGGCTAGCTGTGGTCACCAGGCCCAGATGGGAGAGTCACGGAGTCCTGCTGGGGGAAGCTAAGAAGAAACTCAGGGGCGGGGGGTTGGCTAAGTCCAAATGCCACCAATACGTGTGATCGTCTCTTTTTTGATCAAACTGTAAGGCATGGCAGAGAGTGGGGGTGGGGTCCACATTCAAAGTCCTCATCAAGTCGTCTTTGAAAGTAAGTCTAGCGCCTCGCTGGCCTTTCTGTTTATACAACAATTTACAGGTTTAAACGAAACCCCCGCTTGAAAAAGCAGACTGAATCTTCCTATTGTGAGCACTTCAGCAAATTTAACAAAAGAAAGAGCCCAGGCAAGGGAGAGAGAGAGAGAGAGAGAGAGAGAGAGAGAGAGAGAGAGAGGAAAAAAAAGTCCAGTCCTCAGACTGGTGTGCTGCAATCTGGCTGGTTGCTATGGTGACGTGATGGCTTGTTCACATGGCAACATACCTTAGGTCCACTATTAAAATGATGAGAGTGAACTCGGTTGCATTAAGGAGAGTGTGCTGTATGCTAAAGCGGGTCTTTATCTCCAGAGAGCGCTGGACAGAGACTAGCGTCCAGTACAAATGAGGGAGTAAAGGAGGAGGAGGAAAAGGTTGGAGGTCTGGGGAAAAATCGCAGGGATACAATAAGTGTGAAAAGAAAGATCCTCTGCTCTGTATCTCAATCGAGGGCCTGAGATTCAGAACCTGGACAATGAGTTTTGTTTGCTGTGGGATTCACCGTCCAAATCGGCCCATTGGGCTAATGACCCCTTATTTAAAAACATATTCCAAATGAACCTGCTATAGCTTGGCTCTAGAAAACATCCATGGTAAACTAAACCCAACCCAACCCACGAGGAGCTGTCGCTGTAATGAATAGCAGAGCGACCGCCACTTAAATAAAATACTCTAATAACGACGAGGGTGGTAAATTACACAGCATTTATTTATTGAATATAAAAGTCCATTGACAGCCGCAGATCCACATCATATCACATTAGAGCTGGTGGGAGCATTTCCTTTGGAAATCTGGTTTCACGTTTCCTTTAACACAGTGACAATTTTTCCTCCTACTGACGTCGAGAGCGTGGTGATAGTTCTGCAGATATTATCCCAACAACCCTCCCCACCTACCCGTGCTGTTTCTGTGTGCTGCGGTGGCACACACATCAGAGACAGCCAGGAATTACAGGGCTATATAATCCCACCGTGGGCTCCGAGTGACATCGTAAACCATCCGTAGGATGCCTGAGCCCCCGACGTTTCCCCTCCCCCACCCATTCTGCCCTGGTCCAGCTTCTCTATGGCTGGCTGTGCTTTATTTGAAAATCTCATTACCATAAAGTGAAGGGAAGCCTTTACAAGCCACAAACATCTCCTGGCTTGGATGTGCGGCAGGAGATGAGCTTGACATCGCCATAGTTTTGAAGACAATTGCCCCCAAATCAGAGGGTTCAGTTCCATGTGTCAACCACAGATTGGCATCTACCTTGTGCCAATGCTTCAGATGCATGGGAACCAGCAGACAGACTTGCACCCTTGGGACTCCTGTCCTGGCACGGAGGAGGGGACATGAAGCTCTGAGACCAGCAGGAGGGGCTGAGGACCAGGACAGAGAGCAAAGTCAGATGCCATCATGAATTGCCTTCTCTCCATTCCCAAACCCACGTTTCCCCCAAGTCTTAGGCCATAGAGCATTGCTCTCGGATAATTTCTAGAGTTCCATGATAAGCTCTGACTTCCTCATGAGTTTGTATTATCAAACCCAGCATGGGGGAGGCAGGATAGCTCAGAGGTTAAGGCCCTGAACTTTGCATTGGAGACTTGTTTTGTCATTGGCTAGCTGGGTGAGCCTCAGTTTTCTGATCTGAAAAGTGGGTGCACAGCAGTAATCTCTTGGATTGTTGGTAGAATTAAATGAGGTAATACATGTAAATACATATACCCAATTCAGGGCATATACATTTTATTAATTATTGTTTCCTGTGGACCTATCTAGTCTGTGGCAGGCAAAGCTATTTCCATTGCACTTTTAGCAACAGAGAAAAGCATAATCTCCAGACAACAAGCTCTTGAACAAGAGGCTTTTTTTTTTTTAAACCAGTTTTAGAAGAGTCGGGGACAGGATAACTTGGACATATTTATTCTAGCACCTTCTCCCCTGGATGCCACTAGAGAGGCAGGCTTGGTGTGTAGCTCACCTTACCTTCTTCTGCTAGATATGTGTTTTGTGTTCTATTTTGACTAGTGAGCAAATACCAGCTTTGTCCCTCTGCCTCAAATGGTGGGCAAGCTTCTCCTCCTTAAGCCTGGTAAACTAAATGTGGAAGGAAAAAAGAGAGAGAAAGAAAGAAAGAGGGAAACCTTCTGGTATCTATCAACTTTCCATGACAGCTGCACTCATGTTCCCTCCCGAGGACCGAAATAACTACAAAGTGTACGAAATCGTTAAGCACATAAAAATCCCGGAGGTAGAGGCTGAGAATAAAACTCGTGATTTCCCAACCAAAAGGGATCAAAGCCCAGCCCTCACAGTTCATTTGCTCCCCTCCACTCGATCTGACCGTGCTCAGTGAGCAGGCAGCGTTAGCCCTCCACACCGCTCGGGGAGCCTGGGCAAGACTGGGCCCCTTCCCAGGCTGGTATGCAGAAGAAGGACATGGGGCATGTGGGAGCCCAGATGTGGAGGAATCCAGCCAGAAAACGCTGAAAAGAGAGAAAGCATTGGAATCCTCATGACTATTCTTTTTTTTTGCAGCTTATGATATACTTTTCACACATTTAATGACCAGGCAGCTTGGTTTAAAGAAACTTTCCCATTTAAATGTGCGGTAACAGAATAACAAGGTTGCGTGGTGCGTCCTGATATATGGTCCCGTCAGGTAAGATGGCACTAGGAAGATGCCGCCTTGCAATATTGAAATCTAAATGTGAAGTTTTAAGGAAAGGATGCTTGACTGCTCCTGCCACTTGGCCAGCATAGGGATATTTCTTAGGGTGTGTGTAGAGTTGCTCTTCCCTTCCAACCTTCTCCAACAGCCCTTGATTTGGGATGTGTTTTTCAGGAAAAACCATGATATAACATAGTGCACCCTACATGTGTGCTAAGAGCTGTGCTAGGGTCCAGCCACACACCATCTGCGACCCAGGCCACCATAAGGCAGGTCTCCACGTCATTCATTCTCTGTTAACTGAACTATTTAGAGCACCTCGTGAGAGCATTTTGAAGCACTAAGAAGTAGGCAAAAGAATTTCTACTTTTAAGGAATTGATAATTTCGTTGGAAAAATAGACATTCATATGTGAAAAATAAGCTATTTAAGAGATCAAAGTCCCAAATGGTCTAGAGGTTGGCAAATCACAGCCCACAGCCTGTGGGCCAAAACTGGACTGCCAATTGTTTTTGTAAATAAAGTTTTATTGGCACACTACCATGCCCTTTTGTTTACGTACAGCCTACGGATGCTTTCTTCCTACAACGATGGGCATTGAGTAGTTGAAAGAGAGATCACAAGAGCCTGCTTAGAATATTTGCTATTTGGCTCTTTATCAAAAGAGTTTCCTGACCCCTAGTCTAGACATTCTAGATTCAGAAGGAGAATGGTCATCATGACTGGGGTTGACCACGAGAGGATGATGGAAAGGACAGATCCTTGGTAGGGCCTGGAGAGACCTGGACATCCTGAGAGGAAGGGAGAGGGCATTCTTGGTGGGGGACGCAGCATGGGCAGGGGTACAGAGGAAGAGGCATGAAGATTCATTTATTGAAATTCTAAACCTGCCACCTGAGAACATGACTGGATGTGGAGACAGGGTCTTTAAAGACCTGATTACATTAAAAAACAGTCTGATGTGCCTGGTGTCCTCATAAAGAGAGGAAATATGGACACCCAAAGAGATACCCATGGATTTGGACATTCAGAGGAAAGAGCATGTGAGGACACATACAAGGTGACCTTCTGCAAGCCACGCTGACATTGCCTTAGGAAAACCAAAACCTACTGACACATCCACCTTGGATATCTAGACCCTAGAACCATAAGGAAATAGATTTCTATTGTTTAAGCCACCCAATCTGTGATATTTTGTTATGGTAACCCCAGTAAAATAATATAGAAGACAACCTTTTTTTATTTTAAACTACCAAGATGTTGAGGTCGCTTGTTACCACAGCACAACCTGACACATCCTGACCAATACAGTAGGATCCTTTAGGGTGGGTAGTAGAAATGAGCTATCTGAAGTGATGACATTTGAGAAGTGAATGACAAACAAATGCTGGCTATTGGAGAGTCTAGAAGAAGAAAACTCAGGCAGATAAAATAGCTAGTATAAAATCTTTGGTTAGGTTGGGATGGGGAAGATGAGGTGGAGGGCAGACTAAAGCCAGATCACATAGGGGTTGAAGTTTAGGTTAAGGAGTCTAGACTCAATTTCATAAGCTTTGGGGACACACTGCATGTTTTTGGATAAGGAAGAGAGAAGATTCAATTGAGTTTGTTTTAAGACCACTCAAATTTTTGTGCAGAATGAGCTATAGGAGCAAAGAATGATGGAGACCTTCACAGTAGTACAGGCAAAAGATCTGATGGTGCCTCAATTTAAGCTACAGAGACACAGATGGACTGGGGTATTTTGATTTCATCAACTTCTTCCTTGCATAACTATAAATGTTAGAGTCGCAAGCATATTGGCAATTTCATACTTCTATTTACAGTGTTTATTGTGAGAAGATGCCAGAATTTGGGACAGAAGAAAGAATAAGGTCAGCTTTATAGGAAAATCATGGGTGGAGGAAATTTGATGGTAGTTTCCATAAAGGAAACTGAATAAGTAAAGTGGGCTCAGGAGCTTTCTCATGGCATACAGAGAAAGAGAATGCAACGATGCAAGTGGGAGGAAGGAAACTGTCAACTGATTTTAGGAGGGGATGACATCAGCCCCTGCTCTCAATTTTACATGCCTTGGGAAGGCCATTGGTAGAGAGAGTGTGAGGCTTCAGGAGGTCTATAAATCAGTGAGGCTTTACCTGACCTCTCTGGTTTTGGATCTCTGGCAGGAATTACAGAATTTTTGAAGCAGACACCCGTAAGGATTGGAAGGGTCAAGTTAGAGTTTCCAGGCTCTGGGTGTAGAACCCTGGCTTGAGAAAACAATCATGGACTCTCTAGTTCTTAGCACATTTGGTGTCAACCCAGAGTGCTTCCAATTATCTCAAAGGACACAATATTTCTTCCCCCCATACTGAATTTAGTACTGGGAATTGAACCAGGGGTGCTTAACCCCTAAGCCACATCCCTGGCTCTTTTTTAAAAAAAGGTTTTTTATTTTGAGACAGGGTCTTGCTAAGTTGTTTAGGGCCTTGCTAAATTGCTGGGGTTGGCTTTGAACTTGTGATCCTCAGCCTTCTGAGCCTCTGGGATTATAGGTGTGCACCACCATGCTTGGCTTACCCTCTTTTTGTTCATTTTTATTCCGAATATCAAAATCAAAAAGACACAAAGTTTAACAATTAAAAACCTTATATTTATATAATGTTTTTGGATTTTGAAAATCTCTTTCATGTATATAGGTCTCATTTGATTCTTTGTCAACCTGTCTGGCTGCTGGGTGGACAATGGGGGTGAGGAAAGAATCCAGGGGGCTCAAGAGTAGGCCAAGCAAGATACAACGTGGTAGCTCAGGAGAGTGACAGGAGAATAGGGAGAAGTGGATGGTTAATTTGACATCAATTCCTTTAAACTAGTTAATTTATAAGTTTAACAAACATTTATGGGGATCAACTATGGTACAGACACAGTGTTGTGGGTACTTAGAAGTGTTGTCTGTTAAGATTACTTAAAGTCTGGTATGAGCAATGTTGAGATAAATGTGTAAACAAATAACTATGGCACAATAAGATAATGGTTTTAACTAAAATATGAACTAGATCTGGGTATGAGTCTGGTAATTCTGCCTGGGGAATCTAGAGAAGCCTTCTGTAGGGAAAGGATATCTGAGCAGGGACTGGAAAGACAAGAAGGGATTTTCCTGGAAATAAAAGTCAGGGTGGACATGTCAGGCAGAAGGAACAGCAAGACAGGCTATATATGTCCAAGAATTAGGGAGCTTGTTCCAATACTACAAATGCCCAGGGCAGAGGGTGCTGAAGAGGTGATATCAGATCACATTGTGAAAGCCTCTTGTGATTACGCTGAGAAGCTGGCATTTGATTCTCAAGACCATGGCAGAACCAGAGGAGGTGTAAGGAGATGGATGGTCATTTTACAGATTGGGAGACAGAAGTTGAGGAGCCAAGTGACATGGCCGTGCCCTCAAGGTCTGAACTGTTGACAAAATTCAAACTATCAGGACTATATAATGGGATTATGCTTTGTAAAAAGACTTTTTCTTTAATGATACTTCTTATTTCCTAATGTAGACAAATCACAGAGAATAATATCTTCTATCATATGGAAAGGCCATTCCAGAATTTGGAAATCTAGAAGGAATCTAAATGGCAGACCAATAGACACTGAATTACATTTGAAAATTCTTAGAGACCAATAACGGGCTAATGTCCAGCAAGTTCACAATCTATTCTGAACTGATGTGCTAGCTCTCAGTGCAATGTGGGGTGTGTATTTGTGAGTTTTAAAACTGAAGTCATAAAGGAGCGAAGTCCTGACACATGCTACAACTTGATGAACCTGGAAAATATGCTGAGTGAAAGAATCCAGTTGCAAGAGACCATATCTTGATTCCAATTATATGAAATGTCTAGAACAGGCAAATCTATAGAAATAGAAGGTATATTAAGATTATCAGGGACTAGGGGCAGAGAAGAATGGGGGATGACCACTACTAACAAGTATGGGGTTTCATTTTGGGGTAAAAAAATATTCTCAATTGAACCCATGGTGATAGTTATACAACTCTATGACTATATTAAATACTCTTGAATCATATACTTTAGCTGGGTGAATTTTATGGTATGTGAATTATATCTTAATAAAGGTATTAGCAAAAACTAAAATGACAGCTCATCTGGATCTTTGCATATTTAATTAACGTATTAAAAACCGAACACCAACAGAATTTGGAGACAATGCAACTGATTCTTTGGTACAACACATCAAATTACGTTTTGACATCTTAAATATTTCCAACACATATTTAGGTTCTAAAGAGCTACAGTGCTCTTAAATATTCATAGGTAAAAGGGAAGTCCTACTCCTGAGAAAGATCTGATCTCACTAGGGATGGGTTAAAAGGATTTGTCTAAATAATGCAAAACAGAACATTTGGCAAGAAAGAAACCTGGACAAAATGTGGTCTTCTGCAATTGGCTTATTTCGTTTGACAATGTTTTCAAGGTTCTTCCAAGCTGTAGTGTACATTAGGACTTCACTCCTTTACTTGGGTCTTAATGCTCAAATGATTCTTGGTTTTCAATTGTTGGTAGAGTCAAGTTCTAATAAGACTTTGGCTCACTTGTTCTTCAACTCTGTGTATTCCCTATGGTCCTCTTAGTAGTTGGAACAGAGAGAAGCAATTTATGACTTGTAGCTGGTTTTAAGACCCAGATAGACTGCTTTCCACTGCCAATCTCCCCCTACCACTACAGTGCCTGCTGTTCACTGTCTGAATTGCTGCATGAGACCAGGTATGGTGACACATTCTCTAGATAAACTCTCACCCCTCCAAGAGTCAGTGCTCAGACAGCCTTCTTTTATTCGCCACCCCAACTTCCCCAGGAGGAGACTTGGGCCCACCATTTTGAAAACACTGATGATCCCATTTTTGGAATCAACACAGGCTTCATGTCCCTTCATCTGTGATAGTCCTTCTTACTAACATGCTTCCTTCTAAAGGTGTCAGCTGGAAGAGGAATGAATGATGCTTCAAGGAGAACCTAGGCTGGACTCCCCGTTTTTGAAGACCCCAAAGAGAACAACAGCAAGATTCAGAGAATGTCAAGCTTAGATATTTCAAATGTTGAGTTGTCCTGAATAGAATCTTCACGATAGATCACTAGTACAATCTTACATACTTTCCATGTGTGGTTTAACTGAATTCTGCACGCTGTGGACTGTTTGCGTTCTGTCATTTGCCCCTGGGGGACTCTTAGGAGCTAATGATCTTGCCAGCATGGAATGCCCCAATACTCTGCAGATTTATAAAATCCTAGAAAATGGACTGTGCCGGGACAGGGTGAGCATAGACCCAGCATTTAACTTCTTTTACTAGTCATCAACCCTTCGGCTCAGAATGAGGGAGGGCCTCTGGCCAGAATGCAGAGCCAATTTTACCATTTTCTTATGCTCTCTCTCTCTCTCTTTTTTTTTTTTTTTAATTTTTAAAGGGCAGAGTGCCTTAGGGTCTTTTTTAACAATGGTATCTTAATGAATTATTTAAAAAAGAAAATAGAGCTGCAGGTCCATCTGTAGTGCATATTATTGTCATCTGAGATAGTAAGTACCAGATCTTTGATGGGGAATACAGAACAGAAACGGGAGAAGCAGTGATTACATTTGGCAACGCATTTTAAAGGTCCCTCTTATATAGCTACTGGTGAATATAGGCAAATCTGGTCAAATACAGGAAGCCATATTTCTTGTATATGGTCAGTAAAACATCACCTCTTAAAACCACACATCACAAAACATTAATAACAGTCGTCATTTATAGGAACCTGCAATATGTATTACCGATTTGGCATGGATTACCTTAATCTTGACAAAATTTTGGTGAGGCAGTTAATTATTTTTATCCCTGTGGGGAAAAGGAGATTCTGATAAATCCTAAAACTTGCTCCAGACCACGTGGCTAGAAATGCCTGAAGATGGGGGTAAGAACCCAGACCTGTCTGAATCCAGAGTGCCACTCTTCTACCCTCCCTGTCTGTGAAAGATCCAGGTAAGCTGCATCCAGTGTGAGGTGGAAATAGGAGGAAAGTTGCAACAGAATTAAAAATAAGTGCTCAGAAGTATAAAACTGGGGTGATTGCTGCAATATCTATTCCTTATGAAAATATTCCATTTGTTCCTTTATTGAAACAGACTAATAAGGGATCGGCTGAAAGCAAACATGAACTGGCAGATACTTCATCTTTTTGATCTATGCAAAACCCATCCCAAGTGGATGGTACAAATCCACACCGCTTTTCCCTTCTCCTCCTCAGCGAATTAGCACACCCATGAACCTCTTTGTCCTCCTGATATTTGTGGAGTTACATTAGGTTGTTGTTCTCCTCCAGGATGCTTGTAACAGGTACATTCCGACTTTGGTTTGCACACAGGCAAGGGTAGAGCTAAATTCCAACCTTTGCAAAGGACAGAAGACTAGGATGTTGCTCCTCTCTTTTGATTTCTAAATTTAAGGGTGACGAACTGGATTCACCTCTGATGTTTCATTGTGGATGCCACAATTCATCAAGCTCTTAGCAAGTGGTTGTGCCTTGCATGGGGAGATTTCAAGGATTTTAGATAGAGTGGGCAGTGTGATGAAATATCTTCCTACCCTTTCCACCCTCTTGCTTGTGTGGACTATATTTTCAAGTTTTACTCAGTGATGGAGTTGTTTCTTAGCATCTTGTGCGCTTAGCCATTTAATTAAAGCAATCCATATTGAATTCACGTCCAGATGCCTTGACCGGCAGAGCCAGATCCTCATTGGCATGCCAGCTGCTCAAAGAGGAACGCGGCCCCTTGCATACTAATCAGGAGAGGAGGTAGTGATTCATCAGCCCAGGATACTGCTCCAGCATCTACAAGCACTTATGACATGTAATTGGTGGTGCATAAGCAAGCCAGGCCACATTAAAAACCCTACAGATAGTCAGAGATAAAAATTAATGACTTTTGCTTTGTGTAATCCTGCATGCATTGGTGGGAAAGGGAGGGGGGTTGGGATTAATGGGCAAATCTAAGTAGGCACCAAGGAACAAAGGCTTTCCTGGCCTTGTTTACATATCGAACAATAAAAAACACAAGTGACAAGTTATGGGAAAGGCGAGTGTGAATTTTCGGCACGAGTGAGTTGAAAGACTGCTTGCAGTTTATTATGGATTCCAAATTTCCATATTCATTATTCCAAAACAAACGTCCTCAGTGGGCTCTTCTGGGACTGGCTGGGGCAGTTGTTATTATTCATCTTTCACTGGGGCTGAGGTTGTCACGATTAGGACTGGGCCATGCTCAGTCTACGTGGCATGCCCCAGCTACTCAGGGACACAATGCAAACCTTTGACAAGCCCAGAGGAATGTAACAGGGATCAAGTAGGGTCATCCTAAGCAGGCTCTTCAAGAGCAGAAGGAGCCCCACACTTCGGGCTAGACGAAGGGAGGGTGAGGAGAGAGCCTTAAACCACCTACTGATGGGCAATGGAAATACCCTGGGTGGCCCAGCTAGGACATGATGACCAGGAAGGAAGGGACCAAAGGAGAAGCAGTGAGCTATTTGGCTTTCATAATTAATCTGGACCAGTTAACTGACCTAGTTATTAGGGTGACATCCATCAGGTTCTGATTAATATAAATATACAAAGGTGTGGTGAAGGGTGGTACATGTTTGTTGGCAGATAATGAAAAATTGAGGCAACTCTTGTTATGAGTTGGAAGAGAGTCCACTGCATGGATCATCACATGGGGAATGTGACAGGGACAAATGCCAGCATACTGCAGTCAGGAACTGCCTCGGTGGTTATTTTGACCAGGCTGAATTTTGAAAACAGGCCTGAATAGGGAGGAGCTTGCCTGCTCACTGAGGGATTGGATGTGGACCAGTTTAGCTAGAAGCCAGCAGAGAATGGGTCATCAATTAATACTTAACGATTGTGGTTTGATGAAGGGGAAGGAAATAGCTAGAAGACAGGCTTAAGATGGTGGTTTCCCCCATAGTATGGCTTTGTCTCTTCTGAAAAGAAGAGTGGCTTCAACGCCATACTGGTGCTCCCTTCCTCTTTCCTGCCATTTTGGTCTTATTCTGATGGCTCCCTGAGTTTTTGTATTTCTTGCATGTCATGAAATATCTGCTATCCGTAATGGAAGAGCCATGGGCAGTCTTTACAGAAAGGGCATCCCAAGAGCAGAAAATGTCCAAGAGAGATAATTGGAAAGAATGTGTTCGGCTTCCCCAAGTGAGACAAGAGCGGTACTTGGAGTTGAACCATCCCTGGCCTTTTGCCTGGGGTTCTTTGTTCTTTTGTCCTCTTAGAACAAGATTTACTGTCTGTTCTGTACGGAGAGTACATTCACAACCTTGCTCTCATGAGTATCATTCCACCCACAGAATATGGTTAAGATATAATTCTTCTATCAGTGGTGAGAATACCCAGAAGCCTTGGTACTTTCTGTAGAAGATCGTGTCTCTTCATAGAGAATATTACAAGAACACATAGGCAAATTCTATTACAGTGACCCAAAAACTTGAACATTATGTAGGGATGTTGAAATTTAAGAACAAGATGAAGGGTGGATTTTATATCATACCATTTCTGTTCAATAATTTGTTCTGAGATTTGGGAAAAGATTGCCATAACTAAACTCTTGATCTGCACCGGGTGTCCTTGATCTGGAAGAGGAAGCCAGAGTCATGTGGGAACAGAGTTGTTGACTCAAATGTTGTAAGTACTGCATCACACATGGGAAGAAGTGAGGCAGAAGGAAGCAAGGGCATCTTCTGAGGTTCCATTGCCCATGCTTGCCTTTTTGCCCTGTGGGAAGTGGCTTAGGACAATGTGCATTCCAAAGAACCTGAGCTGACCACAATGCACCTTGATTCTCTCTTGCTGGAGAATCATTCTCAAGGAAGGGCTGGCTGGAGGCATTTCTAGTATTCTGAGAAACTTGACTACATAATAAGATGAGATGAAAAAAAAACCTGGAATTGGAGGAACTGGACCTATTAAACAAATCATCAGGGAATAGAGATTATACATGGGGAATTACACACAGGGAGAGGGAAATTATAAAACTGATGCTTTGTTTACAACTGAGGAAGAGGAAAGAACCCAAGCTGTTTATGAGTAATTAAATCACTTAGATAACATTGCAGAGCCCCAAGCTGCCTTCTGCCTGAACCAGGAGGGTGATCCAGGAAGTGTGGCTTGACTTTCCCGTCAGCAGAAGCTCCGGAGTACCAACTGTCATGGAATATTGTGTATCTTCCCGAGAACACTAGTCTCTGGCCAGACAACCACCTTTAAAAGTAAAACTTATTTTCTTTTTGCCACTTTCGGCATCATTTACCAAATAGGCCTTTTTTGTTGTCCTCTCAAGACTTCTACCTGGTCAGGAGGAGAAATTAAATTCTTTGCTGGTGCTTGAGAATATAAATGCCAGTGAATATAAATGCTTATTCCATTCTAAACCTAATCTAAAGCACTAATAAAATGATGATCTAATGGTATTAACAAATTCTTAGCACTCTCTTTCCATGAAAAGCTCACAGAGCCATTGAGGTACTCAATGAAGGATCTGTATTAGGCCACAAGAGGGGTGGCTAGGGTGTTTAGGATTTCCAAGGGGAAAATGGAGCATGGGGAAAGCCATATTTGAGAGGAAGGGTGACTGACTTCCACCCTCTATCTCGTGAGTTGCTCATGCTGCTCATGCAGGTAGAAATTCTTAGCAGGCGAAGTCTCAAAGAGGTCAAGTCCAGAAGTGATGATGTACACGAAAAAGAACTGGGGGAATGGCAGTGGGAAATCAGAGAGAGAAGAAGAGGGAGTAATGTAAGGGACCACCTTATACTGTTAAGGTGGAAGGAGAAAGGGGACACAGAAAAGCCAGCCCCAAAGGCAGAAGAATGAGGAGAACAGTCCCCAAAGCCAGAGAAGGAGAGGGCTTAAGAAAGCAGAGAAGGCCATGGAGGGTGGACAGCTCCTGCTATGCCTCTCTGCTAGAAAAAAGCCACACAGGATAAGTAGGGAGAAGAGGCTGTTGAATTTGTTGACTGGTGGGAGGGCTGTTTTCATGGAGGTAGGGACAGAGGACAGCCTGCAGGGGGTCAAGGAGAAGGGATGGCAAGGGCTTAAGGGCAGTAAGAGGAGAAAACTCATTAACGACTCTAATGCCCAGGACAAAAAGAATAACAAACCTACAGGCAAGAACAGAATGCAATTTTGCCTCCAGGAGAGCACGTCAGTTCTGGAAAGTGAAGGAAGGGGGACCCAGAGCCTTCCCTGTGGTCAACTTCCTGTCCCCGGCTGCCCCTGAGGTTGGTAGAGCGGCCATTGTTCAGCCTGCTCTCCAAAGGACCTGGGAGTGGCCACTCACAGCCCCTTTCCTTTGTGCTTGGAGAGATTAGAATCAAGGAGCCTGGACTCGAGAGGCTCCAGGACAGAAACTGGACAAGTGGAAGGCTTCCGGGCTGCCAAGTTTGAACCCAGCCCCTCCTCCTCCCAGTCCTGTGATCTCCCATTCAACTGGATAAGGGGATCTCTTTTCCTCCTTTTCTTTCTCTTTCCCTTTTGGGAGATGAATGCTCTCTGAATCTGCTTGACTTAAGAACTTTCTTTGTCATGTGGATGGCTTGTTTTGTTCTTGAGTTTGCAGTGTTTCTCATCAAGGGGGGAAAATCCACCCCAAACACTAAACAACTCAGCAGCTCTGTTCCCAACAAAGTTCAAAACATTTAAAGGTAAAGTGAATTAGCAAATGGGGAACAGTTGACTCTGTGGCGAACCCCGTTTTAAACATCCCAAGGGTGAGTATTTTTCAGGAAAACAAAAGGAAAAACATATGCGTTTCATTTCCTTAGGTTAACAAAGTAAATTTTAGCCAGAAAGGGATGACAATCTGTTGTAATGATAACATTGGTAATATTAATATTTAGCAAGTGTTATTTGCTAGATCTTGTGTTTTTCCCTCCAGATAACAAAGAAATCAAAGAAATAAATGACAGATTTCTTTCCCCATGACCTCAAGTTTTCCAGAAATTTTACAATTCTGAATTCAACCAACAGTGGAGTGGATTGGAGATTAAAAGATAAACTGATAAAAAAAAAAAAAAAGAAAAACAACACTCAGTAAAAGGACTTATCTATCTTTCACTCTGTAACTTTTCAGAATTTGTCTAATGTTACCAGAAGCAAAGTTTTGGCTGAAGAATATTTTTCCACTTAATTGATGTATTTAAAATACTGATGTGATCACCTGTCACTCTGTAGTTAAAGTGATCAATAAACTCAAATATAATTCTGACAGCTATTTTTATTGATGGTTGCCAATAAAGACTCAAGATCAGAGTACTGATGACTTTTGTCCCGTCTGATTTCACATACTCACTATGATGTTCCTAAATATACCAATATTGCCATTCGATTCACCCAACAGCTGGCCTGGCCATCATGGAGATTTTGCAACTGTCTTGAAATGTCTGGACCACATGTCTCCTTTTCTTCTCATTCAGTGCCTGTCTTGCTTCTAGCCATCTGCAGCCATGTGTGCATCCTAAGTTGTTTTAACAGCTGAAAATAGCTTTGTATGGATCCATACCCATCCTCCCATAGGTACTGTGGAGTCCACTCATGTGCATTCAGAGGGGAGGTCAGAGGCCACAAGGAAAGTGGTGGAAAGCGGGGAACTAACTCTAAGCACCTGCAATGTATGAGGGGCTAGATGAAGGCACTTGTGTGGTAATGATCTCGCTTGGCTGTCTTAACAATTCTTTTATTTGTTCTTTGTGGTTATACATGACAGTAGAGTATATTTTGACATATTTATACAAACATGGAGTACATCTTATTCTAATTAGGTTCCCAGTCTTGTGGTTGTACATGATGTGGAGATTCACCATGGTGTATTTATAGACGTACATAGGAAAGTTAAGTCAGATTCATTCTACTGTCCTTCCTACTCCTGTCCCCCATCCCATCCCTTATTCCCCTTTGTTTAATCCATTGAATTTCTATTCTTCTCTCTCCCCCTTGTTGTGTATTAGCATCCATATATCAGACAGAACATTCCACCTTTGGTTTTTTGAGATTGGCTTATTTTGCTTAGCACCATTGTCTTCAGATCCATCCATTCAACAACAAATGCCATGAAGTCATTCTTTTTTATGGCCGAGTAATAGTCCATTGTGTATATAAATGTATACCACATTTTCTTCATCCATTCATCAGTTGAAGGGCACCTAGGTTGGATCTATACCATAGCTATTGTGAACTGAGCTGCTGTAAATACTGATGTGGCTGTGTCACTGTAATATTTTGATCTGTACAATAAAAACTACAGAACAGGGCTGGGGTTGTGGCTCAGTGGTAGAGCACTTGCCTAGCATGTGTGAGGCATTGGTTTCAATTCTCAGCACCACATAGAAAAAGAAATAAAAGATACTGTGTCCATCTACAGCTAAAAAATTTTTTTAAAAAACTACAGAAAACTAAAGAAAGAAATGTAAGAAGACCTTAGAAGGTGGAAAAATCTCCCACATCCTTGGATAGGCAGAATTAATATTATCAAAATGACCATACTATCAAGAGCACTATGCAGATTTAATGCAATTCCTATTAAAATTCCAATGACATTCTTCATAGAAGTAAAACAAGCAATCTTGAAATTCATTTGGAAAAATGAGCCCAGAATAGCTAAAGCAATTGTTATTGAGGAAAGGGAAGCAGGAGGCATCACAATACCAGACCTTAAAGTACACTACAGAGCTATGATAACAAAAACAGCATGGTATGGTACCAAAACAGACATGAAGACCAATGGAACAGAATAGAAGATACAGAGACAAACCCACATAAATACAGTTATCTCATACTACACAAAGGTGCCAAAAACATACACTGGAGAAAAGATAGCCTCTTC
Source organism: Glaucomys volans (assembly GCA_020662805.1). Taxonomy (NCBI): domain Eukaryota; kingdom Metazoa; phylum Chordata; class Mammalia; order Rodentia; family Sciuridae; genus Glaucomys; species Glaucomys volans. Next base: position 710,983 of record JAJEJO010000769.1, on the reverse strand, counting down.
AACAAATAGTACTGGGAAAATGGGAAATCCATACATAGCAGAATGAACTCCTGTCTCTCACCCTACACAAAACTCAACTCAAAGTGGATCAAAGACCTAGGCATTAGACCCTGCACCTGTTAGAAGAAAATGTAGGCCCAACTCTCCATCATGTTGGTTTAGGAACTGACTTCCTCAATAAGGCTCCTAAAGTGCAAGAAGTAAAATCAAGAATCAATAAATGGGATGGTATCAAATTAAAAAGTTTCCTCACAGCAAAGGAAACAAAAGCATGAAGAAAGAGCCTAAGATTAGGAGAAAATCTTTGCCACCTGCATTTCAGATAGAGCATTAATCTCCAGCATATATGGAGAACTCAACACCAAACAGAACAAAACAAACAACCCCAAATACCCTAGTCAATAAGTGGGCAAAGGAACTGAACAGACCCTTCACAGAAGAAGAAATATGAATGGTCAACAAATATATGAAAAAATGTTCATCATCTCTAGCAATTAGAGAAATGCAAATTAAAACTACTCTGATATTTCAACTCCTCCAGTCAGAATGGTAACAAACAAGAATACAAGTAACAATAAACGTTGGCAAGGATGTGGTTAAAAAGGTACACTTATACATGTTTGTGGTGCTGAAAATTGGTGCAAGCACTCTGGAAGATTCCAGAGTATGGAGTATGGAGATTCCTCAGAAAACCTGAAATGGAACCACCATTTGACCTAGCCATCCCACTCCTGGTTATACACCTGAGGCTTAAAATCAGCATACGACACCATCTTCACAATTCTGAGTCCATATCTCCCTGTTAAAATGAAGAATCGATTCTCCACCATCTTGGCAACTGATCCCCTTTACTCTTAAAGGTCATCGGTCCTTACCAAATTTATAACAACCACAATTTCAAATTCCTTTCTCATCATTCCCTCTCATTCAAAAACAAACAAACAAACAAACCCCAATCTCCACTGTCTGTCAAAGGAAACTTCTCAAAATATCCATGGTTCACAATTTTCCCTGAAAGTCCATCAGACTCAATACCATTACATTTCACATCTCTATTTGTCTCAGTTTACCTGTGAGTCCAAGGCTTCAAACCACCCACATTTCCCCAGATGCTTGTCCTCCATGGCCAAGCATTCTTAATCTGACCTAATCTTCAACCCATCCCTACACTCCCTAAACCCTTATATGCTCTGGAACTCATGATTGGTTAGCCCTCAAGTCCCCTATCACCTGCACCTCTCCTGTGAATCTCTGCAGTCCCCTTAAGTGGTGACCTTTATTCCTTTCGTCTCCCATATACTATAGTCAGGGGGGTCATAAGTGTCTCATCACTGCTTACAGGACACCTTTCTTCTCTCCTCTCAAGCCTCCTTTGAGAAACATGTCATCACACGGTGCCACCCAATGCCCCTCCTCATCGCTGTCATTGAACACTATGCATAGCACATCTGCTGATTCACTGAACCTCTTTATGCCATTGTCACAGTCCCCCTCACTGCCCATCATTATTCTTGATGAATTCAACATCCACACAGATGACCCATCTAATACACCAGCCTCAGCTGCTTGATTCCCTCGCTTCTAAGGATCTTTTCCCTACCCTTCTACATCACTGCCGCCATGTCCTACCTTGGACTTTGTCGTCACCAAATTTTCTATTTGAAACATCCCATTATTTTTAACCTTGTTTTTCCAGTTCACTTTTTCTTGTATTCCAACTCTGACCAGTTTTTGTTTCCTTTGGGGCTCCTAACTTCCTTTGTATGCCCATCTCCTGCCTCATGTTTTATTGCCCTTCTTGTTCAGTTTAAATTCCAAGGTGCCTAACTAAAACCCCTCTCTTTTCCATATTCCCAGCCTCTTTGTGACCCTCTTTCCTTCCAGTGTTCTTGTTTATCAAAACCCTAGCTCTTCTTAAAACTAAATAATCTCCTCCTGTCCAGTCTTCACAGGCAAGAGGGCAGTAGCAGAATATGGAGAAACAATGGAGCCAAGCTGACTGACCTCACTTTAAGCAGATAACCACAAGTGTCCTGTGGATCCTCTGTCCTGTCCAGTAATCCCAGCAGAACTTTGCTGGGTGAACTTTGTTCACCCACCTACTCTCCAAGATGATGACTTCCTACCCTGATATCTCTCTTTGAACCTCCAATACCTCCTCCTCCAACCCAACTCTCAGCTTGCCTATTCCACTAAGAAAATAGAAACAATAAGAATAAACTTCCACATTTTTATTTTTTTAACACCAAACCTATGAATTTTGCATCTCCATCTATGATGGTTTGGATATTGGACATGTCCCTCCAAATTCAAGAGTTGGAGGCTTGGTGTCCTGGGTGGTAGTGTTGGTGTGGTGTGTACCTTCAAGAGGTGACCTTGGTGGGAGGTCCTAGGTAAAGTGGGGGTGGGCCCTAAGAAGATATTTCTCATGGGACACTAGTTAGTTTTCTTGAGAGGGTGCTATAAAACTTGGTCCTGGTTCCACTCATTCCTTCTGCCTCCTAGTTGGAGATGTGATCACCTGCTTTTACATGTGTTCCCTCCATTGCTATCTGCCATGAGATAAAGTAGCCCAGGAGCTCTTGCCAGATCCTGCATCATGTTGCCTGAAACTTCAGCCTCCAAAACTGTGACTTGAGCAAACCTTTTTACTTTATAAGATAGCCTGTCTCAGATATTTTTTATGATAACAAAAATCTGACTAATACACTGTCTTTTGCTCTGAGTCCAACATTAAATGGGCAAAAAATGCAAGCCTCTGTTTCAGCTCAGTGTTCCTGCTTGCACTGCCAATCCAAGCCCTTCTCCGCCACTTACCACTCACCATGTCCCCCTTCCATGATCATTTTTTGCATACAAATATACAATAAGGTATCCCTTCCTTAAGAACTCCTCTTAAGTTCCATGTGCCCCTACAAATATCACTTCCCTTTACTTTTTCTCTTTATTGTGAATATCCTAAAAAGAGTGCTCTGTCCCTTGTTTCCATTCCTCATCCTCTGTTCTCATCAGATTTTATATTCCAACATGCCACCAACAATTTTCTTGCTAATTTTCTTGTCAATTCTCTATCCCTATTTTATGAAATATAATATTCTCAGTAATACCAGCAGGGATGGGCCACCTTCTTCTCTCCTTCTTAACACTTCTTATACATGGCTTCTGGGTGCCCCACGGTTTTAGTCAGTTTTTTGCTTCTGTGACTGAAGGACTTGACCATCACAACTGTAGAAGAGGAAAAGTTTATTTGAGGGCTCACGGTTTCAGAGGTCTTGGTCCCCAGAAGGCTGGTTCCATTCCTCAGGGCTTGAGGTGAGGCAGAATATCATGGCGGAAGAGTGTGGCAGAGAGAAGCAACTCACATTATCAGGAGGCAAAGAGAGAGAGTCTCCACTATCCAGATACAAAATACATACCCTAAAGCCTGCCCCAATGAACCCTTCCCTCCAGCCACACCCCACCTGCTTCCAGTTACCACTCAGTTAATCCCATCAGGGATTAATTCACTGATTGGGTTAAGACTCTTACAACCCAATCATTTCTTCTCTGAAACTTCCTGCATTGTCTCACATGTGAGCTTTTGGGGGACACCTCACATTCAAACCATAACACCCACCTTCCTGGTCTTCTTCCTCTTTCATCAGCCCCTCCTAAGTCTCCTTTGTTAGTTCTCCCTTCTCTTCATTACTTGTGAACAATGACCATCACAGAGCCCAGACATCAAGCATCTCATATTCTCTGTCTACCCACTCCCTGGGTCTCATTCAAGCTCAGAGCTTTAAAAATGTCTATATGCTGATCATTCTTCAATTTCGACCTTCAGTCTCAACTTCTCCCCTCAACTCCAGGCTCAAGTCCCCCAGTCTGCCTGCTCAGTCTCTCTGCTTAGATGTCAAACTTGCCATATCCAAACTAGAAACCTGGATTCTCTTTGCAAACCACTCTCCTTCCTCCTACTTGGAAAATGAAGTCATGCATTATTCTCTTCTCTTTGGGTCTCTAATTCCTCAGCAGCTTCTGGTGGCTCTCATGTCGCAGTTTACCCGGAATCTGATCTGATTGCCTCCTACCACCCCCACCAAATCCGTTCTCTTCCATTTTAATCCTTTTGCGGTTATTTCTTCAGAGAGGAGCCAGATAAGTTTTAAAGGTTCATCTCTCCAAATTCAAAATGCAGCAAGGCCGACATAAAACCCAACTCCTTGCTCTGGCATGCTCTGGCCCGTCCTTCCCATTCCATCTACTGTTCTCCCTCCTTCTTGATTCAGTCCAGTTGTCCAGGGCCTTACTGATGACCCACAAATGCTCTAGTCGTACCTGCCTCAGGCCTCTGGACTTCCTGCTCTCTCTTGGAACTGCCTTTCCCCAGCTCTTCCAATGCTCCCTCCTTGATGTTATTCAGCTCTCTACCCCCATGTTGCCTTCTCTGTCAGTCCTTCCCTGCAAATGATTTGACTGCAAATCATCAATTTCATATGGTCCAACCCAATGGGTGTTTCTGCCTTATAAATTTGCTTAAACCATTTATTTTTAATTTTTATTTTTTTGCAGTGCTGGGGATTGAACCCAGGGCCTGTGCTTATGAGGCAAGCACTCTACCAGCTGAGCTGTATCCCCAGCCCATTGCTTAAACCATTTTAAAGCCAGATTGTCTTCCTGGGCCACCCAACTTATTCTTTAGAGACCAATGTTAAACCTTATCTCTTCCGAAGAAGCCCCAGAATGAATCATTCACCTTCTACATTTCCATGGCATGTTGTAACTTTTTCTTTTTCTTTTCTCTCCATTCTCATCTTCCTTCCAAGGAAGCTGTGTGTGCCTGTCTCTCTCTTTCCCCACTTACGTCCTCGAGTTGGTGAGTGAGTGAGTTGGAGGATGGGATCTTGTCTAGAGCTTAACTGTTCCAAGCCTATGACTCTATATTCTACTATCTAACAAGGGGCGACATAGGTTTTAAAAAGCCCATTTCTTGTTCTTCTTTACAACTCCTTCTTAAGCAAAATCTATATCTGTTTTTCAGCTAGATGTTCTGCCATTGCACTAAAAGCAGGAGAGAAAGATTCACTGGGTAGGCAGGCTGCTTATCCAGCTCTCGTGAGATATATCAACTTGGCAACCACAAAGAGGAGGTGCGTGACGTGACACCAGCCCATGTGACACCTTTCAGACATGACTTGACCTCCAGGGCCCATGACTTTGGACATTCCAAAGCTAAAGCCTTTGTTCGGAACCTCAGCAGTTTCTTCAATTGCTAGAAACAACAGGTGAAAAAGGAAGCCACCTCAGCCTCAGCTGATGAGGACGATGACAAAAACGATAATGGCATTGATATGACTCAGCACTGCTTGACAAAGTAGGCACATTCCTTGTAAAGGGGACAGTCAGGGCTGTCAGAGAGTCACCTCTGGGTTGGAAAGCAGAGCCACATTTGCATAAAGGAAGCTCAGAGCACCTGACCCAGAGGTAGGCAAACAGAATTCTGGGTTCACAGAAGGAAGGAAGCATAACTTGCAGCAGGGAGATGAAACTTAGATGCAAAGAGGGACTTCCTGGGAGGAGTCTCAGGAAAAGATCAGGTGCTCAGGAGGTCATCAAACTTGCTCTTAAGAATTCCAACAGCATGTCTTTCTAGCTGGCGCTGAGTGATGGGCATCTCTCGGGACAACTGGCACGAGTCCTGCAAGACTTGAGGCAAAAGAAAACCCGACCGCAAGTAGCAGAAGTGGAGTTGGGACGCCCTGCTGCCAACACTGAGATCGGCCCCACTGCATGCACCCTGTCCAAGAGCAAGGAAGCAACAGGAAGTACTGGACTCTGAGGCTGGATGTGGGGAACTTCTCCTGGGTTCTGAGTGTTGTACTGGCAAAACGAGGATCACTGACATTGTCCACAGTGCGTCCAATAATGAGCTGGTCCACCCAGACCCTGATGAAGAACTGCACTGTGCTCATTGACAGCACCGTACCCACAGGGGTACGGGTCCCACTACCACTGCCCTGGGCCGGAATAAGGGGGCCAGGCTGACTCCTGAGGAGGAAGAAATTTTAAACAAAAAGCGATCAAAGAAAATTCAAATATAAAAGAATGAAAGGAAGATGAATGCTAAATCAGCACTGTCCTGGAAAAGCAGCTTCAGCGGGGCAGGCTTCCCGCCTGCATTGCATCGAGACCCAGACAGTGTGGCCGGGCAGAGGGCTATGTGCTCGCAGGCAAGGAGCAGGAGTGCTGTTTGAGGAAAGTCAAGGCCCAGAAAGGCAAACGAGTCCTCCTCCCTCTTGTCTTAGCTCATGTGATAAAGGTGTTCTTTGTTCTAAAAAAAATAAAACAACAACAAAACAACAGAATTCCAACAGCATAATGGTGTTGATGTCTGAAAAAACAGAGGGCAGAAGGACAGCAGAGTCTGGGGTAGAGAGAGCCCCAGATGCATGAACACTCAGGATGTCATGAGGAAGGCCAGGGAAATGACTGGGGTGCAGATGATCTTGTTCATAAGTGGTGCTGGACAACTGGTTAGGCGGCGCTAAGTTAGATCTATCCCTGCAACCACACATCAGGGTGTATTCCAAAACAGATCAGAGGGTTACCCCCAAACATGAACCCACCAGCCCCAGAGGAAAACACAGGTGAATTCTTGAAGGCAGACAAATGATCTCTAAGTTGAATCAATATTCAGAAGTAACAGAAGACTGATAAATTTGATTATGTAAACATTAAGAAGAAATTTGCATAGAAAAAAATACCATAAGCAAAATCCAAAGACACATGACAAATGGGTCCAAGAACAAGGGGAATTGTATCACTGATAAAAGACTCATGTCTGTGATATACAGGACTTCTCTCTCTCTTTCTCTCTCTCTCTCTTTACAGAGCTTCTTAAATTGAAGGGAGGACATGGACAAATGATTCAAAAATGATAAAAACAAATTACCTTTAAATACAAGAAAAATGTTCCATTTCACCCACAGTAAGTGACATACAAATAAAACCTCCACTGAACCAGTTTGATAGCTCCTCCAATGAGGACACATAGAGTTATCATATCATAAGATCAGCAATTCTAAGTATGCAGGCAAGAAAAATAAAAACATCTTTTCTTATAAAATCTTACATGTAGATGTTTATAGTCTTACTATCCATAATAGGCAAATGGCAGAAACAACCCAGATATCCATTAATAGATGAACAGCTAAACAACATGTGGTATGTCCATACGATGGAATATTATTTGTCCATAAAAAGGAATGAAGTTCTGATATATGTCATAACATATGCTAAGTAAAAGAAGCCAGGTCCTAGAGGTCACATATCATATGATTCTATTTACATGAAATGTCCCAAGCAGGTAAATCTATAGACAGGAAGAGTCAGTTAGTGCTGGCTTAGGGCTGAGGGTCCTGGGGAGTTAAGAAGTGAAAGTAAAAGATACTGAGTTTCTAAACTCACCTGTGCTGAAGGTTGCAGATACCTGTGAATATACTGAAATCCACTGAATTTTACACTTCAAAAGGGTGAACTGTATCTAAATAAAGAATTTTGTTAAACTACATTGAAGTGTTATTTCTCACCTCTCAGACTCAATACCTTCTGCTGGTATGGCAAAGGGAGCCGGCGTTCTCAGACCTCGTCAGAAGGAATGAAAATTGGTACAGCAGCTAAGGAGTGGGATTTCACAATGTCCAGCAAAACTACAGATTTACACACCCGCGACACAGCAACCCCACTTGGGGAATTTCCCCTGAAAATACCTGCCCAACAGCCTATGTGAAAATGCATATACTCGAGTTATATATTGAAACATCATTCATAATTGCAAGATAACGCAAACAACTTGAGTGCCCACAAATAGAAGACTGCTTGGATAAACTGGGACAAGCACACAATGTACTACGATTTGTCTGAGATAGAATAAGGAACAGCTCTCTGAGCAGACGTGGAGTATTTTCCAGGATGTATTGTTAAGTGGAAAAAAGCAGAGTGCTATTCTGAAGGAGAACTGAATTATACATGTGTCTACTTATTTTAGCAAAAAGAAACATTGGGAAGAAAACCAGAAATGATGAGATTGGTTACATGTGTGTGTGCATGCACTTTGGTACCAGGGATTGAACTCAGGGGCACTCGACCACTGAGCCACATCCCCAGCCCTATTTTGTATTTTTTTTTTAGAGATAGGTTCTCACTGAGTTGCTTAGTGCCTTGCTTTTTCTGAGGCTGGCTTTGAACTCACAATCTTCCTGTCTCTGCCTCCCAAGCCTCTGGGATTGCAGGCATACACCACTGTGCCTGGTTGGAGATTGGTTACTTGTAAGAGGTGGATGGGGATGGGAGGGTTAGGAGGGGAAATGACACTTCTCTGAATCATTTTGAATTTTTTAATCATATTAAAGATTTATATACTAAAACAAAATCTACAAGGATGGGAGAAAGCCCCTAACAGAAACAATGAAAACACAGGATACTTCATGGGGTGGGATGGGGTGGGGAGGCACAATCCCAAGTGGTTTGTGAATTCAGGGTTTTGACTCTGTATCCTTAAAGATAATATGATACGTAAGGATATAGAGAAGCCTAGTTAGTTTCTCATGGTGGTATTAATGGGAAATTAAAAATGACTTTCTGTTTTCTAGGATTGAGCAAATGATATTGATAAAAATGAGAACTAGATGGCTTACTAATGGAGAATTAGGTTTTTTCCTCCCCAAATATACAAAAAAGGGGAAGTCTATAATATAATAGGGTTGGAATTAAAAGTATCAGTAAGGTTTAAATGTATCCATCTTTGTGGTTTAAACATCTATCTTAACATCCACCTACTATCTTTGACCCTGGTGATTGAGAGGACCCTGAGATAATGACACTGCCACAGTCCCAATGACAAGGGGGCTTTAAAATCCCTATCTCCACTGAAAAGGTCCAGGACTCCTTGGAGAAGTGGCCGATTCCAGGGCAGGTACAACATGAGCAGGAACATCTTGCTCCAGAAACAAGAAAGTGCTTAAAAAAATAAAGAGAATATATAAAAAGGACAGAAAGGTCTCCCACCATCCAATTCAGAGACAATTCAAGTGTCAAAAATAATGACACTAAAGATTGTAACTCATGGAATATTCCAGAAGAATCCATGAATTCATACCCATATAAATGAATGAATAAATGCCTCATTAAATGGGGAAAAGCAAAAGCTCTTCCCTGCAGTAGGACTGAACTAATAAGTATAGGATGATGGAATCAGAAAATCATTTGGCAAATATCACAGTAATAACTGATCCAAGCGAGAACTGTCTGTCCATGGGAGGGAAAAAGTTGGAGGAGAAGCAAGATATTTTTACATAGTTTCCAACATCTCCTCTCAAGTTCATATTAATCACAAAGGGAAAAACAGCAACCTTAGAGCAGAGAAACCTGGCACACACCACCTTAGCCAAGTAATCAAAGATAACATCGCTAATAATGGCGCAGACCCAACATCATTTCCCTGGAACTCGATGCACGGAGGGAGACACGACATCATTTCTGGGGTGTTTCTGCCCCGAATTCATCACCTGGATCTAATCACAAGGAAACATCAGACAAACCCAAATTGAGTAACCTTCTACAAAATAAATGGTCTGTACCTTTCAAAAATGTCAAGGTTAAAGAAAGAAAAAGAACAGGTAAAGATAAAGAATGAAGAATTGTTCTACTTTAAAAGAAACCACAGAGATGTGACAACCGAAGGCAGTATGTGTCTTTGGATAAAGTATATTACTGGAAGAAGAGAGAAAATTTGAATTTGGATCCTGGATTAATTGATGCCATGGTAAGAATGTTCAATTTTCTGATTTAGATAATTGTACAGTGATTATGTAAAACAATATCCTTGTTCTTAGGAAATATACACTGGAATGCTTAGGGATCAAGAGGGGCAATGCCAGCTACTATTTTCACATGATTGATACAAATTATATATATGTAAATATACACATGTATATACACATATATGCATATATATACATATGTATGTACATAATATATGTGTATATATAGTATGGAAAGAGAATCAGACAAAAAGGGAGAGAGAGGAAGGGGAGAGGAAAAAGGTGAGAGAGAGGGAGGGAGAGACTGAGAATGGAGGTAGGAGAGAGGAGGGGAAGCAAATGGGACCCAGTGTAGACAGACGAGAAGCTGAAAGAAGATGTTGGAAGGGTTCTTCATGCTACTTGCTTTTATTTAAGTTCAACAATAAAAAGCAAAGGAAACACTGCTCTCTTGTTCCCTGAGAACAAGATGGTGATCGCCTGTTTTAACACTTACACAGAGACCTGGGGGCTATGGAGATAACCTGGGTCCCTAGGGCCATTGTTATCCAAGCTGGACCAGATTTCCCCATACCCCATCCCATTGGTGGACCTATTCAGTTCCACTTGTAGCTTAAATGGTGTGAATATGATCCACATGGAAAAAACTCTGTTTCCAGTTAATAGCATTTTTTTAATTGATTTAAGTTGTTGTTGTTGTTCTTCTTCTTTTTAATATTACCCATTCAGACCCAGCTTCAAATACAACATGAACCTGTGAGTGAGAAGTCCTGAAAGCTGTTCTGCAACAACCCAAGGTGACTCCAGCTGATGCCTGCTGCCCTTGTGGGCATGGTGGGCCACAGCCACAGCTACGGCTGGGATCTGGAACATCCTGGCTCTGACTTCTCCATTGAGTCTCTTCTGGGCTCTGAATTCTTTGTTGGGGATGGCTCCCAGGTCAGGATAAGGGAGCTGGTCCTCTGCCTGACACCGCTCTCATCCTTAGGTTCTTTTCATGGAGGCTCAGACACCTGCACTCCCCTGTCAGTGCCCCTCCTGGCTGGGTGGGCTGTGAGACCCCTGGCTGAACCCACCCTGTCTCAGCACTGCAGTCAGATGCTCAGAGCAGGTCTGGCGTGCCAATGGAGGCACCACTGCCAGCCTTTCGGACCTTTCTCAGGCTTCAGGGAAACATCTGCCTCTCCCAGGCCACCAAAAACTGGTCTTTGAAAACCTCACACCCCTGTAACACTCTGGATTCTCCTGCCATCTGTCTCCTTGACATGACAGGATGCACAGACCCCCTCTGCCCAGGAAGCTCTGGAGAAGACAGACAAGCTTCTGCCTACTCAGCCCAGCCCTGTGACAGCCGAGGTGAAGAGAAACCTCTGATTGGATGGAAGAGCTATGGAGTGGGTCACCTTCAGTTATCATGCCCTTTGACACTGGGGACGGGGTGGCACAGTCCTTGCCAAAGAGACTGTGACCTTGCAATGCCAGGGCAGAAATAGCAGCCTCTTCTCCAAAACCATGGATCTAGCTACTCACCCCTGCCATGATTGTTCTTGTTATTTCACTTAAGAATGACACTGAACATTTCAATAGATCCCCATGGTCATCCTGCGAGGAGGTACGATCACTTCCATCTTACAGGGAAAGGAAGTTGAAGCTCAGAGTGGTGGAAAACCAGCCCAGGTCCCCATAGCTGCTGGCTGCAAGACCGTGGATTCAAATCTAGATCTCCGTGATACCCCAGCCATAGGGAGGAGAGACAGTCAAATAAATGTTTACTTTTTCAAACGACTACCAAATCCAAATGTGCCAGTTAAGCACCCAATCCACATCATTCCAGACAAGCTTTCCCACCTGATTCAACTTCCTGACACAGCAGAACTCACAACTGCAATAATTCCTTTCACCAGGTACAACTGCAGCCCTGAGGAAACCACCATGTCATCTTGACTTTGTTCCCTTGCCCTCCCAGGCCTGGACGCCCAGAACTAGGGACTCCTGTAACCCATAATGGCTCCCGCAGCTCTGCTGTTGGGCCACTCAGGGCACATCAGCGTATCAGGGTTTGGATGAATTGGGGATTTGTGTCCCATGGGTGTTTCTGGGCACGACCCCCTCCTCTCAGCAGCTCCCAGGTACAGCAGGTCTCAGAGGGAGAAAAAGTCCTTGGCATTAGCAAGTGGCTGAGCCTCACCTTGTAGCCATCAGTTGTGTTTAAGTATGACTGCCGTGGTAACACATGGGCTCTGAGAACTATGCTCTCTATTTATCTGTTACAGTAGTTAATTTCATCTGTTTTGCAGAAATATTTACTAAGGGTGAGTGACGGAGGCAGGCAGCTGTGGCTTCCTCCACTGTGACCATATGGTCTGTTTACAACCAGGCCTCTGTGGTGCGGATAGCCCAAAGAGGATTAAATTATACTTTGTAGATTAAAGTCCCGAACACTATAAAACTCATAAGCCTTTGTATGCTAAGCAAGAACTTTGACTCCCATTGGGCCTTAAGCTGATGTTCTGCACACACAGAAAGAGCGAAAACTTTTGATATTTAAGTATTTTCTAGAAAGCTGGCAGAATATCAAGCTTGTTCCGTGGGTAGTCAGCTGGATGAGGCGGGGGGAAAGCAACTTCACAAACCCCTTCCACAGGACCAGGGTGACTTGCTTTGTTCTAACCATAAGCAAGGGTTCTCCATTGCTGTTTACTAATCTCCTTGAACTTGGGCAGGCAGACCTCTTAAAAGGAAACAGCCCCCAACCTCCCAAAGCCACTGTTTATGTTCTGCTGGTCACCAAGTCACACTCCATGTAATTACATCCCAAGCACTACTCTGCTGCAAGTTTTCTTGAAGTTGGTTAGAAACGAGGTCCTAAGGAAAAGCCTCATTGTCCCCATCTTCCGAGGAACAGGGAGAAGCTTGGTCTCTCTGCAATGGGTTGTTAATCACCTCTCTGGCAAGGGTCCTTCACCTTCGGGGTGCATCATTTGCCCCCTCCCAGCCCCCAGCCTCCATCCTCTTCAGACCCTGAAAGAATTTGTTCAATTTAGCCTTCCCATTGATCTTTAAAGTTTCACTCTCAGTCACTTTCCACTTGAAGCTGTGTTTGAAGTTTCCACAGGCATTTCTACTGATGGGCTTCACCCAGAGAGCTTTGTCGTTGACTTTGAGAGTCTGGCGTTCAGAGGATGGACTGATCTTCACAGGTGTCACTTTCAGCACACAGCAATTAACCACACAAGCCAAATTGGCACAAGCAACATGCTCATACCCTCTTCCGTAGTGAACCCTTGGTGCTCATTTGGGAGACTCTGGTGGGACCCAGTTAAAGATGGGGAAATTCCCTCGTGGATGACCAGCCCTCACCCAGGAAGGTGGAGAGGCAAAGCCAGAGACCCTGAAAAGTTTAGTTACTGGAGGTCCAGAGGATTCTCACTCACTGGAGGCAGAGCTTATAGAGGGGACCGGATACCTTCTTGTGGCTTTTCAGTGTGTTGATTTGATGTAAAATCAATGAATTTATTAAAATACAGTGTGAAAATAAACTTTTAACATAATCTGCAGCAAGAACAGGGATAGTTCTATTACCCTGTCTGATTAGTAAAGTACAGTGGATTCCCAAGGACTTCTTTTTCAGACCTTTCCACCTGGAGATCCCCCAAGGGGCATCAGTGCTTCAACTCCCTTGTTCTTCCCCAGTGAAGGCACAGAAAACCTTCAAATCCAGAAAGGGTGCAGGACAGGGGCTCCCCATCCCTAACCCTTCTTCCTTCAGGCAGCAGTCCTCCCTCCCCGACTGCAAGGGTTCCCTCACTGGAATCCTGACATCTTGTGGGAATCTAACTGATGGGAGGAATGACCTCTAGCCAATCACACAATCATACCCATCAAACAGGGTTGGCGAGATCCTGTTTAGGGCTTTCCACCATAGCTGGTGTTATTAGCTGCGTGTTAATAAAGGTGATTGTGCTCTATCTTTCACCCACAGGATCTGGTTTAATTTTCACAATCATTTTGAGAGATAAAGACTATAGATGTTATCGAGGAAGCTTGGGTGGAAAGCTAGTTTATCTTCCTCCTTCTTTCCATCCCTCCCTCCATTTCTTCCTCTCTTCTTCTCTTTCCTTCTCTCCCTTTTCCCCTCTGTTCCTTCTCATTCCATTCCCTTTCCTTCTGCTTCCTCCCCTCTCCTCTCTTCTTTCTTCTCCTGTCCTCACATTTCACTGGATCCTTGAGAATCAGGCCTGGTATCCATGACTTCTGCCTTCCTACCTGTTTATTTCAGAAACCAAGTTGCCTTACCCCAAACAGAGAATTCTGGTTTCTTTCAAGTGGGATGGTTAGAGGGGGAGACTGAGTCTCCACCAGCCTCCACTCCAGCAAGCTACACTGAAACCACATCTGATTTATGCAAACCCTTTCCCCTGATGATTACCTTCTCCGTTCTGGACACGAATATCCGCTCTTTCTGGGTGACAGAGCAGCCTGATTATAGCTTCATTAGGAAATGGTGCCGCTCGTTCTTGCAGTCTAATTGTTTGACAGGGTTTGGGATACAGACATGTGAATCGCTGACGGTGTGAGTGGCCCACCTTTTATCACAGCGAAATCCTGTCAAAGCAAATGGATGTCTGGAGTGGTTGATTTTATGTCATTAAAAGAACCATAATTGCAGCCTTAAGTCTCTCCTGGGTTCTCTCAAGAGAAGTACATGGGACTTTCTGACACCTTGTTGTCACCCCACATAACTCTGGGCATGAAGAAGGCAGTTGTTCCAACATCAGGGAGCAAAGACTTAACCAAGAGAGGTTGGTCTGGGTGGGATGTCTCAGGCTTCTCAGGGAGGCTCCCCTTTGGTCTTCGTTTCTCTTACACCCTAACCCATCAGCAGAGGGCTGCAAGGCTCCAGAGGGCTGGAGACAGCTTCAGTCTATGGCTTGGTGGCCACTGGTGCTCCCGTTCAAGGGTGGTTGGCTGATGAGCAGTTTTGGGTTTTCAAGCCAAGGAAAGTCTCTGGGGAATAATCCCTTGGAGTGAACTGGTGTGTTTGGAGGAAAGCTTGTGTTCTCCTGGGGCCTGGGCTCTGCTTCCTGGAAAGCATTTCATAGGCTGGCCAACCATGGATCCCTCAAGGGAACACACAGCCCAGCGCATCAGGATCCAAACCCATTTGCCGGTCCAACCAGTGACCTGAAAAATGGAGGTGTCAGCCTCAGGTGACCCTCCCCATGCAGGAAAGGGAAGTGACACTGGTGGCATTCAGTGTTAACTGTCCCGGAATGCATAAGGATGGCGAGTTAAACAGTAATCACCAGGTAACCACCTCAGACAGATAGAAAGAGAGGGGGAAAAACCCAAGAGTAGCTCTCTTTAAAGAGAACAAGCAGATCTGAGTAATCCAATTTAGGGGAGATAAGAGCCTGCTGCTAGTACTGTCCTTTAACTGGACAAACGCCTTCGTTCAAGTGTCAACCCCAATCCGGAAGAGGTCACCGCACTGGGCCTGCTGCCTAATATACTCCTGAATTGGCTGAGTGGCTTTCCGAACAAACACACTGGTCCAACAGAATTGATTTTCAACAGGCCGTATTGGTCCCTAACGTAATTATCCAGCAGTGAGTCAGTTCACGCCAGCCCTTGCATTTAAACGCCTCTGGTCAGCCCAGGAGAGGGTAGGGCCACGCTGAGGTGCCTTCTCCAAACACCACTGGGGAACCCTCCCCTCCCCCCGCCCCTAGCCACTTTCCTTCCTCCTTCCTAAATAATTTAAAGCACAGTGGGGACTTTGTGCAGCTCTGTCCTCAGTGGGCACCTTGCCCCTGTTCACAAGGCACTGTGGAGGCCCTGGAGTCTGTCACGTGCCGATGAATACCAAGTCCTGGCGGTTTGATAGGTGAATTCAATTTACAACAAAGAATCAAATGCAATCCTTTAAAAATGCTTCATGGTTTAACCTCTTCCTTTCTCTGAAGGCTTTTTGGCAGCATAGTTCCAGGGACATCTGTGGGAATAGCCAGCCAGGAGCAGGTCCAGGGAGGTGACCTCTCAGCAGAACACATTCCCTTCAAAGACTCACATCATTTGGTCTGGGTCTCAGTTGGTCAAATAGAGCATGACATTTGACCTTCCAACTGATCATTACAAAGTCTATGCCCCAGTGAGTCCCCAGTGCTGAGAGTCCTGTTGTGAGGATATGATAACCTTGATACGGTTTCCAGGAGATCCTAATGATATCTGGATGTAGGAACCCCAAGACCATCATTTCCTTTCCACCCATCCTTTCCTCATCCCTTGAGAAATACACACTGCTCCCAGGCTGGAGAATGACGAGACTGAGAATGTCATACACAACCTTTTACTTTACGCCTGTGGCCCACAGAGAGGGCAGGACTGGCGTCCAGGGCATCCTTGTGCTCCTAGTACCTGGTATCCTGTGTTGTCTAAGTGTAAGTCAGCAACTATTTGTGGAGCTAGGCTAAAGTGCTTCGTAATGACAAAAGGTCCACAAATAGCTGTGTGAATCTGGGCAATAGCTTACCCTCTCTGTACCTGTATTTGTCTATCTGTGACATAGGGTTAAGTTCAGCACCTACAGCATCAGGTTGTTAGAAGGAGAAACTGAGTTCTGGAGCCATGCTTGGCATACAAGAAGTGTTCATAAGAGTCATGACCAGCCACTTATAGGATAGTACAAGGAGCATCCAATAGACTCAGCCTTCCTGAATCTTCCTAATCTTTTCATCTTCCTGAATCTGGGACTTCATGTGCTATGAAATCCACAGCCCACTAATCGACTGGAAGTGCTACCCAGTGCCTCGTCCCTCAGCTAGCTTGGTTCAGGGCCTGCATACCGCACCCGTGTCTCTGCCTGAGCTGTGCTGCTTTCCCAGGAAGTGGGGAGTCCTTCCTGCCCTGACCCATTCCAGGGGGAATCCACATAACTGGGGCAAGGAGGTCATGGTGGCAGTAGCCGTTGGGGAAATTGATCCTCTAAGTTCTCAGGAAATGCTGTTCAATCACAATTGACCTTCCAGGAAGCTCTGCTCAGAACTAGTCTGCAGGAGACAAGAAAGTATTCTCATTTGCTTCAAACCCTACCACCACCCATGAGCTCATCTTACCAAAGGCATTCTGGTTTTTACTGAGCTCCTCTGATCAGAAGGGAGCTTTGGAAACCAAAGTTACAAATGGCATCCATTTCCTCACTTTTTTTGGCTCAAACCAGCATCCAGGTTGGCTCCAAGGGCCAACAATTGGTATTGCTCATCCTGCAATGAGCTTGCACTGGGGCACTTCATGGGGTACCCAAGTTCACACCTAACTATTGTAAGTAATAATGAGGCTAATGCACCAGACACTATTGGAAGTGCTCTCCTTATATTAGTTCATTTAATCTGACATGTAATATCGCTGACATTTCAGCTGAGGAAATGGAAGCACAGAGAGGTCAAAAGGCATGGCTGAGATCAGACAATTAGGACCTTGAGCCAGCTTGTGGCTGCTCACCCTTCCTGTCCCACTGCAGTTGGGAACAATGAACAGAGAAGCTGCACTTTACAAAATAACATTAAAGCTGCTAGTACAGACCCAATTTGCAAGGGGGAAAAATAGAAAAGAAAAGGAAAGGGAGAGAAACAAGAAGAAAGAGAGAAAGAAAAGAAGTTGGAGATAAAGGACAGGAGGAGACATCAAAAAGAGAAATACATTATTAGTATTAACATTATTATTTTTATTTATCAAATAGTATTCCCTGTAATGACAGATGACATTTAAGAACAGCATAAAATATGCCAGGCACTACGCTGTATCAAGTACTTCGCATTCTGTTATTTCATTTAATATTCATAACTAAACAATTGGTATTGCTCAGAATCTCCTTAGAGAAGGACACTCACTGAGGCTCAGAGAGGTTGTAACTGAGAAAGTCCAGAGCCAAAATCTAACCAGAATAGGTCTGGGAGATTTAGCAAATAAAAGCATAGGACACCCAGTTCAATTTAAATTTCAAAGAAACTCCAAATCATCTGGGACATACTTATGCTAAAGCAACAAATAATTTTGGACATTCTTATACTAAGAAAATTGCTCGTTCATCTGAAATTCAAACTGATCTGGGCATTGTGTATTTTATCTGGCAACCCTAAACAGAAGCATTATTTAGGCTGTCTCTAGTCTTCATAGTTTTAAGCTGGCATGAACTTTTCATTTAAAGCCGCAAGTGTATTTATCTGTTCAGATTTTCAGGGCATCTGTAGAGATGCCAACAGGATCCAAATTCTTGAATGGTTTCCAATGCTAATTTCAAGTGCCTCAGTAGAAGCTCAGGGGTGCACAATGGCCAGGGTGCCCACTCTGTGCTGGGGAATATCTTCCCCAAGGGGGCTTTATTTCATGGGCTGTCCTTTTCCAGAGCTTGGTCAGCTGCAGACTTCCACCCTGGCTTCTGGACCACAGACAGCCAACTCCGGGTCAGCACCTGCTTGCAATCAAGCCTTTTCTGTCCCCAACAGGATGCCATTGCTTCCCACCCCCTGCTTCAAGAGTGCACAGCTGCCTGGCAGAGAAAGACAGAGTCCACGTCCACCTTCCCTCCTGCCCATCCATGCCCTAAAGTACTCCTGAATAGGGTCAGGTTCCGGCTGTATTTTTCAGTCTCTAATTAGCAGATTCCAATTCATCACCCTCAGTATCTCCTGGCATCAGAGATTCCCTCCTCTCGCCTGGCGAATCGGTCTTCATTTAAAACCCTCTCTCTTAGCCCTAAATGGAAATCAATTCTGCAAGTTTAGCAAATAGTTAATTACTCCACAAAGAGGATTGATTGGCCTTTGATCACTAGAAAGCTCTGCAGTGCTATTAGTCTCTTTCATCTGTGATTAAACCGCAGAGAGAAAGAAACAAAAACTAAATTAGGCTTCTCCTGTTATCCTACAAATATTTAATGACGGGCTAATCTCCTAGAGGTGTGTTCAGGGGATATGCGTTCCATCAGGAGCCGGCTTCCATTCAACCTTGAACCCAGATTCCATCTTTGTGGAGAGCGCGGCAAAGAACTTGAGAGAGGAAAAGAGCGAGGCTCAAAGAAGCGCTTTGTAGGACACACTCGTGTCTGCCTTTTCTTCTTCCTCCTTCTTATGTATGTTTTAATGCAGATAAAGATTTCCCTAGTGGACTCCTGACATGAATAATAATAATAAAGGGAAATCTGGCTTGAAAAATTCCTTTTGGGTTTTTCTAACTCTCCATCCTCTGTCCCATTGATTTGTGGATGCCAAGAGCCCTTTCCCCAAGTGGCAGACTCCTTCAGCTGGGGCAGAAAAGGCACATGCCACAGAGGTATTCTGTCATCACCTCTTCCTCAAAAGGGTGCCAATATCAGAGCAGGAGCTGGGGACATCTGCTCCCTCCAATACTCTACATCATGTGCACAACCAATTAAATGTAAGAAAAGGCACTTTCTGTATATTTGATGCAATAGTCCCATAACGCATGTAAAGAAACTGAGGCACAGCCAGGCATGGTGGAGCATGCCCATAATCCCAACAGCTTGGGAGGCTGAATCAGGAGAATCACAAGTTCAAAGCCAGCTTCAGCAACTTAGCAAGGATCTGAGCAACTTAGAGAGACCCTATTTCAAAAAAAAAAGAATAAAATGGGCTGGGGATGTGGCTCAGTTAGTTGAGGGCTCATAGGTTCATTACAAACTAAGAAGAAACTGAGTTACAGAGGGAGAAAAGAGAAAGGAGATTGAAGTTGGGCAGAACTGAGTTCAAAGGTTCCCTCTGCTTAATATCTGGGTGATCCTGGGAAAGTCACTTAACAGCTCAGACTCTGTACAAAGCAGGTGAAAATACATACTTGACCAGGTTGCTGAGCTGATCCCCTGCAATGGATCACAAAAGTGCCAACACATAGTAGGACCACTTCTTATGGGGTTCGCACCCCTCCCTTTCTCTTGCTCAAGGTCATGCAGCTGGTTACTGAAGGAGAAGAGTGTAGCACTACTGCCCTTCCTGAGGCGTGTTTCTTCTGCCTCTACTGTCCCTGCCTCTCCAGCAATCCTCCGATCCCACAGTTACCATTCTGCTTGAATCCATCCTTAGGGACTCGGGGCTGAAATAACATCAAGGCTCCAGAATCAAAGAAGCGATCAGAGCCAAGAATTAATGCAGCCGAGGAATCAACCAATTTTGAGTGGATGGGACACTTTCTGGGTGTGGGATTCCCCCTGCAACCCACGGGATTAGCGGTCTGGCTTCCAGAAACAAAATGCAAATCAACTCGCTGATTATTTTTCAATCTGGTACTTTGGCCGGATGCAGACAGCTGGTACGCACTTTGTATCGCCCTCATTTGTTCTTCTCACAGTCTCATGTGCAGCCCTATGGGTCATTCTGGGGTTTTCCTCTTCATAATTTTATCAGACAAATGCTGCTAATTGGACTGACCCGGAGCAAGATGGCGATGTTGCAGTCAGTTCTCGGTATCACAGGTGCACCTCTCTCCTCGGCTTGTCTCCACAGGCCAGGCAGGACCCCTGCCTGCAGTGACACTTTCCTTGTTCTACAGGCTAAGGACCAATGGACTCAGCACCAGATGACCCAGTGGGAGTCCCAGCTCTGACATTTACAAGCCCAGGGACCTCAGACAACATGAGGGCGTTACTAACAAGTTTAATTAACACTTGTTGAGCAACTTGGTGTGTCAGGGACTGAACTGGTGTTTCTGAGAGGACTAAAGAGACTCATTATAAGAAAGTATTTTTAGCTTTGATTATTAGTGTCATTAGGTTTTGTGAGGTCCCACTCCTGTCCTCTCAGCATCACCCTGCACAGGAAGGCTACTGGCTGCCAACACCTGTGATTCCCACCTAGCGCCTTTCTTTTCTGGCTATGGGAGTCCACCAGGCCTGGGCTGAGATGGGCCTCAGAGTATCAGGGTGGGAAGCAGCGATGGCCTGGACCTCCTCGTCCCTCAGGTGGGGTGACTCTGTGTGCTCTACACTGTCTTCCAGAGGTGCCCAGTGGGGTTAAGTTCAGCTCTCCATGGTGCAGATGTGCTTGATAACACACACACAAACCTCTTATAGTTTTTTCCCTCCTTCTTTCCCTTCCTTTCCCCTCAGGAGTGTTTCCTGGTATCACCTCCCAAATAGATGGTTCTCAAATTTTTGTGTCTGTTTTATTTTTAGGAAAACTCAAATGAAGATAAAGGTCATAGTAATGATAACAACGATGGGGGACAGAGAACCATGGAGGTGTACCTATGAGAGCTCATAAGACTATCACGGATGAGCCACCTCAGTGCCAGGGCAGTTTGTCAGAAAACCAGAATGTTTGGTCTAGAAGGCCACTTTTTCTTCAAATCCTAAAAGGAAGAGAGGATGAAAGATTCCCCTCACACCAGCAGACCAAAGTGTGGAATCGGGTCTGACCTAGCAGGCACGTTCCACTACTTCAAGATTTGAACTATGGCCTGCACTGTGTGCTGATGGCTTATGGATTATTCATCCAAATGATCTCTCTCTCTTAAACTCCTCACCTTCATCTCCAGGTTGTACTGGCCTCCAGCCGATCACCCTCTTCCATTCTCCAATGCCCATACCTAAGGTGTGGAAAGTCTTTGGCTTCTCACTGATTACTCACTGCTCACAGAAGGGTGAAAATTCTGGACTCACCCATAGGCTCTGCCCTGCTTCATCTGGGTGCTTCCCTGTATCCTGACACTTCACTCTCATGAGCATCTTGCTGCCCCTTGAAGTATCCTAACTCCACCAAGCCCCACCCCCAGTCTCTCCCTTCTGACCTCCCACCCCCAGGGTGCATCTTGGCCAATTCTTATCTACCCATCCCTTGTCTACTTCCCAGCTCTTTGCTCAGGAGGCCTCCTCTGGATGTTCTGCCTACAGTTGTGTTAGCTGCTAAAAGGACTCTCAGTAATTTCTGCTTTCTGGTATTCCCGGTTTCCTGCATTGGCTCCCCTTGCAGGTGGGCTGGGCCCAGCGACTCACTTTTAATGAACAGAATATGGCAAAAGTGATGGGTGTCCCTTTCAGGATTAGGATACAAACATCCGTGACCCCACCCTTCCTCCAGTCCTTGCTCTGATGACCCACACTGCCCTGGTGTGAGCTGCACGGAGGACAGGCTCCCTCACCAGGAGCTGGGGCAGCCTCTGCCAGGAGCCCACAAGCAACAGAACTTTGCCAACAACCTGGTAAGTGAGATTGGAAGCAGATTCCTCTCCAGCTTGGCTTTAGGATGACAGCAGCTTTGATTGAGCCGTGAGTGCAGTCTTGTGAGGGACCCAGAGCCCCAGGCATCCAGCTAAGCTGAGCAAGGATTCGACCTCTAGCAGTTAAGGTGGTAAATACTGTTCTAAGCAACTAGGTTTGGGGATAATTTGTTATACAGCATGGAGCAGCCAGCACAGATTTTATCTTCTCATTACATGTGGTCATTCCAAGGAGTTAGAGACAGTGTGTGCTTTAGGGAACAACTGTAGAAAAGACATAACATGTAAAACGACTCTGTAAGCTATGGGAGCAGTGACAGGCTAGCACCCAGCACCCTGGGCTCTGAACTCACCCACTGGCATTTGAATTCTGGATCCATCACTTGCCACCTGGATGCCTTTGACCAGTTATATGCCCCTGAACTTCGTTCCTTCATGAGCAAAATGAAGGTACTAATAAAAGTCATCTTAAAAATTGGCTGCAAGGATTAAACAAGATGACATCTATAAATTGCTCAAAACATACCCTGGTACTCGGTAAACACTTAATAAATGCTATCTACTTCTGCTTTTATAAGGATAAGAGAGGGTACAATATAAATTTTGGAACTTGAAGATCTTGCTGTCAGCTTAGGGGGGTGCCACAGTTCACAAAGAAAGACAACATGAGATAATCGACAATTAGATGCTAAATCAGCACTTGATAAATAATAGAGGTAAGGAAAAAAAATAGGCTGAACTCTCCTAGAATGTTTCATGGTGAAATTTTAAGCATGAAAGAGTATAAGACCCTAAATGGGCACAAAAGGAAGGAGTGAGGAGCCCTGGTATGAGCAGAGAACCAGAGGTGGAGCAAACAGGTAAAGAGCAGGACCAGGGGCTCGGTGGGATGGAGAGGATGGACCAACTAGGCAGAGACTTGCACACCAAGGGCAAGCCTCAGACTCAACTCTGTAGGATGGGGGCAAACTGGAGACTGCTCAATACTTGTCAGAAGTGCTGAGAACAGAGGGGTTGAGAAGGGGAACATGAAAGCTGGAGTCCCATATTCTTTGCTAAAGGGGACCCCAGAGGCTGCCTGGCTATATACCATGTACCCAGGGACCCTGGGACAGGAAGGTCCCCCCCTGGGGATAGAGGAACCACCACCACTCAGCTTGTGATGGCACCGCATGTCCAGAGCTGCAGCCTTTCGGGTTGAAGCAGAGGTGTCTGAGAGAGGCTCCCTTTACCCACAAGCCTTGGAAGCCCTGAGGCATGAGTGTTTGCAAGTTGGTGCATGTTTAAGGTCAAGGGAACATTGATTTCCACCCTGAGTTGTGGTGGAAGCTGCTAATTTGATAAGACAGAGCATTAAAGATTCAGTGTATATGGATATTGATCATGGGGTAGGTCTTGTTAGATGATATTTTTAAAAAAGATGATCAAACAACTATTGGTGGGAAACTAAGTAAGAATTTCCCATCTGAACCCACCTCCTTCGAGGGGCTGTAAAGCTGAGTGAGACATAAGGTAGTGAGAGAGTGCACCGCTCAGAAGATGGACAGATGTCGGCCTGGGTCCTGGGTGTACCACTCATTAGATGTGTGGCCTTGGGAAAGTGATTGAGCTTCTCTGTGCCCCAGGTTTCTGGCAGGTCTGGAGATGGTTCATATTTGCACAGTGAGGCGGGTATGAGAAGGAAGCAAGGCAGAGATGATGGTAATGACACGACAGCAGTGACGGATGCTTGGCATGCTCCATGTGCCGGGAGCTCTTCTTGCTTTAAAGGTTGGACTGATTGGATCTTCACAGTGTCCCATTGAGGACACCGAGGCACAGAATCTAGCCAAAAGTTTCATGGTGGAGGGCAAGGATTGGAAGCTGGGTAGTCTGTGTCCAGCGCTGGCTCTGTTAACCCCTGTGAAGGCAGTCTGAATGTCTGTTCGGTATTCTAGTACGTGAGTGTGAAACATGTGATGAATAACTATATGTGATAACTGTAATGATAACGTGATAACATATGATCACTGTATGAAATCCATGTTCTCTGAGAGCTGCTGGAATCACAGCTGTGATTTCCTGATGGGGCAGTTCAGGCAGCAATGCAAAAGAAGGTAAAGCAGGGTCACGAGCCACCTATGCCAGGTCATTCTCCCAAATGACTGGGTGAGGGAGGAAAGAAGAGAAGGGGAGATGTAATAGAAGAGACAAAAAACAAGTACACTGACTTTCTGAAAACACTCAACTTGCCTGCAATCTTTTTAAAAAAATATTTTTAGTTGTCAATGGACCTTTATTTTATTTGTTTATATGTGGTGATGAGAATGGAACCCCAGTGCCTCACACATGCTAGGCAAGTGCTCTCCCACTGAGCCACAACCCCAGCCCCCTTGCCTGCGATCTTGTGTATCCCTCTGCCTCCATGCTGTAACCAACCTGAATCAGCATGCTCATTCCCTTCCTGAGCATCCTCAGAGAAGGATGTACCCCAGAGGGACGTAGGCATTTTTTTCATATCCTCTGGGAGAGCCTCCTGGACAACTGGTTCCAACATCATTTGGGAGAACTGGCAGCCAATAATTGTTTGGATTCCCACTCTGGGCCACATGCCTCCTGCCTCTCCTGCTCCTGCAGGACCTCTGTTCCCCATCTAACTCCCCACTTAAGGAAGGAAGATGTGCGTCCAAGAAGAATGAGAAGAGTCTCAGGTCTCTGAGAGCTGCCATGTCTTGTCAGAGTTTGCAAATGGGACTCAGGATCTGCCACTGTTTCCTACTCTTACCTCATTCAGAATCTCCCTGTCCTGAGGCACTGAGGTCAGGCTGGCTGCCTGGAGGTTTGGCCAGCCCTTGGATGGCCCAGGAACAGAGACAGGAGGCCAGAGAAAAAGTCGAGAGCATCTCTATCTAATTCACACCTTGGCACCGGCTCACAGGGGCTGGCACATCTAATTTACAGCAGGAGTGTGTGATGGGTGTCAGGCCTCACCAGACCCACGCATCACACTCCTCCGAGTGCTCAGAAGGACTGCTGAATATCCTGCAAATGAGTCACAAAGAAACATCCAGAACCACTGATGAATTCATCTAATATTTCAGTGCCTGATGTAAGACCAGGCAGGGCAAATAGGGCACTGACCACCAGCCAGCGGTACTGCTGGGTGTGTAGGCGGGAAGCCTTACTTACTTCCTGGAGGTGAAAATGAACAATAACCTTATTCTAACGTGAAACTGGAGGGGGCAGACAGGCTATCTGAATCCAGGAATCTAAAATAGCAAAAGAATGGCTAGATAAAATTCCTGGCAGCTCTGTATCTCTTTAAGTATAATGCTGAATTTATAAATCAGTGAGACTATTCAAGTAAGATATAAAGACATGAAACGGTTTTTGGTGAATATGTTGTGGTTGATAAAAAAAAAAATGATCACAATACTTTGCAACTCATTTTGTCAAGAGGTGAAGTCTATTTCTCCACTACGGGGATCCAGGCTGGCCTCGTGTCTTTCTTTGACCAATACAGTGCAGCGTGAGTAACAGCGGGAGTTCTGGTGGCTGGGGTTTCAAAGACCTGGCAGTGTCCACTCTCAATCCTGAAACCCTGAGATCTCAAGGTAAAAAAGTCTGAGATAGGTTACTGGAGGATGAAGCCACATGAAACAGAAGCCAGACACCCAGCTGACAGTCCACCAACCCCCAGTCCATGTAGTCACTCAGAAAAGAATCTCTACCAAGATTAGTTGAGCTTTATCCAGGTCAGCAGATCTGCCCAGATGAGCCAGACCAAACTGGTGACCCACAGAATCAGAAGTTAAATAAATGGTTATTGTTTTTCTATATAAAGTGCCAGAGTGGTTTGTTCCGCAGCAACAGCTGACTGTGACATATTTTAAACACCTCTCCAAACTCTATTGACTTGCTTACCCGCCATGCTTTCAATACTGTAAGATCTATGAAGTCAGATTAGTGCACTTTCTCTCGCGTTATCTCCATCAACTAACCCCATACAGAGTTAGTTGTAGTACAGAGTAGGTATTCAGTAAGGGCTAGCTGAGTAAAAGAGAGTGTGAAATAGATTCATCTTGATGACACCTCAATTTTTTTCTAAATAAGACAAGGAATGATGATAAATACAAAGAAAGAAATAAAATACAAATAAAAAACTGAATTAGACTGCATCTTAATTATCCAATATTCTTAAGTAATGGAGCATGGATTGATGAATTTTAAAGCAACCACAGACTCCTTGTATCTGTCCTTAGACAAATATGTGTTTAGTACATAATTTGCACTATGCACGATGCCCACCCCCAGGGTACAGTGGATAAACAAGATGGATAACATCCCTGGCCTCATGGAGCTGTAAAAATTTAATTCTATATAACCCAGAATTCATTTCATTTTTGAACTGTGGGCAGAAATGACAAGCAAAGTTGTGGGTAGACACATTCCCAGAAGATGCCATCTCATACTGGAACAGGGTGTTTTCTTTCCTGTGATTTGATTTTCATTGGTATCTTGACTTTTTTTCCCTATTCGTAAATTTTATAATTCATTTAGCTATTCAATAAATACTGAGTGCTCTGTGTCTGGTCGTAGGTACATACAGGATAAACCAGACCAAAGCACTTTCTAATCTCACAGAGCCTTTAGTCTGGTCAGGGAGACAGACACTACATGTGTAATCACTTCAATACACAAATGGGCTGGGTGTCCCAAAACCAAAGGCACAGGGTACTGTCACAGAGCAGCATGACCTAGTCTGGGCAGCAGGTGGCCCAGGAGCTCTTGGGCAAAGTAAGCTGCTCAGTTCAAGGGTCTTCACAACCAGAGCTGGTGAGTTTCAGGACATTCTTGTTCTGGTGGATTTAAGGTTTGATACTGAATTTTAAGGTGCTGCTGAACTTGACTGAGCACTTTGGGTCTATACAGTTTGTCTCCCCCTTTCCCCATCTAGCTGGTGCTCCAGATGATGCCTAGATCTTGGGACCAGAGCCCTGCATTTGTCCTTTACACCCACTAACCGTGGGCCAGCTGCAGACACCTCTCTGCCATCTTCCACCTGCAGGGTGAGCACATGTGCCTCCTCCACCCATCCCCATCCTCTCTCATCATCCCCGCTCCTTTCCCCTGGGCCCACCGGGCATCGGGGTTGCTGTGTGGCATGCTGCCTCTCTCACAGGCATGTGGTGAAGATCACTGAGAAGTCTGTGAAGTGCCACGTGTTCCGAGCAGAGAGGCCCTCTCCAGAAGGAACATGAGGGATGGTGATTATCATTGCACCTCTGTGGAGAGGCTGCGGGTGCTTGGCATGGTGCCACCCCCTTATCAGGAGACAGCTGCTGCCTGGCCGTGTGTGCACTTGAAATCAGACTTTCCTGCCACACAGATGGATCTCTCCAGCCTGCAGCCGGCACTGCCTGCTCATCTGCCCAGGCTGGCTGAGCAAGGAGGCAGATGAGAGCTCGTGCCCACACCTCTGAGCTATCAGTCAATGTTTATTCATTCAACAAATATTTATTGAGTGTCTACGATGAGCCAGACGTGAGTCTAGACATTGCTGGGGCACGAAAGCTTATGATGGAGGAGAGAAGCCATTTATGAAACACTAGCTACGGGGCTCAGCACCAAGCCAAAGAATATCTCATCAATCCCTTTACAGATGAAGGAACTGCTATTCAGTGACATATAGAGGGTCAGGGAGTTAGTAAATGGCAGATCTGAGACTTGGTTCAATGTCAGCCCAATTCCAAACACCACGCTCTTTCCAGGACACTATTCTCCTTCAGGAACTTAACAAAAATGCCCAAGATCTCCCCCCGGTACAGAGACTGATAGCTTGAAGCACAGGCACAGAGCCACATGGGCCCTCTGGCCCCCAGTTCACTATAAAAGTCACATTCTTCTCCTTCCAACCTTGGAGTCTCCTTCTTAAACAATGTCTTTTCTCAGTCTAATGCTTGATTTCCAGGTGCAGGTAAGAGGAAGAATATTCCAGGCAGAGGAACCTGTACATGCAAATTCATGGAAGTGAGAGAGCCTTAGATAAATGGGGTAGACCTGGGCATCCTTGCTGAAAGGGAAGGAGTCCAGGAAAGGGGAAGGAGAAAAGTACAAGAGGGTGGGGAAAGGAATAACTGATGGTGGCAAGATGGGATTGAATCGGACATCCAGCTGAAGAGGTAGGAAGGCAAGTGGTGCTTTCTGGGTAGGTAGGAGGTTAGATGTGAGCACGTTTAAATCAGATTAATGAAAGTGATGACCACTGATGGACTTCAAGAAAACAGAAAAGGTTTGACAGCTCCACTGGGAAATGGGATATGCCATTGGCAAATCATTTGCTGAAATGTTATTTAAAATAGCAAAAAACTAATCTTGAAATAGGAGGATTCCAAATTCATGGCTAGCCTCAGCAGTGTCGTGAGGAGCAGCTTAGTAGGACTGTGTCTCAAAATAAAAGATAAAAGGGGCTGGGATGTGGCTCAGTGGGTAGGGCCCCTGGGTTAAATCCCTCATACCAAAAAATAAAATAGCAAAAAATTGGAAACAACCTGAGTGTCCTACAATAGGGGAGTGCTTAAAAAGCTTCTGAGACAGCTTCTGGGTGGGATATCATGCAGCCATTAATAATGACCATTGTGAAGATTTGTATGGAAAATGGCTCACGGTATGATACAGTTGGGAAGAAAAGGACTATGGAAAATAAGATCCACTGTGTTGACTCCTACGTGGAAGGAGTGACAAAAACAGATGGGTAGAAGGAGAAAGCTACTGGTCTTGAAGACTGGTGGTGGGAAAAAAAGCCCAGGGAGCAATGGTTGTAAAGGGCAAACCACAAATCCCCTGAATTACCTGGTACTGCTGGCAAAGTTGTATGTAAGCGCGTGTGCATGTGCATGTGTGCGTGTTGCATGTATGAATTTTTCTGGGCATGAGTTGAGAACTCCAAGATTTCATTATTTCTCAGAGGAGCTGTGATCAAGTCAAGACTCCAGGGGATAGCTCACATGACCGCACCACACACACTCTTCTGTTTTGGTTGAGATCGTACAGTTTTCTGAGATAGCTGAAAAGTATTCTCATTTCACATCCACCTTCCAGCATTTTGAGGACCCAGTGTGGGAGCCCCGAGACAAATGATTTGCAGGTGAGGTCCATGCCTTTCTTGTATTGGTGTCAACACTGAACATGACTATACAAACATGTGTGTCCACTTTTCTCACATTGTGAGCAATCTTCATCCAGTCCCCTAGGTCCTAAGGAGCTTACCAGGAGACTCTTCAATGAAGCAAAGGGACCTTTTACTAAAATCATTTCAGTGACCTCACGTGGATTTGCAAAAATATTAAATTTCCTTCCATTGAATGGTGATTGGGAGGACTGAGCTCCATGACTTTGGAGCCAAGTCTGAGATCCACAGACAGAAGGGATCCCATGAGACCATTGAACTGAGATGGCTAACTGCCCAGAAGACCACATGCCCTTAAATCAAGCTGGCACATCCCGTGGTGTGGAGCAGAAAGAACAGTGTGTAATAAAGACAAGAAAAATAGCCACTTAGAAAAACAAATGTTTCATGGCCTTTGAATAATTTAAAACAATGGTACATTTGATTGGGTCACGTGTTCAAGCCAGTTCATTTGGACATTAAAATATTCTGGTGCTTTTCTGATCCAGCTTATGGTCCTTCAGTCACCAAGGGCTTACTGAGCACCTCCCTCTGCCTGACCTCTTCTTTCTGTCAAAGAAGATCATGTGCTCATGGCAGTGGGAAGGATGAAATTGAATAAAGGAGTGCAGACTTTGGGCAGCCCACCCAGGGTCTGAATATCTCTACCACGGGGCAAATTCAATGAACCTATGGAGCCTCCTTTCCCTCATCTATAGAGTGGCTAGCATCTCCTACCATGCAGGTTGTATGAGAACTCTGTGAGCAAGAATATATACTGAATATATCATCTGGGACATGGTAGTGGCTATACATGGAGGCAATAATCAGAGAAGTTCCTAACAACATACCCCCATCTTACTACACAGGTTGGATAGAATAAATGAGCTAATGGACTATAGAAGGATTGTCCAAAAGCTTTAAAAACACCCTTGAAAAATGTTATAGAAACATCCTTTTTATGAGTAAGTTCCTAGTCTGGGTTTCTCCTTGAGTAGGTGTGGAGATATCTGGTGTCCCAAAGGTCACAGGTCCTCCATTTTATTTTAT
The DNA here is from genome assembly GCA_020662805.1 of Glaucomys volans. Classification (NCBI taxonomy): domain Eukaryota; kingdom Metazoa; phylum Chordata; class Mammalia; order Rodentia; family Sciuridae; genus Glaucomys; species Glaucomys volans. Next base: position 680,758 of record JAJEJO010000769.1, on the reverse strand, counting down.
TTACGCTTTTCTTGTCTCCAAACTGCACGTGAGTTCCAAGGCTGAGCTTAGCACTTTTCTAGGCTCTTAGCTAAGTCCTGGATGAGCCTCGCTATGTTAAGGGTCAACATATCCCCAGACAGAACAGTATTTTAATTCAACAGCATTCAGTAGTTATTAAACTATGATAAATGCTAAAGTGAGAAAGATTACACTTAGACATAGAAGTGTCACTTGAATCACTTAAAAATATTATAATGTATAGCTAATTGCACCTTGACTATATTATCCAGTGCTGGGAAAACACTTCAGATCCTTAAGTCAGGTACCACTTAAATACCTATTTTGGTACGTAATGGATAATATTCTTGAGTGCAAAGGTGGCTAGAGGACCCAATGTTCATTGAATATCTATTATGTGCTGGGCAGCTGGTCCATATTAATTAATTCAGTCCTCAAAACAATTAATTCTCTGAGACAATTATTATTACTCCCATTTTACTAATAAAGAGATTGAAATTCATACATGTCAAGTAACTTGCCTAAGATCACACAGCTGATAAATGGCAGAGCTGAGATTCAGGCCTGGGAATACCATCTCTGGAAGCCACTGTCATAAACATACACCATATGAACCTGGTTTTTTTCCTACTTCTGTGGACCTCAGTGTTCCCCAAACAATAGTGTGACAACAGGGTGTTTCTAAAAATTGTTAAGGATTTCAAGATGGCAAGAGCAAAGCATTAAACCAATGGCAGGGCTTTGAAGTACTGGAATCTGCTCTTGCGCACAAGTTGCATGTTCCTGCACCCGGCCCAGGTGGAGGGTGTCAAGGCTATCTGAGATATTTACACAGTCTGTGACCTTAGGCAGAGAGGTGGGACTTTTTGAGAGTGTCTGTCTGTCTGTCTGTCTGTCTCAGGTCTCTCACTAACAAATGGAGACCATGCCTGCCTCATGCATTACAAGGAGAATCAAATGAGTGATGGATCGAAGAGTCTGGCTGATTCACAAAACCCTGTGCCTGTGGGTCTCCATCCCAACCATGAGTGCAGACACCTGTGAGCCCGCTGCACATGCTAGCTGTTCTTGCCCCTTAAGATTGGGATTCAGAAGTGCAGGTCTGTGCATCTGTATTAGTAACAAGTTCAAGGTGATTCCAAGGCACAGCTAGGAACGAGAAGCACTGCTCTACCAAGCCAAGGGTATTATTCAGCAGAAGAACGTTCAACTTAATTACTCAGAATTAGGATGGACTAGTCTTTGTTTGGGATGACAGTCATGGCACAACTGAAGGGCCAAGTCTTTAGAAGCTCACCCTCTGAAATGGTTTCAATTGATCAGGTGGTCAGTTCATTGGTGATATGGCTCTGGGACTCACAAAAGCATCCTTTTATGCCACTCCATAAGGAACTGAAAGTTTTCCCACTGAGCTCTGCACCTCCCACCTGCAACCTTCCGGCTTCTGGTTGCCACGTAACCAGAAAGACCAGCATCAGTGAGGATAGATGTACAACAGCAGCCTTTCTTCGGAAATACTTCAGATCCAGGCGGAAAACTGATGGCGTGGTGATGGCTTTCAAGCCACCTGGCACACGTCACTGTAACTTGGCTGCATTCACACCTGGGTGTCTGTCTCAGAGAACGACAAGGCACATGCGTCCTCTCACGAAAGCCTTTTGACTTTTTAAGAAACAGATTGTGATCTGCCTGAGCGGGAGCATTAATTAAGATCCTATTATATGGGAAGGCAGGGTGGGGGTAGCTCAGAGCTGCAGGGCAGTGGTGACAAAGCAGAGCTGGTGCATGTGTGCAGCCATTAACAGGGTGTTAATTGGGTGGTACATGAACATAAATAGGAAGCTCAAGGTGCCTGGCATGGCTTGCGGATGTAGAGGAAAGCCCTCCTGCCAACCCCATAATATGATACAGGCTCAATGCAAATTTCCTGGCTATGATTTCTCCCAATACATATGCATGCTGGGGCTACTGGTGTGATTACCATGCTATTATGCCAACTGGAAGACACTTTTACCCCAGTGCAGCCATGCACAGGGCACGGCCCTGGTCCAATCAGGGAACAATCTTGGACCGTAATGGAGGCGCTGGCTTCCTTTCTCTTGGTATGGGAATGTGACTGCTTTAAAACTCAACCCATACGTGCCTCCGGGTTATAGGAAGGTCTCAGTCATTCTTTTTCTCATTGCTCAGTCATCTCAGACTTAGTGGGTCCTTCCTATTTTGTGGATAACCTGTGGCAGATGCTTGGTGGCCACCCACCCAGAGCTGCAAGGTGCTTGGAGATGACAGGAGACCAGATTCTTTCAGAGATTGCTCCCCTTATTGGAAGCCTTCTGGGAAGCCAAGCTCTTTGATCTTGGCACACTGAAGCAAAACTGCAGAACGTCACACTTGCAAGAATCCTTCAGGGCAGTCATTCTAACTCTCAATGGTAAGGAGGCTAAAACCAAGACAAAGCAGTTGAATGGGCTGCCCTAGGTCCCACAGCTAGAAGGGCCACAGGCAGGACAAGAGGCTCCCTCCTGCAACAGCACCAGGGCGAGGCGTGCGTTGTGCAGTCCTTATCCACCTTGGATTGCTACTGCAAACCTGAGCCAGGCCCACAGAGGCAGCTTTTCCCGAACACTAGTTCTCCTTTATCCTGTTTCCTTTCAATATGGTTTCTTCATCCTCATGTGGAGCCTGTTCTCCGTACGTTGCTCCAGTTCCTGGATTATTGCTGCCTGGTTCAGGGCTCTGAAGTCAATGTCGCCAGCAAATAGTTCAAAGCCTCTCTCACTGATCGAGATGCCCTTTCCCTCCCATTCAAGGTCTCAGCCCAGCCCCTCTGGGCGAGCAGTTAAGATTGTCAGTGGCTCCGAGCCCCCTTCCTGCACCTCTTCACTCTTTTTCAAGCCTAAACATCAGTGCTGCGTTCACATGCACATGTCACACGAATTTTTCTACTCTTTCCACTTCCAACATAGCTTCTATTTCCAAGGAGTCAAAGGGCTTTTCAGAGTCCATAAAAGTCTATGTACACAATGGCATTTTTCACTCAGCAGTCTTCCCTGGGACTTTTTCATTACCTGCAGGTGATCCTGAGTTGAGAAATGACTTCTAAATCCTGCCTACTCTTGTGGCTGATTAAAGTCCAGAAGTCCCTGTAGTCTGCCTACCAGTACTTTTGTGAAGATTTTGCATAACTACTGAAAACAGTTTAAAAGATCATGTCTGTGATCTATTAAATAAGATTCTTTTTCAAAGGCTGATAAAGGGCTTAAAAAGAACACATGAAACAGAAATGGCTGGGTTCTGCTTATTATCCATTAGAAATGATAAGAATAACACATTTACTAGTCATTACAGAAGTCATTTGTCAGGAAGCACTTGCTCGAAAACATATTTGAATTCACCAAAATTCAAATAAAGAATTAATGGGTAAATAATTTATACTCAAGTAATTATTTGCAAGACTTTATTTAAACTAGAATTTAGTAAAAGGAATTCAAAGGTTTTATTCCTTGCATCACATAATAAAGGGATTGTTTAATTAGAATGACAACTTTCTCCTCTAGGTAAAAGGAAAGAGAAATGTAAATTCAGAGATGATCCTCTTTAACGACAGAGAATGATCATGGCCAAAATGGTTCAGAGGAAGGATGGTACTTTGGATAATTCCAGTGACAAAGAAGAGAAAAGCAGAATTTCCAGAAGAATCAAAGTCATTGATGCTGGAGTGTCTCTTCAATAGAAACAGCACAAAACAAAAATAGTAATGAAACCCTCAAAAAACTCACACCCATCCATAATACACACAAACCCACTGACACCTACATCTGAAACATACACCCTCACACTCAGACACCTTTACACACCTCTTCCTGGCTAAAATAAATAACAGTGCCAATCCCACCCCAATGACAAAACATGTCCCAGATGCTGTCAAATTGCTTTCACAGAGTTTAATGAGTTGAGCATCCAGAGACAGACTCTTAGTTGTCGCTGGTTCCTGAGGCTCCTAACTTCTCCAGTGTGAAGAATTACAGGCACTTGGGCCTGAGGACTTAAATTTGTGCAGCTGAGAGTTTTCCAAAGTCTCCAGGTCCATTTTCTCTAAATTAAGAGACAGCAATTGTCAGATTGCTTCTCAGCTTCCGTTTGTCACCAGTTGGGTGGCTGTTCACTCCATGGCCTTTTGACTTAACTGCACTGACTCTTATGAAACAGAGCTCTAGGATCTGGAATTTCTGGTGGGATGGATTAGATAGAGACCAGCTACCTCCCTTGCCTTAGGAGCCATGAACAAGGCAGATGGCTTTGGCAGTATGAGTCACTCGGGGCTACATGGAAGAGCCTCCTAGCACTGACCTATCCGAGAGAAAATTCCTTCAGGGGCGATCTCAAGAGACTTAGGGGACAAGTATGTGGAAACAACATGAGTCCCCATTCAAATCCTTCTAGCCAGCAAACCAAGCCATTGCCAGCCAAGATGGAAGGCTCATGGCAAAGGAAAGGAAAAAGGGCACAGGTTCTGTTAAGGACTGGCGCACAAAATATCTGTGTTCAAAGAACAAAAAGAGGTGGAACATGATAAAATTCTCCTTCTGTGCCTCAGGCCATGCCTCTGAATCCTTCTTTGGTTCAGAAATTTACAAAGAAAGCTTCACAGACACCCTTCTCTGTCATTACTAAGAGACGCGATTTCCCTATACAATACAATAAAGTATTGCTGAAAATTTTGAGTTAACCCTTCTGACTGCCTATGGTTTTGTAAACTTTGGACACAAATGACTTACAACAGCTACTGATGAAAGTTAAAGTTGAAAACTAACTCTGATTGCACAGGAGATTGGTGGGCCCTGCAAAATAAAAGCTACACCATGCATGTGCTTTTGGGACAGCATGTGGCAGGTGCAGGATAAACCTGCAGGCAGTGGATGGGATGGGCCAGGTGCTTAGCACTGTGTCCAGTCCAGCAGAATTGCCTCTGACTGCAGGAGCAAGGAAAGGCATTAGCGGGAAGATGAGGCAGCCAGCAATGGGGTAAACTGCGAAGCATGAGAGGGTAGGCAGGTTATTTCTTAAAGAAAGGCAGATTGGAATTTTTAGTACAATCATCCTTTGGTACTGCTGAGGGTTGGTTCAAGGACTTGCCCAAAGACCCTGAAATCCACAGAGACTCCAGTACCTGATATATAATGGTGTAGTATTTGCATATAACCTAGGCACGTCTTCCTATATATTAACACCATCTCTAGATTACTTACAATCCATAACACAATAGAAATGCTCTGTAAATAGTTGTTACACTGCATTGTTTGGGGGATAATGACAAGGAAAAAAGTCTATACATGTTCAGTAAAGATGTAATTTTTTTCTGAATATTTTCAATTTGTGGTAGTTAAAATCCAAGATTCTGGAACCCATGGTTACAGCCCATGGGTACAGGGGAGGGTCAACATATACATACACATACATACATGTACATCATCATGTAGTATATGAAATTACATCTTTTAAAATTTTTGTTACGGAAAATAACAAACCTCCAAATAGACACCTCTCAGCTTCAACAGTGATCAGTTCATGGCCAGTCTTGGTTCACAACCCCCATTCTCTATCTTATTCTTTTGAAGCAAATCTCAGACATATCATTCCATGGGTAATTATTTCAGCATGTAACTCTAAAAGATAATGGAACATTTCAAAAATTTAACTGGAATACCATTGTCACACTGAAAAAAGCCTTCCTTGACATCACCAAATGTCCAGTCAGTGTCCTCATTTCCCTAATTGTCCTGGGAATTTCACTTTGTAAAAGTTTCAAGTAGGATCCAGTTGGGCTCACACATTACAACTGTTTGAAAGATCTTTTATGTCTCATCAATCAACAGGTTCCCCTTCCAATCTCTTTTTGTTCTTGAAAGTTTTTCATGGTTGTTGTTTAAGAAATTGGGTTGTGAGTCCCACAGTATCTCAGGAGTCTGGATTTTGCTAGCTGCATTCTCATGGCGGTGTCTGCGTGTTCCACTGCCCCTCTATCTCTGCTAAAATGGTGGCTGGACCCAGGGCCTGGATCAGATTCACTTCTTTGGCAAGACTGTCTCTTAGGTGCTGGTCCCTGTCTTAGGAATCTTACCACCTCTTCCGATCTCTCTTTCTGATCTGAAGAGTCACTGATGGTCATTATTTAGATCCATTCATTCTTTAAAATTACAAAATAGGCATCTTTCAATCCTATCTTAACTTTCTTCTCTTTCTCCTCCTTCTCTTCCTCCTTCTCTTTGGTTATTATTATTACTATTTTTAAATAAAGCTGAAATAACTTTATAGAGGGGAATTTCCCCTCATTTGGTCAACTTGAGTTTTTGGATTGTGTTTGTTTTGAATCATTATAAACTCACAGATTTAAACACATTTGGTCTGTTGTGTTTCAGTCTATGGAAATTCTTGGTGGTTCTTCTTCTTATTGGTTATTATATTGTGTTCTCTTTGGTTAGTGGGCACTTCAAGTTGACCCATGAGTCTCTGCTTTCAGGTGTAACAAATGTTCCAGCCTATCTTCTATATTTCCTTCTCCAGATTTGAAATCAACTGTTCTCCAAGAAGCCCTGAGTTCTCTTAGGGAGAAGTAGGATTTAGAGATCACAATCAAACTGACAGTGCTTGGATCAGTGCTCACGGATGAATCACTGTTTCCAGGTTGTTTCAGTGAACACAGCAAGAAAACACACACACACACACACACACACTGCATAATATGTAAAAATACACAAAATACACAGGCATCTACTTAAGATAAATTACATTTTAAATTCAGACTGATACTTCCCTTTCAAATTCAGAATTACAAGTTTTTATTTAACTTCACTAATCTTTCAGTGGTATTGCCCTTGCCCATGCTGAAATCCTCAATTCTTAATTACACTAATTTAAATACTTATTTGCATTATCCCATGCTGGATACCCAATAGTCCCAGAGTTTTTTTTTTTAAAAAATAACCAACAGTGATATTATTACTGAAAACCGGTAACAATATTTGTTGCAGTTCTTTCTGGTTTTGATGAACATCAAATTAGTACGTTTTGAAATACTTGAGATGAATCCTTCTCTGTAGTCATGCCACCTTCTGGATACAGAGTTGAGCACAGATTTCATTTTGATTCTGATTTTAAGAATGGTGTTTTACATTTTTTTTGTTTTATATTTATGTAGACATTTATTCTTTTTTTTTTTTTTTTTTTTTGCGGTGCTGGGGATTGAACCCAGGGCCTTGTGCCTATGAGACAAGCACTCTACCAACTGAGCTATATCCCCAGCCCTTATGTAGACATTTATACACTTACTGAAGAAAATAAGGTAGATTCAAACATGCCCAAATCCTGACAATTGTCACTGTCCTCTTCATCCTCCTTCTCACTATAAGAAATGTACAAAAAGTTATGGTTTATTCTTGATTTGATTTCTTTTTCAATATGGAGGCATCTGCCTTTTTATTTTATACATTATGTAATTTTAAATTTTATACTTGGTATGATTTTTTGGATAGAACCAATGTCCTATGCTATTGCTGGATATAATTACTGAAATATTGGGTTTTTAAAAAATTTATTATTTTTATAATAATTATAGTGGGATTCATTGTGACATATTCATACATGCACATAACATAATTTGGTCAATTTCATTTCATAGTGCCTCCCCTTTCCCTCCTCTCCTCCCTATTCCTGATCCCCTCTTTCAATTATACCATTCTACCTTCTAATTTCATGAGATCCTCCTCTGTCTAGCTTTCACTTATGAGAGAATACACATGACTCTTGACTTTCTGAGCATGATTTCTTTCACTTAGCATGATGTTCTTCTCTAGTTCCATCCATTTTACTGCAGATGATATCATTTTGGTCTTCTTTACAGGGGAGTAAAACTCCATTGTGTATCTATGCCACATTGTCTTTATCCATTCATCTGTGGATGGACACCTAGGCTGTTCTCAAGGTGCTGTTTTAAATCCAGTTCAAATTTAATAAGGTCATTCCTGACTTGTCATTCTTTAATATTGTAGAAAACTCTGGGCAAATTGTTTGAGGTCCTGGACCATTTTCTTTCCCTGACCTTCAGTCAATTCTTCCATAGAATTTTTCAGCTACGTCAGCAAGGCTTTCAGCACCTACTTGCTGGACTTTGATTCGTTTTGCTTTCATGGAAGGAAGGAAACCCCTTGAAATCATTTCTAAATTCTTCTATAAAAACAGGACCATTTGGGACTCTTTAATGTCTGTCTTGTGAGAATGAGCGCTGTGCTTCCTTCACTGTTGGTGTGGACTCAATGTTGAAAACTTAATTTATGGCGTTTATAATGGCAGCAATGGTAGAAGGCAATTCGCACTTTCCAGAAAACGTGGCTGAGAAGCTGATGGAATGTGGAGGTTTGTGGAGGAGGATGTACCTCCTGTGTGTCTGGATGTATCAAATGGAAGACACAAGGGATTGCCCAGAGGATATGGAACTTAATTCAATGTTCTACTCAATAATTGACTTCCCTTTCTTCATAATTACAAACCTGGTCTGAGCTGAGTTGTTCCAAGATATCTAAGATATCTTATTAAGCTGCCAATATCTGGGATAAGAAGGTCTGATTATGGTCCTTTGATGCCCTTTGATTTGCAGAATAGTAGAGTGATGCCACTTTTTTTTTTTTTAAAGAACATTTCCACTACCACCTTTACTTTTGATTACTGCAATTGTGGCCTAAGTGGCTTCCCTGTTTTAACCTTGTTCCTCTGCCCAAATTTATCCTTCATATAATGGCTAGAGCAGGACACACCATATTCATGAGACTCATTATAAGGCCATAATGATTAAGGTGGTGCGGTTCTCATATAGACAGACAACCATGGAACAGAACTGAGAGGCCAGACAGATCCTTGCACACTCAGGTGTGAGCTGTATGGCACAGCTGGTAGTAGTCAATGGGCAAAGATGAAAACAGGGTCTTATGAATATCCTTCCATCTCAACAGCTGTTTGTAGACATCTTAAATAGATAAAAAATTTTACACTGTATGAATGTGCCATTTCTATATCACCATTTATTAACCAATCTTCTATCCATCAACAGTGAAATTGTTCTTCCTTTTACTGTTATAAACAGTGCTGCACTGGAGATTTTTGTACCTAAAATATTGAACGCTTTCTAATTATTTCCTTGAGGTCAATTCTTTGGATGATGATAACAGGTCAAAGGGATTGGATAACTTGGAAAATCCTAGTCCACATTCTAAATTCTTTTCTGAAAGATCTTATGTTCCTACAGCAGCATTGGAAAGAGTTGACATGCAACCTCGGACAAATGGAATATCATTACTTTAAAATGTTTTAGCACTGAGTGAGGGAAGAAGGGAAACTCATAATTGCCTTAATTTGCATTTAATTGATAACATTAAGCTGAACACCTTTCCCCCAAAATGAATGATCCTATAAAGTTTTTCTTTTGTAAAATGTTTTGACCCTGTACAAGTTACCAAATTGCTCTTTCTCCTACCACTCTCATCCAGCATGTATGCCATTTTGAAACTATTACCTCTCAACCATGATTGTGTACCTTGTTCCACAGCTCCAGTACTTTCAAATGTTTCCTGCTATCCACTGATTAGGATAAAAATCTCTAACCAGAGCATAATGTGCACCAAACCAATCCCAGCATCCTCATCCATCTTCCCCTACCCACATGAACCCTTCTCCTTCACCAGCCTGGTTTGCTCCCTGATCCTTCTCTATGGGATGCATCCTCCCTCCATTCTTGGCTCTCATTGCTCTTCTAATTTCTTTCTCTTCACTTGCTTAGTTTATTTCCCTTCATGCCTGGCTCAAGTGCATCATCTCCCTTAAGTCTCCCTGGGAGAACATCACCTCCGACCTTATGAGATATTTACTATAGTATCTCCCTTTACTTGATGTCATCTACTTTTTAAAACATTTCTATTCAGGGACATGAGTCCTAACTGAAGTGTAGAACTCTCAAGGAGGAGGACAACACACCTTGGAGCTCTTTTATGCCAATGTCTCAGACACTCTGGGGGAACAGTGTGTGGATGATTTCCATGATCCTCTGAGAGAGGTCCTGTCCATGGCAAGTTGGGGAGATGACATTTTTATCTTCATACCTGCAGAACCCCAAGCCCTATTATGGTTTTTACTGAATTTTCAGATGGTTATTGATAATATTTGATTTCTTAGTCATGGAAGAGTAAAGCTAGTAGCTACAAGGAGAGATAATAGGAAACTCTGCAGCAGTTGGTGAAACAGCCTTCTTGGGTCATTCTGGAATGCCTTGTCTTTCTGCCTCTATCAGCCCACAACCCCAAACTCAGCACACACTGGGGCTGATGGGTACTAGATAAGGGAGAGTTGGCATGCAGAGTAAGGCAGAATAAGTCAAGTTCCATCCCTGCCATTGGCAGGCTGTGTTCCCACAGGCAGACCCCCTGAGTCTCTTCATCTGCTAGTAATTATTTCCTCAATTATTAAAAGAATTAAGTAAGATAATGTGTACGGAGTATGCAAGGTACCTCCACAGAGCCAAAATTCCATACTTGGAAGTTATTAGTAAGTAGAAAGGAAGACTCCTGAAGCCAGAGGGTGGGTCAGCATGAGCAAAACAGAAAGCCCCACATGTCCAGTAAGAGACCAAGGGCTGAGATCTTAGGTGGAGTGTTGCTAAAGCACTTTTCCTTCTCAGCAGGGCTCTGAGCAGTGTGTGCGATGCTGACTTTTGACTGGGGGGAGCAACCAGGGCTGGAAACAAGAGCTTGGAGTCCAAAGCCACAGTAACTATGAACTTTCTGGAAAAACTCAGGAATGACAGCTATATTAATTGACTCTTCAGTGAGAAACTGAGAAAGGAGAGAGGAAACAAGAATTATGAAGATTGACCTGGAAAAAAAGAAAACAAAAAATGAGCAATATTGGATATATGAGAAAAGAGGAATTTAAGGGTAAAGGTCTGATATAGAAGGAAGAGTGGCATTATATATTAAAAAGCACCATTTTGAAAAGACATATTCAAAAACCTGTATGCGCCATGCAACATGACAGCTAAACATAAAAAGACAAAAGCTATTAAAATGCAGGTGCATTTTAACTAAAATAAGAGTTGGAGGCCTCCATACACATATCTGAGTTCCAGGTATCTAGGAGACAATAAAATGAGTAAAGAGTGGGAATTTAATATTTAAAAAGTTTTGTCAAAGGAAAAATTGCTAAAGCTAACGTTATCTAAGGAACTAGTGAATGTACCAAGGCAAGAAAATGAAACCATTGGTATCAATATTGAGAAAAATAGATGAAATCATCTCTATGCTGATATGTTTGAATACCTAGAAAGCCCCAGAGACTCTAATGAAACCTAGTCAAATAAATGAGACAATTTGGTAAAGATAGTAAAGATAAATATGCAAAAATCAATAGATTCACTTTCAACGAGCAATAAGGACCCAGAAATGAGATCAGGGGAAAAAATGCCATAGCAGTTGGGGGAAAGAACTATAAAAATATTTAGAGACAAATTTAACATAAAAGGGAGCTGGGCCTGGACGGCATAGTCCTGTGGTAGCTACACTGTTCCCAGTGAGCTCTGAATTTCAACCTTGCGTTTGGAGCCCCCTCTTCTAGATTCTTCTTTCCAGCCCTACATGAACCATTCTCCTTCAGTTCTCATTGCTGTTTCCTGCTTTTGCTATTCTGGTATTCCTTAGAGTCTTCTTTTAACCCTTCTAGGAGTTAACCACATTTTACTAGTTAATAAGCCATATAAATTTTCCCTGTATAAATTACTAGTGTGGTCTAGTCTCTGACCAGACCCTTGTTCATGCAGACCTAAGTGAAAAACAAAACAAAACAAAACAAAACAAAACAAAAAAACCCATAAAATTTTATCAAAAGATCCCAAACAAGAAGTAAGCAAATAGATATTTTCTCAGACAGGAATACTTAATACTACAAAAATACCCATTCTACTCAGAATGTAATGTAATTCTAATTCCAATAGGTTTTCTTTCTTTTCTTTTCTTTTTTTTTTTTTGAAATAGATAAAAATATCTTAGGTTCTAATGGGAGGGTAATTACATGAGAACTGCCAAAAAAAGCATGAAAAATAAGAATTATGATGGGGGATATGACTTGCCAAATATAAAGTCATAGTAATCAAATCTAAGTGGTATTGGCAGAGAGACAGACAAAAGAGATCAGTGGAACAGAATGGAAAAATCCAGGAAAAAAAATCTAGGACACGTTAGAATCTCATATATGGTAAAGACAGACTTTAATTTCAGAGGGCAGAGGATAGTTTATTTAACAGATTGTACTGGCACAAATGGCTAGCCATCTAGAACAGGGCTGGCAAGCTTCTTCTGTAAAGAATCAGATAGTAAATATTTTAGGCTTTGGGGCCCTATTGTCTCTGCTGACAACATGCAAGTCTGCCATTATAGTGTGAGAGCAGCCATGGAGACCACATCAGTGGATGCGTATGGCTGTGTTCTATTAAAACTTTATTTACAAATATGGGCAGCTGGCCTATGGGCCGTAGTCTAGCAAGCCTTGGTTTGGACATAAATAAAACTAGTTTTCTTCCCTTATCTCTGACCAAATATAAAAATCAATTTTGAATGGAGTAAAGACTTAAATGTAAAATATAAACCACATAAACTTCTTGGAAGAAGAATCCAGGTAGATGAAGATATGATCATATCAAGAAGGGCATCCATCTTAATCAAGTCTGGAGACTCAGAAGTTGTAAGAGAAAATTGGACATATTTGACTATATAAAAATGTAAAACTTTTATATGGCAAAAACACACCACAACGATAAACAATAGTTTTAAGAGAAATGTTGGTCCCACAGATGACTGATAGCTCTCATCTACAAAAGGCTCTTACCAATTGGTGAGAAAAAGACAAACAATCCCACTGAAAGATGGACAAAGGGTATAGATTTTAGTTTAAGTGAAATTGGAGGCTTTCAGGTTTTGAGCAAGAGAATAATATGGTTTATGTTTTAAAGAGGCTCAGGCTGCTGTGTGGAGTGTGGACTGTGGGGGGCAGGGAATCATGGACCCAAGGAGGTCAGCCAGGATGTTTCTGCAGAGCCACCAAGAAGGCTTAATAGATGTTCAATAAATGTGGGCTGGCTGGTGATGAACATGACTATGTCATGCCCACTAAGGCATCCAGGCCAAGGGTCCTTGGTCCTTTGGTTGTGATTCAAAATGCAGTGTAAGACTTCTCAGGAGGAAGGGGGAGTGCACCAACTAGTCCCCACTCTGCTCTTGAGACTGAGGGCTCTGAAGACTTGTCTGCAGTTCACCTGTCCACCTGTAAAGTCAAGAGTATTCCAGGGCTGGGGATGTAGCTCAGTTGGTAGAGTGCTTGCCTTGCAAGCACAAGGCCATGGGTTCAATCCCCAGCACCGCAAAAAAAAAAGAGTATTCCAGCACTAAGTGGTCAGAGTGGAATAACTTGCCTCTCCTCAGGTAGGAGGTGGTCAGAACTCTGTCCACCTACCCTGCAGCAGGAACAGCAGCTGCAGAGACAGCAAGGAGAAGCAGCCCTTGCCTTCTCATGCAAGGTTTAGGGAGCCGGAGGCAAAAAGCTGCACGGCAGGGCTGGGCTGGAGCTGGTGAGGCAGACTCTATGGCTCTGTGCAGGGCCTCTGCTTTTTCAAGCGTAAAATAAAAAACATCCTGGACAGGAGGAACCTCTAGAGAAAAATGAAAGAACGCACACAGAGCGGCGGGGGGAGAGGCGGCAAGGCTGACATTTGCTGCAAAGGGAAGAGAATAGCATGGTCGCAGAGGGACCTGGCATCCGGCAACAGAGCGCTGCGCTGCTGATGCGTGTGAAGGCCTCTCTGTTGCCTGGAATTCCTGGTGGAGCAGCAAAGGGAGGTGGATCAGAAAGAAGTGGGAGGTGGGGACCGGCAGCATCAGCTCTCCTGTGACTCCATCCCTGGCAGAGGCGTCTGGGCAAGTTGAGATCATTCTATTCTCCATGATTGAGCCTGTGTCTAGTTTCCCAGGGAAATGGGCACAATAGGCCCCACCTGCCATAGGTCTTTAGCAAAAGAGCAGTGCCCTATGCTGCCCACAGCACACATGTCCACACACAGGGCGGCCTGCATGTCTTCTAGGGAGCCTCTGACACTTAGTAGGCACGCAGGAATCCCTGGATCTTTGCATTGTCTTTGCACAGACTCAGGGCTTCCCAAACAGTATGCTCAACACAGACACTTTGAAGAAATAAATGGAGATTATTTTAGAGACCTGTTCAAACACTCCATCTGGAAATAGAGACCCAAAACAAGGGTGATAATCAGGTAAATTCAATCACAGCCATGATCATGTCAGATCCTCGAGAACAAGGACAGGCAAGTGGCAGTCTGAGGGCCAAAGCCAACCTGTAGCCTGTTTTTGTAAATAAAGATTTATTGGAACACAGCCACACCCCCTTGCTTACATGTCGTCTGAGGGCTGTTTTTGAACAGCAACAGTGGGAAGACTTGAGGAGTCACATGGAGATCACATGTCTGTCGTGGAAAGTCTCAATCTGGCCCCTTTGGGCAGCCACTGTTCTAGGTGACTACCTGGATTTAGCAGGTCTGGGGTGGGGTCTGAGAAGCTTCCTGGTGACACTGATGCAAACAAGGTGCTAGATACTCTTTCTCCCAAAGCAAAAGGAGATGAACTAATCAATATCAAGCTCCAACCACAAACAAGGCCCACCCTTGCCCTTCAGCACCATGTAACTGGAGTTAGACGTAGACAATGCAAGCCTAGGCATCCTTCTTCCTTCCCTCACGGTCTCTCTTACTGAATCATGGAGTCTGCAGCTGTAGGCACCAAAGGACTGGAACACTCCCAGTTAGTTTGTGGGCAACCGAAAAGCTAGAAGACACAGCAATGGACCTCTGTTGCCTTTTGACCTCCAGCATCCATCCATGGCTCTCCCTATGGTGCCATATTTGGTGTATTTCTTTTTCCTCCACATGGTTTGAGTAGGACTGACTCCAGGTATGCAGCACAGGATCTAGGCCAAAGTCAATCAGAAGAGAGTATCTTCCCTGGGGCACCATGATTGGTTTAGGCATGTGACCCGGTAGTTTCCCTGGGACTTTTGCAGGGGTTTCCGTGGAAAGAATATTTTTTTCTTTCCTAGGACATCTGTAGTGAGTAGGATCTGGGCTGCTGAAACTCATCTCACAACCTTGAGGAGACTCCTTAGGAAAAGGAACCAGTCTGGAGATGACTGCAAGCCACAGGGAAGAGGCGAAACCTGGTGACCTGGTTTAAGTATCTAACCAAATTCCACACTTGACCTGGATACCTAGCCACCTGTATGGTATCGATGGTTTCAATTATCTAAGCCCACACATTCACACTGCTTCTGCCATTTGACATCTGGAATTCTGCTTTGCAAGAGTGAAAACAAATCATCCTGATGGGAAAAGTTAAGAAAGTTACAAAAACTTTCCCTCTGACTCTAGCTGAGCAGCTGATCCACATGCAGTCTGATATGCATGGAGGATATTCTTGAGACTCCTGCATGTTTGAGCACATTCTGGCACATCACAGAAGGAGCGTGGAGAGACAGCTGCCCATCTTGCAGCTGGGGTACCTGCTGTGCTGGCCATCTCCGAGGCTACCACTGCTTATTGACCTGGAATCCCTAACTCTCTACCTGCAACAAGTTCATGTCATAATATTTCCTGTTTTGAAAAGTTTTGTCCTGGGAAAGGACTCAGGAATCAAATCAAGGCCTCTTGACATTCCATGCTCTTTTAGTGTCTTCTCAACCCCAAATTAACCAATGTGCATTAATTCATTTTCCCTCCCTCTCTCCTTTCTCTCCTTCCTCTTCCTCTTCCTCTCCCTCTCCTTTTCCTCCTCCTCCTCCTTGTTCATTCTTCTAATTCTTCTCTCTCTTTACCTTCTTTTCAAAATAGCTTTCACCCAGTAAACAGTCTAGAAAAGATCTTACTAGACACTCACAGTAATCAGATATACCAGCCTTTGAATCGGATAGAACTGGATTTGAATTCCAGGCTCACTACTTACTAGGTGTGTGGATAGGGATAAGAAATTTAAACTCTTTGAATCCTGGTTTGCTTATTTTAGAAATATTTACCTTGTTGAGTTATCACGGGGAGATGAGATGAAGTATATAGAGGTTAGCTGTAAGACTATCACTAATGAATACAAATAATACCACGATCATCTCAGCCTCTCAGAGGTATTTGCACTGCCCCAGAGATCGAGAGTGTCAGTGTCAACAACAGATCTGTCCCTAGGTTTCAGTTTGGTAGGTGGCCACGTTATGAAGGTGCTCAGGACCTTTGCAGAGTCCTTGGGCTATGACCTTGAGAATTAGAAACATAGGCCATATGTGTAGAAGTCAAAAGAACAATTCCAGAGATTGAGAGCAGCCATTAAGTGACACTCAGATCTTTAAACTCTGGTTCTTGGAGGTCATTGTCATCACTGGATTTTGATGGATGACTCAGGATTGGTTTAGGGTGGGATGTCCATAAACCTCCCCCCATAATGGCTTTCCTTCTATTTGGTCAAAGGTAACCTCATCCAGTATGTCTGTCAGTGATCTCCCTTCCATCAGCTACGATGCTCCAAATCCATCTTCTGGCAACAGTAGCTTAGAGAAGGACCCCATAGCAAAGAGAAGTATTTCTTTTACTCCAAGAGCTGTTTCTAGGATTCTTCCTTAACTGACAACAGAGGGACCTGCAGGTGCTTGGCACATCCTGGGCATTCCCATTCCATCCAACAACACAGGACATGATAGTACGGGAGCCACAATCCTTTGAAATACTAATGACCCAAGGTATATGTATCATCTGAACTGCTGACAAAGGTCCTGGAGTTAAGATTCACCAATAGTGTGGTACCCAGCAGATTAGTGTCAAATTCTTATCATTCCCCATTTTGAAAATGCAAAATTTCATTTCTGCTCTGTGAATCCCACAACTCCAGAGTAATACAGATTAACAATTCAAAAAAGCAACAAATAATGTTCTTCTTGGGGGAAAATCAGACATGAGACTTCCAACAAGGGGAGATGAGGAAGACTTCAGGGTGATACAGTATCTTGGCCAAGAAAAAGTCACTTCGTGTCTTTGCTTCTCAAGTCTGTGGGAAGAATTATTTAAGGGTGATTTTCATAACTTTGAGATTTTACAATTAATTTCTATGACACTCATGATCAATTATCATCTTTTCAATGATTTCATGATTTCTTTTCCTATCCTTCCTCCTAAACGTCTTGACAGATTTCTTTCTTTTCAATTAACAACAACAACAACAACAACAATAATAATAATAATAAAATAAAAAAGGAAAAGAAAAAGAAAAAGAAATTGAACAGATGTGCCTCATGATGACTGGCAGTACTTTTGAGATCTGGCAATAATTTATTCAGGTCCATTTATGGTCATAAGATACATCTTCACATACAAGTTGCACAGAACACACAGCAGATCCTCACTGCTCTTCGATGTGATGTGTGTGGTTCCTTGCTGGAACACACGGGAAACTTTCATATATCAGAGATCACTTATGACAGCCCTATCTTCTGTGTAAAGGTCATCTCCCAGCAGAAGAATAGCTCACCTAGTTAAAGGGATACCAATTTTTAAGCGCTCTGCCAGGCTGAAGACGGAGAGAGTGAGTGAGAGGAGGAGATGTCAGATTTCAGATGCAGGGCACGCTCGCGGCGCGCTCAGATGCTGAGCTGGTAGGAGGGGGAAAGAAACCTCTATTTAGAGATGATTGGAAAAAATCAGTACTACACGGTGCACTTGAGAAGGAATGGGGGAGGCTGTCCTTTCCTCTCTCCAGTTGTGACAAAATGGCCACCATGGAAACAGGAAGCAACAGCAGATGTCGTTGGCAGCGGGGCCTCTCCCAAGCCTGAAGAGGTGTGTGCGTCAGCCCTGCGGTGGGCTCCCTGGGCTAGGGGGCTTCACAAGTCAGGGTGAAGAAACCGGATGCATTTGAAAGGAAGGGACAGTCTACAAGGAAAATGGCCAGAGAAAAGCAAAAGTTAAGGACTGAGAAGAAAAGGGAGCAGGAAATCATGTTGACCTGCCCCCTCCCCAAGATAGAATTTGCCATATTTTAGCCACCTTAAACTATATAGCCAGGCCAACTTAAGAAACCCCAAATACCCCAGTATCTGCAAATGTCATCAGCTGCTTTTGAAATGTCCTCTTTAAAATGACCCTGTGACCACCACAGTTAGGTGGACAGGGGACTAGAGGCACACACAGGGCTAACCCCTAAGTACACCTGCTAGGCAGGGAAAGGGGGTCTCTTCCCTCCCCACCTCCTCATTCTCGGGTGGCTCCTGGGCTCCTTTCCTTGTGGAGCTGAGGTCTTTCTTGCAGCTCCTGGTTGTACTAGTTACCAAATCTGGCCAGACCTCCCTGTCTGAAAGCCTCTGTGACAACCAACCTGGGTTGTGATCAGCCAACCTGGGTAAGCATGCTTTCCCTCCTCGAGGGCACAGTTAGCTTCAGTTAGGCCTTTTCCATAACAAGGCAGAGGCCCAAAGCAAAGGGAGTGAAGCAGCAGGAATTTCAGACACTGCATACTGCTCCCCCGGGGACCTCTGGGGCTGGAGCCTTTACATCACTGTGACAGAGACCTGGTCTGCAGAGACCATGACCACAGCATCCTAGGGGTTTCATCTGTCTGTGTGTAGGCGTGTGTTTGGTCTCTAACTCCTCGCCACTCCCCAAACCACAGTCTCACAGATGCACATCCCTGCACACAGAGATGCACCTGAGTGTGCTGTGTGCAAGTCCAACACTTGCAGGTACACTCAGAGCAACATCATGGACTTTTTATTCCCAGTCCCTTTTGGGCTTCCCAGTACCCTCCAAGGCAGGCCCTGGGAAACTATGGTTCATGGGCTGAAACAAGCCCACTACCTGTTTTATAAATAAAGTCTTATTGAACACAGGTCCATTCATTTGTTATTGTCTGTGACTGTTTTTGGACTATAACAGGGTGCATGATGACAGTCAGGACAGAGATCATATGGTCCACAGAGTCCAAAATCTTCACTCTCTGGCCTTTTGAGAAAAAGTTCACTGAATCGTGCTACATTTCTGTATCTGGAAAATATGTCTGTTTTAATTGCCAAAGGGCCTCCCCTCTTTTTTTTTTTTTAAGTGATTTATAAAAATCCACCTCTTAGCACTGCATAATTGGAAGGCACGTTTGAGATGATCAGTCCTACCTGTGGCTTACGATCCAATCCTCTTATGGAATACCTGCGGATGTCCCATCTTGGTCTTGACGCTTCCAATAAAGGGAACTCAGTTGCTCTCCCGGAGGCCTGCCCAGCTCTGCTGGAAAGCTCTCTCTCTCTCTTTTTAATCTTGAGTCAAAAATCTGATTTGTATAATATCCTCCCCTGATTCTCAGTCAGGAGAAGAGGAAAAGTTATCAGGAGAAGAGGACAATCTGTTTATAAAATAATACATTATGTTTTTGGAGACAACTGGAATGTCTCACCAATGAGTCATGCCTTTTCTAGATTAAAGAGATCCCTAGCCCCTCCACCTGTTTCCTGGGTGGTGTGAAGTCAGGCCCCCTGCCTCCTCCAGCTTCTCTTGGTAGCCAGAGAACTGTGAGGACATTAGGTCCCAACTCTCTGGACACTGGGTACCTCAAGTGGGCCAAGTTCTTGGTCACCACAGTTTTGATAGGTCACCAGGGGAGTGCTGGGTGTGTGTGGTGGGGGGTGTGTGCTGCAGGGCTTCCAGAGGGCAGATGGTGGATGGTGGCCATTCTCCCTGAAGCAGGACAGTACCACCATCCAATCTGCCCCATCGGTGCCCTCTGCAGATGGTCAGATCAGGCCTCTGCCTGGTGGCTGGGGGCCTAGCAGGGATTCCCCAGGAAAGTTGCTTCTGGAGAATGGTATATCTTGAATTAGCCACTCAACAAATCATAAAACAGGATTGTCAGATTCATTATGGGAAAAGCTGTGCTGAAAATAATGCCTTAAGTATGTGTTATGGCTGCTGGGATACAACTGGTATTAGTGGCTTAAGGGGCTCAGGAAACTTCCAGGGGACCACAACAAAGGAACAGCCAGCATCCTGAGAACAATGGAGGATGGACCCTGTTCCTTACATGGATGAAAGGAGATCTTTCTTATTTAAAAATTTGCTACTCTAAACACCCTGCCTCCCCCCAGCATACCGTATCAGAGCTACCAAGGAGGAGGTTTTTAAAAAGTCATTAAAACACGACCCCCCCCCCACCACCACAGAGGCCTCAATGAGGTCTCATTCCATGGTAATGAGCTCCAATTTAACACGATCATTATTTTTGACATTAAAGGCCCCAGAATAGTGTCACATGCCCAGAAGCTATTTTTTTTTCTTTTCTTTTCTTTCTTTCTTTCTTCTTCTTCTTCTTTTTTTTTTTTTTTTTAAACTTCTAATCTGCTAATCCCAGAAATAAGAAGCTGCCATGAGGGATGGTGAGTCAGGCCCTGTAAAGTGCTTCAGGAGGAAATGTTACCACTGACCGACCCAGATCCAGAGCATAGCCCACAAAAGGCCCCCAGCGCCTGGAGGTGTCCTGGGCTTCTGCCACCCCGCTGTCCCCTCCAGGACTGCTAAGGGTTTTGCAGTGACTGTTCAGAGAGTGAATAAGAGCTTGGGGTCAGTGTCAGATGGACTCTGGACCTGAGGCCTTGCTGTGCCATTTGTGCCCAAACCCTATGTCTTAGGGAGATTTTACTGAAGTTCCTCTTGCCTTGGTTTGGCTCACCTGTGAAATGGAACCAATACTAGTACCTGCTACTAGTTAGGAACAAGATGAGACAGGATATAGGAAACAGGGACTCCAGCATGCCAAAGAGGAGAAAGAATCCCTGGGACAACGGGAGGGGACATCAGAGGAATAGGTGGGCTCCAGGCTAAGATCACCAGCCCCAATGGGAGCAGGTTGGCAAGCTCCAGGAATTTCATGAGGAAATGAGATTGAGAGATTTTGGGCCGGCTAATCTATCTTAATATACTGAGAGGTGATATATATAAAAAATAGGAGTTTATGAGTGTGTTCATAATTACTAAATAAGACAACTAAGAAAACCAAAAAATAGAAATACTGAAACAGAACTGGGCAAGAAAGGAAAAGAAATCATAACACTCCAAGACTCAGCTTGGTTAAATATTGACCTAAGATCACCACAGAGGGTAGGAATTTCAAGTGGCTTTTTGAAGGGGGGTGTTTAAAAGAGAGCAAGGCCCTCATTTTCTATAACTGGAAGTCAATAGGTATTGCCTAGTATTGAAAATCCAGAAATAGCAACAAAAGCATGATATTCAGAGATATAGAGAGAGGTAAAGTCTGAGGAATCAGTTACAATAATTTTAATAATTTATTTCTGGGGAGTAGGAACTGGATAAGGGACTTTGGGGAGAGATTGTGTATTTCTGTAATAAAGATGATAATACTACTTGAATAAAACTATGTGGATAAACAACTTTGATACAAGTAAATGCAAAAGTTTATAATTCACATTGATAATTGATTTGACCACCAGTTTCTCTTTTGACTTTCTGTTGAAAGAATAGGCTAAAGATTTTTCTGGAAGTATCTTTTTAATAGAAGGAGATACATAGCAAATGTATGGAGAGTTGATAAACCCCATGACTGGTAACCTTGCATCTGTGAAGTTCATGCCACAGCATGAGCTAGGTGTCACTCTGGGTGGTCTGTAGCATATTTCCATAAGGACCTCTCTGCTATTTCCAAATTTATCTAGATTGTTACATTCTCCCACACATTTCAACCCACTGGCTCAAGGATCCCACACTTCACCAAATTTTAGCCTCTCATAGAGCCTCTGCATAATTATATCAAACTCCCAACTTCATTGGGTTAATTGGTCACAAAAAGTGTATTGGAATACAGATAACTGGGGGCATAAAGGCTATTTCTGATGATAATACATATATATATACATATATATTTGAAAATGGCAGAAAATTTGTATTATGCTTTTAATGTCTTTTCATGATCCTTTTGCATTTAAAAATATATATTTGGCCGGGAGTGGTGGCGCATGCCTGTAATCTCAGCGACTCGGGAGGCTAAGGCAGGAGGATTGCAAGTTCAAAGCCAGCCTCAGCAACTTAGTGAGGTCCTAAGCAATTCAGTGAGACCCTGTCTCTAAAGAAAATTCAAAATAGGGCTGGGGATGTGGTTCAGTGGCCGAGTGCCCCTGAGTTCAATCCCTGGTTCAAAAAAAAAAAAAAAAAAAAAATATATATATATATATATATATTTATTTGACTGTGTGGTTTTTCTCCCTCTCCTCTATTTAAACTCAACATTTCCTTGATCAAATCAACAGGTCACTTGTTAATATATTCTTGTCCCAATGACCTTCTCCACTATCACTGACAGCATCTCATCATCCTGATACTGCAGTTTCTCGTCCCCTCTCTTTCTCGGTGAGAACTTCACCTTCAGCAATCCCAGTCATGCCAGTTTCTTTGAGATCAAAGTTATGATCTCAAATGGAAAGCAGAGATGAACATGGACCTCAAAGATTTGGTGCCATTCACAACTCTAAAGTTACTGGAGATGAAATCCAGTTTCTACTGGAAGTATGAATGCTTTCATTGTCGTGTGAATCTCTCTTTGGATACTTTTTTGGATATTTTGTGCTGTTTTTCAGCTCTAATCACACTGAGTCAGTTAGGGGAAGTGGGGACTCTATTGAGAATACAGTGACATCTGCAGAAAAACACATTGTCGTGGGAGCCACCAGAACACCCAGTGAGTCAAAGAACTATGGTCAAAGAAAGTGCTAGCAAATAAATACTGCATTGGTAATTGAGAGCAAGATTTCCTTAGTAATTTTCTATCTTTGTCACCAACATCACTGATGTCATATTTCCTATTTTAAAATGATGTACTTTTTTTGATATCAGGGATTAAACCCAGCAGTGCTTAATTAACCATTAAGCAGCATCCCCAGCCCATTTTATTTTAATATTTCATTTTGAGACAGGCCCTCACTAAGTTGCTTAGGGCCTTGATAAGTTGCTGAAGCTGGCCTTGAACTTGCAATTCTCCTGCCTCAGCCTCTTGTATTGCTGGAATTACAGGCAAGCACCATCGAACCTATTAAAACAATGTTCTGCATGAACAGAGATAGAAGGAAAAAGATGTGCTTGCAATGGTACAGAAAACCCTGCTGAAATATAAAAGCTGGCATGGTAAATAGGTTTTATATTAAAGGAGACTCTCTGATGGTCTCAAAGGAAATGACACTTTGTATCCTTCAGATAACATTTCCAGAGTACTGCTATGAGCTGATCATTAACTCTAACGTCTCACATTCTTATGTTAACTGCTTCTTCACCCATTTCACAGATAAGTCAACCAAGGCCCAGAAAAATAAAGGAATTTGCCTTGGGTTTTAAAGCTAATGGTTGGTGGAGTCAGGACTCAAACCCAGAACTGATCCCAAAGACCATGTTCTTCCTCACTAGGGCAGGCGTCCTCAACAAGAAGTGACTCTGTCCTACAGAGGACATCTGGTAATGTCTGTAGACATTTTTGGTTGTCACATCTGAGCATGTGGGAGTTATTGGCATGCATCAGGTAAAGGTCATGGATATTGCTAGACATTCTGCAATACACAGGACATCCCCCAAACGGAGAATCATCAGGCCCCAAACCCAGCAGGGACAAGGTAGAAACTCTCCACACTATTCTATAGTTTTCTTTAATAAATTCTGAATTAATTGGCCATGCCTTACCCCTAGCACCTAGAACAGGGCCTGGTGCATAGTAGGCAGTTAAAACTCTTACAATTATTACCAAATGGATTATTTTCCTAAAATTAAAGGAGCTCTTAGAGGGCTACATAGAGGATACCATCAGCTTTCATAAGTGATTAGGTGACTAATCCTAAATAAGACCTGTGTACTTGAACTTCACTGCAGGTGCACAGAACAGCAGCCTTGATGTGTAAAAATCTCTATAAAGAGTACAAAAGTCCTCCTGATAAACCTAGTTATCTACCTTAAGTGCAAAAATGTAAAACGACTACCAATTTATTCCCCTACCCACCGGTTGTCCCACAGGACTTAGTTAAATGTGCTCCTCTGCACTCCTCAGGAAAGTTCGACTTTTAACAAGGTTTAGAAGAAAACAATGCTTCCTCAAAAATTCTTGGGGTTTTTCCTTTGTAATTTCATAACCATCACCCTACTTGGAATAAATAGGACAGGGCCTTAGAGGAACTCAGTCATTCTACTGAAGGTGGAAGGAAGCTGCTCAGGGGCCTAAGTGGAAGACAGGGAGTTAGAGACTGAGAGACACAAGATCCCCCATTAGCTTCCCAGTGAGCACCTTTCTCCAGTCCTGTGTGGGAATGGATGATGGGTGGGGCTCATGGGAAGTCAAGCCCGTGGCCACTGAAGACGGGTTCCTTTGTGGATGTTTTCCATGATGCGAGTGTGCTATGTGGGATCAAAGACAAGGAGAAGGCCGTGTCTCACCTTCTTGACCTCCTTTTGCAAATTGATGGTTTTCAAAGAAGAACTGAAATGCTTACTGTTAAACTAGAAGATTCATTCATTCCTTTAACACACACTGCATCCACCCTGGGTATGTGGATAGGCTGCAGTTTCAGACTCATTGATAGTTAGGTGTGGCCATGTGGAAGGAGTTCTCACCTACGGCAGGTGAGTGGGAAAGAAGTGAGTCACTTCTGTACCTAGGCCTTGATTCTGAAGATGGCGGCAATGCCCAGGGTGTCGGTGAGGCAACATGAGGGAAGGATCCTGATCAACAACCTAGCAAGCAAGAAATTGGCTCCTTTGTTCTTTCATCTGCTCTACCCTTGGACCGCTCAGTCGCGGACTTTGCTACTTACATGGTAAGTAATTCATGGAAGTCTATGCCCTCATGGAGTTTTTGTTCTAGACAGACAATAAATACCCAAGGCAATCAGGGAAGGTCTCTCTGAGAAAGTGACAGTTATAATTCAAAATGAGACCTGAATGGAATGGAGAGTTAATCAAGAACAAATTTGGGGGGTCCAGAATTGGAAAGCTAAAGACAAAGGCAGAAGTTAACTTGTGTGTCTGAAGAATAAAGTAAGAATAACCTGCCACAGTGTAGTGTAGTGACTTGGTTGAGTGGCACTGGGTGCTGCTAGGAGGAGGCTGAGTGGACAGTGAGGGATCTGGAGCCAGTTCTAGGTGTGCTATGAAGCCAGTAGCGTCTGAAACCTGGCACAGGTGTGTGCGTGTGGAGAGAGGAGAGAAAAAGAACAGTTACTTGCATATTGAAGATCACCTGGCTCTGGTACAGAAAACAGACCCCAGGGGCTGACAAAAGAATCAAGAATAGAGAAGCCAGCATTGCAGTGGTTTGGTGAGCAACGATGGTGGCTTGGACCAGGATCATCAGTCACAGTGGGGATGGGAGAAAGGGTAGGATTCAGGATGTGTTTGGAGATTAAAATCAATCAGTCTGACTGATAGATTGGAAATGGAGGGGGATAAAGTTTTTAGTCTTGAGCTAATGGGCAATGGTGGTGTTTACGGAGTTGAGAAAGACTGGGGGAGAGGTATTAGAGGGGACACCAAAAGACCTGTTGTACAAGTAGTAAAGTTAAACTGCCTGCTCCAGGTTGAAGGGGACAGTCTGGGGTTCAGGGGAGATCATCTGGGGAGTCTTTAGCAAATAGGAGTTAAAGTCATGGACCCCAGAAGTATCTTCCCAGGGAAAATAAATGGAGAGTGAAGTGAAGGGGGTCTTTGGGAAAAGTAGGGTTAGTCCGGAAAAATTTTGGTCTTTCTCCTCTGACGTCTAAATACCCTTTGGCATTTCCAGGGCTGTCAGGAAGACCGTGCTACTGGTAATTCCAGCCGGCATCATGCAACCCCTTCAGTGGGGTGCTGGTGCTGGCCTGGGTTGGCCCATAAGAGCTGGTGTCACGTTTTCAGGAGTTGTGTATTCGGGTCATTAAATACAGCTATTGAGGGAGCCGCAATGGGGCACCTCTACCATAGCAATCCACACGGTCTCCAAATCAGGGTTTTTAAAAACTTGAGAGCCTGTTTGTCAGCAAGTCACAGATCCCTAGCCATTTTGGAGGTTCAGACTTGCCAGAGGAGTTGTGTGGGGTCCCCAGACCTGTCTGTGTGCAGCGACAGGATCTCATTCCTCCGGGAGCTGGCTGGCATGGAGCATCATTCGCAGTACAGAGTGGCACCGTCCCACCATCTGGGAAACCACCCCCCAACATGCAGCCTCGATCCAGCCCAGCTCCTTAACCATCACCAAGGGGGGCAAGTGGCAGTAGGTCTTAAGCAGCCCTGGGAAAACAACCAGGGGGAGGCAGGGAACGGAGTATACAGATTTTTGTGGAATTGATTCTTAGAAAGGTAGGAGACTATTGTTTCTCTTAACAATACACACACACACACACACACACACACACACACACACCTGAGGATTTAAGAACCCATGGGCTTTCTTTCCTCTAATGCATAAGTGGCAGCACTGAACTGGATTCCTAGCCCAGGGCAGGAAGGCAGAGGAAACTCCAGGCCCTGGACGCCTGTGCATCTTGTCCCGTGCTTCAGAATACAGAGCACCCCGTTGACCTCTGGAAAGGCAGCAAGCTTGGTCTTTATAACTCTTCTCTTTTTCTTCCTCAGTGTTGGCAATGTCTTCACCACACCTAGATCAGTGACTCTGAGATGCGTTTTCATGAAGGTGCAAATGGGTTGATTAGTTTATTCAGGAGTATCGACCTGCTGCGGGCGCTGGAGCGTGGCGCGGGCAGCAGTCTCCCTGCACGCTCCAGTGGGCTGTGCTTACCGTGACTGCCTCCACCGGGAATTGAGCGCTGCCTCGCCTCCGTGCTGGGGGCTTGAGCAATGTGTCATTCCGGCATCTCCCTAATGAGGATTCTCAGAAGATGGAGCTGTCTGGACCTAACTGGGCCATCGGAAGTGCACAGAGGGATGTTGCAGGGACAGCAGCAGGCACATCCAGGGAGGCTGGCCTTGAGAGGGGACCAAATGGAATCACTGCCGGTGCACACACCCAGGCCCCCAACGCATATGCAACACCCACCTCAGCCTTTCCACCTGAGGCTTTCTTTTAGAAATGAATTCACAGAATCAGGAAGTATTGCCTGTAAGGAATCATAAAAGTCAGCAAATCCAAAGCTTTGTATTTTCAGATGAGGAAACTGAAGCACACAGAGGTCAAATGATTTGCTTCCGGCCACACAATTCATCAGAGCAGATCTGAGTTCTGCCTTCCTTTGCTTATGTAGTTCCCATCAGCAAACTTCCCCAGAAGGAAGTTCCCAAGTCTCAGTTCTCAAATCTTAGCCTCAGTGAATGTGTGCTTGTGTGCATTCACACATGTGGGTGCATGTGTGTGCACTCTGTGTGTGTGTGTGTGTGTGTGTGTGTGTGTAGGGCTGTTGGCATATGACAGTAGTTGCAGGGATATTCTCTCCTGGCTTCATGTTTTCACATCTCCCACAGGACAGGAATTAAAAGGCAGGAATAGCTGAGTGGTTCCCTCAGGCAAGTAGATCTGTGGAAAAGCAAAGAGCCAGCAGCTAGGACTCTGAGGGGTCAGTGGGACTTCCTCCTCTCAGAAGCATCCAGGGCTACATTTTCATCTTCAACCTATTTCAATCTTGCATAATCTATAATAATGTAATTCCAAATTCATTTCAGCAATTGCGAGACAGAATGAGACTCTCTCAGCTCCTCTTGAACATCTGATCTGCCAAACCTATATGGAGTTTTAGTGGAAAGTTCACTAATAGGAAGAGCAGTTGCTCATACCCTCAGTGAGGGGGCAAGGTTCTTTTGAGTTGGTGGCTTGTGGTTATTTTTTGTTATTGTTCTTTAAAAAGGGATCAGACTGCAGAATTGGAGGCTCACCTTTGCTCTTGTGTTTAATTGCTGCGAAGCCATTTATTACCTTGCATTCTTCCCCAGAGGGGACATTATCCTTACAGCAACCAGGGCCTCACTAAGTTTGGCTCATGTAACTGCCCCCAAAATGAGCCCCATCACCTCTGGGTAATTCCAGGTCAGCTCCATCCCCACATCTGTCTGGCTGCCGTTCAGGAAGGTCCTTTTGAAAGGAAGAAGGGCTGGAACTGGGATTTCTTTCCCTTCTTTGAATTTTGCATAAAGCTCCCTCTCTCACCACATAATGAGAAAACATCCATCATCTGTCTTTCCCTGGGAATGTCGGAGGCCATCCCGAGTCAGCTCGTGGTCCTGCTCATCTGTACACAGGCAGGCAGGGCTTGTGAAATTGCTTTTCCCTCAGAAAAATACGTTCGTTTCCACTCTCCTCGGATGGCTCTCACAAATGAAAGTGCTTTGTCATTTTTAATGCCCGGTGCTCCCTCTTTCCTTCTGCCTCCAGCCACAATCCAGCCGATAAAACCCACAGGTATTTGGTTTTTATTTTTTTTAAATACCCTTAAAGCCCAGAGGACTGCTGGAATCTGCCAGTGTCTCCCTGCAGGTTCCCCTGGTGTTTTACGCAATGCAGAAATGGCTGCAAGGACAGTTTCTTTCTGTACCCTGGGCCTTGTGCAGCATTTGGATAGACAGACACACAGACACAGACAGACAATGGAGTAGGAGGTCTCTTGCTTTAGAAGGAAGGTACAAATCCCTGCTGGACAACTCTGGGCATCAAGGGAACTAACAGAGGTGGACGTGCTTTGTAAATGGGAAAGTGCACTGAAGATTCAAGTTATTATTATTATTTTTAAAATGTCTCCAGCCTACGATTTGTCATAGACACCTATCATTCTGCTTAGATAATTGGGTAATTGTTCCTCATGCCGGAGGGAACAAAAGTCTGCCTTTGAAATGTGTGTGTGTCTGTGCGGAGGCTGTTGCATAGAGAGCCCTGTTATAAGAGGGTTTTGACTCCACGGAGATTTGCAGATGCCATAAAACTAACAATATCCTTCCCTGAAAAACTGCATCGAGCTTTAAATGGGCAAGTTATTTGGATAATCTGATTCCAGCATAAGAAAAGTGGCCCTTTCCAGAATGTATATACAGGGGGCAATAGAGTAGGACCTGTACACTATGGATTTGTAGCCCAAAAGTTACTCCACGACAGGATCCTTGCAAAGTGTGATCATTTTCCATGTATCTACCTTTACCCTAGACTGGGTTATTTTCAGTTCTTTGCAATCTTTATTGAAAGGCATATTAATTTCAACTTTTTCTGTCTTTTCATAATCACATCATCTATTCACACAGTAACAGAATCAAAATAATTTGATTATTTAAAGAGAGCCCTTGTATCCTTAGGTAACCATGAACACCTGCATGATGATGGAGAATCTTGCTTCTCAAATTATCTGTGGGGAAGGACTACCTTTTTCTTGCTGATATTACTATATAATTCTCCCATGGACTGATCTTTTTGAAAGCTATATAAAAGATAAATTACTAAAAAAAAAAAAGAAAAGAAAAAGTTGCTCGAATGTTGTAGCAATGTCACAAAGCTATAAAATTTCTGGAAACTCTTGAGTTTCTGTCTTTAACTTGTTGAGGGCCTCCAAACCTCCAACAAACAACTTACAGGTCAGGAATGGTCCGCAGAGCATACTTTGAGTAGCACTGATGTAAAGGCAATTGTCTTGCTCTCTTATGGTTACTCAATTTCCAACTATACAACTTTTCACCACTTAAACTTTGTAAGAGTTCGTAAGTCTGACACTTCAATGGTTTTATTTAAACAGAGAGGAGTTTTTACACAAAACCTTTCAACAAAGTAATCAAGGGCTAACTAAGATGGAGGGCAATTAATTCCAATATGACTTACAAAAGCATTGTCCAAGAATCACTCAGGAGCTTACCCCAAGGTATCACAGAGGGAGGGAAGGGCTCAGGGTTGGCTGAAGTATAAAAAACATGAAAGTGATTCTTTGCTTATATTCCACGAGATAGCAGATTAAAGGGATAAAGAGATAGCTAAAACCAGGCTGGGCCAAAGAACAGAAAATCAGCAAGGCTCTGAGCAGAGAGGATACAACCCAGGCATGTATGTGTGTAGGGGGGGTTGTATAGTCCACCTGGTGGGCAGGCTGATTGGCGCTGAGTAAGGAAGGGTGGAAAAAAGGTTGAGGGAGCATTTTCAGAAAAGGGGTCCAATTTATATCTGTTGCTGTAATTGGTTTGTTTGTGGAGAGCAGGAAGAAGGGGGCAGTGGGAACGTGATGGAGTGAAGCATGAGGGCTGCGATTCCCCTGCCTGATGAGTTGGAGAGAAATTGTTAGTAACCAAGATGGTCCCGCAGGGGTTCATTAAGTGACTGGCCCTCCACGATATCCTGTCATTTCCAACCCGGGTGCATCAACATTAGCCAGCTTTGCAGCATGCAATTGTGTGTCTGCCAGGGTGTGCGGAGGAACGGGAATGTCCGCTTGCGGGTGGGTGTGTGTGTATCTGTGTGTGTGCCATTTCTTAGGGATACAGTTCAGTTTTCCATGGGAATTAGAATCATGAAGGCCACATGCAATTAAAAACGAATGGCAAAAAGCAAAAGGTGCTTTCTTACTGGAAACACAAATTTGCTTTGACACTTAAAAAGTACCGTGGAATCGAACAATAGGGAAACCAAGAAAGGATGTGAACTGGGCGGGCGGGAGGTAGCTGGAGAACTCAAAGGCAGCCAGTGTGAACACATCCAAACGGGGACTTCTTAACCCACCTCTCAAAGGGAGAGCCAGCAGCATTTGTCTCTAGATTGTGAGGCCTGTCAGCGCCTGGGAAGGGGGGCCCGGGGACTCAAGCTAAAGGGGAGAGAGAGGAAGGCGGGGATGGGGAACCAGCCACATGAGCAGATTGCCGAAAGTATCTCAGCCTTGGTGGCATTTGAGTCACTGTTGCTTTGGCTTTGGATTTTTCCTTCCAGGAAAAGATGGAAGAAAAACTCTTGCAAGGAGTTTTAAGGTTAGGAGTCTCTTTGGGAATCTCACAAATCCAGATCTTAAAAAAGCATTAAAAAAAAAAATAAGTTCTCCCCCACTGGGGACTGTAAGGATTTGGTCTGCCAAGTGCTGGGCCTGTCAAGGGTGGCCAAGAATCCAGTTGTAAGGGCTGGGGGAAAACCGACACCACTGGAAGGGTCTCCCAACCCCTGCCTCTTCAGCTGGAGGCTGGACCAGGCCAGCCCTTGGCCTCTGGGCAGAGGATCCCCCTTTGGTTGTAGAGGAGGACTTGACTTCAACCTGCATCTTGTGGTTTGCAATGGTTCCCTAGAGCTAACAATCCCAATGGAAGACCAACGAGACAGGCAAGCAGCCATCCCTTCATCCCTATCTGTTCTCTAAAAGGCACATGTGCTGTATCTGCCACAAAGCAGAACTCTGAGGATCTCCTGGGATCAATCCTGCTTGAAGTCCAGGCTGTGGGTCTGAATCCTCCATCATTAGCAAATTGTAACTAGAGGGAGTCATAAAGAAACTACTGCATCACCTTACTGAAGTGCATCCCAGCACATGAGACAGGCAGAGCTGAGAGCTGTTGTCAGACACCATCCACTGAGTACATGTCCTCTTATCCGAACCGTCATAACAGTGAGAGGGTGAGGCAGGTATCATTATTATCCCTGTGTTACCTGGAAGGAGTCGAAGTCTTTGCATCCAGGAGGTCCCACTGAGCCCTGGGTGCACAGCCACACTCTCAGACACTCACTCTACTGCTCCTCCAAGTCCTGTTACATTTTCTGAGTGTTTCCCAGGTGCAAGGCCGGCCCTAAGCACTTTACATACATTATCTAATTATCTCATTTGGTCCACAGAGCCACAAATCAAGGTAAGCTGACTGCCCACCTCCTACCACTTATAAGCTTGCTGTTCCCACGGAGTTGCATCATCCTCAGACCATGTGAAATGGTCCAGGGTGGCAGAGAAATCACTTCTGGGCATGAGTGTGGCCATTACGGATGGCCGTGATGGGCCCTGGGGCTGTTATTTTTCAAGTCTGATATGAGCATTCAGATAACTGGGGAGGAAACCTTTTAACCCTCGTCATTACCACCGTCCTCACTGTTCTCAGCATCAGTGGCCAGTGCCAGACAGGAAATAAGGAAAGACTTTCAGGGTAATGTTCATTTTGCAACAAAGAGAAGGCAAATGGAGACTTTTGGAATTTTTTTTTTTTTTAAATTCAGGAGCCAGAATTGAAATGAATGTCAATGTTTCCATTCAAATACTCTTTGTTTTTCCATTTCTACCCAAAGGATGATTCTCAGCTGTTCTACTTTCTACAGCTAAAAATCCTGCATGGCTAAAAAGAAAAAAAAGTAAAGCAACATAAAAAAAAGACCAGGGTCTTCTTCAAACAGAACCCCGTTCTAATGAGGGGATTTTGGAGTTGTTTATGCAGCACGTTACTTTATCTGTATAAAGCCAAGAATCTCTCCAGGTACTTTCAGTGGATTGATCTCATCAAGCCGCAGATTTATTAAAAAGAAATATAGATAGAGGGAAACAGGCCACTGTAATTATACATTAGGATTTTTTAAAGAAATAAAAACTGACTCCAAGTTTTTTAGTCATTGAAATGGGCCCTGCACATCATGCATGTGATGTAATGACAGCTTCAGACGAGGGATGCTTTTGATGCATTATTAACCATAAAAAAAGACATTAAATACCAGGCTTGAATGCCATGGGGATGCATATTTCACTAGGAATTATTTTTCAATGTATGCTTAAAGTTTATTTTGGTAAACAGATGACTGGAGGCTGTCAGAGCTGCCGTAAGATTTATGTTCATTTGGAATCTTCTTCGAAGGAGGGGAAATGTCTGGGACCTGTGGAACACCCACAGCAAAATGTAAATCTTTTCTTGGCTCCAGGGAAGGTTGGAGAACGAGTGTCACACGAACAGTTCCCCCTAGGAATGTCGTTTCCAAGAGGCATCCAGAGGAGATGCCCTTGGGGGCACACGCCATGGGCAGGAAGGAGGGGACACACACTCTACTGTCTCTAGGAGGAGTTGGCAGAGCAGAAACAGCTGGACTGGGAAGCTGGCCTCAGGGTGCCCTGTCACAGGCCTCATTGTACATCAGCTGCCAAGTGTGCCCTGGATGAGCCACTTCAGAGTCAGCCCCATTTCTTCCACAGCTGGCATGTCTCTGGAGATTCTGGTTTTGGACATGGAACTTACTGACGAGCTGGGTGCTCTGGTCCTTGGTAGATGATGGAGCCATCACCCTCTCCATGTAT
This sequence comes from Glaucomys volans, assembly GCA_020662805.1. NCBI lineage: Eukaryota > Metazoa > Chordata > Mammalia > Rodentia > Sciuridae > Glaucomys > Glaucomys volans. The sequence continues at coordinate 647,410 of JAJEJO010000769.1, read as the reverse complement.
AAAGCCCTTCCTTGCGTCTCTGCAGCTGTCAGAGTTGCATCGAAGAAGGATCATCTGATACCCTGCTGTACCCGAAGACAATTTCAGATGATGACAAAAAGCAGTGTCCACCTGTAGGGCCTGCTCCTGCCTTCTTACTATTTGATACAGAAGAAACCTTATCCTCAAAGCACATCTAATTTGGCAGATTCTGATAGCTTCATCTAGCTGCTCTGGGCTCATCCATTGATATGTACAGAAAGCAGTACATTCTGTTTAACATTTGTTACATGGATACCTAACCATGGATACAGGGCCAGATGGGCACACCTAACCCATATGCATGTGAAAATACTTTCCTGCTCACGTCTTGCCTGTACCTGAAAAACCCCAAGTGCCCAGCAGATGTTATTGCAATGCTCAGGCTGGAGGGTGGTCTTTATCAGGTCAATGATCCATGATTTGCACTAACAGGATATTAGTGGCATGAAGAATGCCTGCAAAATAGCAGAGAATGGCTTGGGAATGTATTTTCTTTTTGCAGCCTTATCTTCTTGAGCTTTTGTTGAGACTGGTTTATATTCTCTGGCGACATTCCAGTTCCTGAAATGGCATCGAATTAGCCTATGCATTTGTGTCTCAGTTTCTTTAGAGTAATAATTAATTGGATCAGGGTTTTGGTGATGCCTCCTCCAAGGGTGGCTGATTCTGTACTAGCAGCCCTCAACAGAGGGTGACATTGTCCTGCAGGGCTTATTTAGCAATGTTTAGAGAAATTTTTGGTTGTCTCAACTCCAGGGTGCTGCAGACATCCCGTACATAGAGGCCAGAGATGCTGCTAAATACCCTAAAATGCACAGGATAACCTTCCACCCCAAAGAATGTTCTTGCCCCAAGAGTCAGTTGCACAGGGGTTCGAAGCTTTGTTCTGATGGTGGCCTTGTGCAAGGGTGGCCATTACATTTCATGACTAGAAACAGCTGGGATTATAGTTCAGCCATGTATCATCCAAAACAGATTGCATTTGACTGAGAAAGGAGCCCGAATGCTGGTTTTCCACTGAACAGTGTATCTTGTGTCCTTTGTTAAATGACCAATTGAATAGTGATGTGGTCACCACTCTGATGCCCACAGAGCTTGCCAGAGGACATTGCAGTGGTCCCAGTGTGTGTGCATCTACTCATCCTATGCTTAAAGAAATGGAGGTGCATGCAGTTCAGTGATCTGCCAGAGGCTACAGCAGGGCCGGCAGCATCAGGAAAAGGCCACTGACCACCTCACCTTTAGTCTCTCACCTGTCAATCTGGAGTTAGAACGGGGAGATCGCACCAAAGACACACACTCCCTCCCTTCCTCCCTCCCTCGCCTGTATATAGAGATATAGCAAAATGCAGGTTAAGTTGCCTTTAATCTTTAATTCATACACAAGGACGGGCTGCACAGAGTGAAATAAAGAGTAAACTCCAGAGGCAGCAAGTTCTGTAGGTTTGGCCAGATCTTCCTTTTCAAAGACAGGCAGCCTGGGGAATCACAGGATGGCCTTCCATTGCCCTCTTAGATTCTTTTTATGGCAAAATGCTCACTTTTATCAATTCCTACCCGGACCTCTGATTCCCACAGGCTGGGGGAAGCAAAGAGCAGATGAGGGACTGCACCCATCCTTGTTTGTGATGGACGCAGGAGACTTGGGCCCCTGGGAGGTGGTGCAGGCCGGGAGTGGGAAGATGGCTGGAGGTCGTGTGTGGGTGGGGGAGCAGCCCTGGTGGCAGAAGCCTGAAGAGCTGCTTTTTCCACTTGGGTGGAGGGATTTGGCGTGAGACCTAAATGGATGGCTGTTCATTCCAAGCCCCCCAATTCCCCCATGGGCATTTCAGAATTAAGTGATATCAGAGCAGATACAGAGAAAGAGAAGTCTATTGTTGCATCCACCATAAAAAAAGATGCATAGAGAAAATGATCTTAAAGCAGACTTGACCAGGGAGGGTGAACGCAGGCGGAAGAAATCGAGCAAGACAAGGCCAAGTCCCTGACAGGGTCTTGAGATCTGAAGCCACTGGGGCAACAGAAAAAGGGATTTGGGTGCCAAGAACTCTAAGTGGCAGCAGATGCAGCTGTTACTACTTCCTCTTTGACACATCCACCCTTCCTTGTCACCCCTAGCGCAGTCCTGCCAAGAAATAAGGCTAACTGGGAATCCCAGCATCTGGAATTGCTGTGGCCCAATGTGTAGTAGCAAGTACTGTCCAGAAGCCTCTGGGCTGGGAACACTCTTCTGGGAACAGAAGGAACCCAGCAGATCAGGACTTTGGAAATCTGGTTCCCAACCAGCTGAACTTGGACCTATTAAGCCTGGAGTCAAGGCAGCTGTGGCTTTGACATTTCCCTTGGGCAGCTCAGAGGGTCAGGCCTTTGGTCCAGATGCTGCTGAGTGTTGGTGTCTGAAGAAGCCTTCTGCCCCTACCCAGAAGGGAGACAGCCTGGCCTCGCATGGGGCCCATGTGTCATCCAAACATTCCCGAGGGAGCAGACCGCAAGCTGCATCAAATCCCAGCAGAGAAAACCAGAGTTGTCCTCATCTGCCAGACTAGATCACACTTTACAGACACCAGCTCTAGAGATTGCAAAAAATAAAGAAAAGGGGAAAAAAAAAAAAAAGGTTGGCTCTCTCCCCATTCATTTCCACGTGGCTTTGTGCAAGAGATTCCTACTGTTAGCAGCTCTTTCTCTGTAGTCAGGGCAGGGATTCATTCATTTGGTCAGGGCTAGCCACGGTGAAATCAAAGTGTTAATTCATCCACTGGCTGAGTATGTCACCCAAAATGAGTCGCTTGCTTGTTATAAAGCCAACTAGCAGTACCTTTGGGTCTGAGCTCCAAGCTAGGCATTGTAGACAGCAAGAAAGAAGAACATGCCCTGCTCTTTGAAAGCTATTGTTCCCTGGAGACCCCAATGATGTATCCATGGAGAAGATGTGCATGGCTGAGTCATCAACCCTGGATATGCCCAGGGACAAGAAAAAGTAGTTATATTTGGTCTGGGGACAGCCATGCTCTGGTTAAGTAATAAGAAATCTTTCTAAGATGGAGCAGACTTGGCCTCTCAGTTTAAGAAGTATCTTCCAGACCGTAGCCACACCACAAGTGGGTGCTGCCTTATCTCCTGCACTCAAACAAGTATGATTTCAAGGGACAGTAGTTGGTGGGCAGAGGAAGGACACACTAAGCAGGAAAAAATTCAGTGGCCACTGGACACCAGCCTGGCTCACTGTGGCGGTCCTGGAAATAGAACTCGCTTCAGGTAAAGCATCATGCTCTACATTTCTATCTGTCCATCATCCTGTTGTAGCCCAGAGCTCTGGTGCCTTGGATGTCTCTGATAGAGCCATCGGGGCATTGAGGACTTCTGAGCACATCACTGATGGCCCCCAACTGAATAGCTATCATAGGGGTGGGATGCTATCCATGGGTGAATGGACCACAGCTAGAAACAGCTTAGGGCCCTGGACTCTAATACATTGAACCTAGCAGTTACTGGTGAAGAGAGTGAGAATTTTAAAGTCAGTCTTGAGATACAGAATCTGCCAAGAACGGGAATGGCCACGAGTCGTGCTGACTTCAGAAATGGTGGCGTCGGTTTCCGTCTGGAAGTGTCTCAATCCTTGGTTGGAAATTTCCTCAGTTTTCTGAGTTATTTTACCCTGGGCTTAACGGGCATTAGCAATTAAATTTAATTGAAGATTGGTGCATTATTGTTAAAATTTTATCAGAAACTGGCATTTGCCCCTTGAAAGATGTGCATAAATGATTCCCAGAAGTGTGATATTTTTTTAAAAAAAGTATTGGTGGACAAAAATCTTTATCTGTGGGAATACATGTCTAAAATTTTAATGTCCATCAAATGGAAATATATGATTCTACCCACTAAAGTTCTATTTATAATTATTTATTTTTTTTCCAGGACCACAATAAATGAAGTAAGATAGTGTATAGCAAAAATACCATGGGTGGGACCCACAAATATGTGTGTGTGTGTGACCTTGTTTTACATAATGTTTCAAAAATTCTAAATTAACTATTAACATATAACACTCAGGCGACAGTATATAAAAATACGTATTGATGGCTTCTCATGGAGAAAAAGGGGACTATTTTAAACCAGAGTGAACATTTGACTGAAGGTAAAGGCAGACCACTCCCTTCATATGGGACACGGGCTGGATGGCACTGTCCCCAGCTTTCTCACTCTGGTTCTGCATCATGAATTTCCACGGCCTGCCTGACCCCTCAACCATTGGAACCTGTGGCCTCCATCTGTATCACAGTTGGTGACCCCACCTGTTGAAATCAGTCTGTCCTTGGTTTCTTTGTTGATGTATTTAGTTTCTATTGTGGTTCAGTTTAAAGGAAGAACAATTAAACCCTCCAAGAGAGCTCTAGGCAGGCAGCTTCCAAAGACTTTGTAATAGAAATAAATGTCAGAGAATGTGCTTATCCTCCAAAGTGCCACACACTGGCTCACGCTGTCCCCATTACACCAGGATGGCCACAGCAGAGGGGGTGTGCTTGCTCAGTTTCTCAGGGTCCCATCTTCCTTCTGCCTTCCTTCTTCCTGTCGCAGACATTTGCCTCCCTCCCCTGCCCCCTCCAACATGCGCAGCTGTAGGAGCCAGCGCCCCTGATCCCATTCCATCCCGGCCTCGTGCTTTGCCTCAGGGCAAGGTCTGTAGTGTTAAGACTGGCAATGGCCTGAGAGAAGAGGCCGATGAACCCCTGGGGCTGCTATTAGTATCGGACTTTAGACACATTACAAGCTAAGTAGGCTTTTGTGGGCTGGCTGGGAGACGTGATCACCACGCAGAATCCTGTAGCGAAGGGAAAATTTAGCCCAAGTTCCAAACAATGCACCTCAAATGAACTTGGGCAATGTCATAGCCCATTAGTAAATTTGGTGCTTCTAAATTCTGGAAGCTAATTGGACTCCCCATTTGGAACTTCTGTTTCTTTCAGGCGAGACCTGTGTCAGCGTCTCTTGCTCCTCTAAGGATGAGCAACAGCAGAGGTGCATTTATGGATCTTAAGAGGAGCGGGCAACTCATCAGCTGGTCGTGGAGGGCCCACTCTGTACGAGTACTGGGAGGAGAAGAGGAAACGCTGCTAGGCAGGAGTTCACAGCTCAGCTGTGTGCATAGAGCACAGGGCAGGAAAGGCCATGCTGTGTGGTTCTAATGACAGCAGAGAAGACCATGGAGATCCAGAAAATGGCAGGACTCAAGATATTCTCATGAAGCAAGTGGTTTGAAATGAAAGCGAAATATAGGTAACATTTCAAGAAGCCCTTCCCATCAGTGAATGGGATTCCCCAGGTATTCCAGACAGAAAAAACTACCCAAGTGACAACCTGGGGGTGAGAAATTTCAGAGGGTCTACAGGTGACAGGGAAAGCCCAGTTTGGGGAGAAGGTGGCCTATATATCAGGGAGTAATGGGAAGTTAAGCTGGAGGAGGTGCGTTGGGAGCGTGTTGGAGGAGGCCCTGGGCACAATGCAGGATGTGCCACTTAGGTCTTTCAGGGTCAGGGCATGGATATCTGGAGGACACTGGGACTGGATGTGGACTGCCCAGTTAAGAATCTGCTGCAGGTGGCAAAAGGTAATGAGTATCTTCATGGGGAGGGAGGTAACATTGGAAAGGCCAAAAAACCTGACATGAGAAATATCTGTGGTTTGGGGAAATCTCAAGAACTCTCTTGCATATTGGTGTTGATGATTCTGTTATTTATCTCACAATATTATTTGGATACAGGATTCTCATCCATCCAGTCATCAGTCTGTCCATCCATCCATCCATCCATCAGTCCATCCATCCAACCATTGAACAGACTTGCATGTGTGGGAGCATTTTCATATTAACATTTGATTTGGAAATTTCTCCACACAGAAGCAACTGGCCAAAGACAAAGAAAACTGAGTGTTCTAGGATAATTCACCTAAGTAAAATGCTCTCTGTATTATAAATGATGTTTTCACACTGTGTGCATAGGCTCGTTAGCATGAAAGAATTGGAAGAAAAAAAAAAAAAGACAGCAGTCAAATGTTTGGTGGCTCTGCTGGGGAGTCCCAGCACCCATTCAAATTGTCTCAGTCCTGTAGTTCAAAACAACAGCAAAACCTGTTTGGCCTTTCATAGTTCAAATTCTGACCACAGATTGTTTTAACAAATATTATCTACTAACTTTCCAAGAAATGGATTTTGAAGAATATTGTCACAAAGTATAACATAAATATAAGGTCTAGAATTTGGTACAGTTGCTAGATCACTTCCCACTTCCTCCTATTACTCCAAAAGTAAATAAAGGGGACCATAGTTCAGGGTGCAACCCACATAGAAATTGTTTCTTTTTCTTTCTCTCTTTTTGATATTGGGGATATTGAACCCTGGGGCGCTTAAACACTGAGCCACATTCCCAGCTAACATCAACCACCAATTCATGCATCAGGGACTTAATGAGCACCTACTATATGCCTAGCACTGTGTGTGGCATTAGCCATGCAATGGTAACTAAGAGAGGTATATGTCCCTATCATAAGGGACTGAATTCACAGTTGAGTCAGTAACACAGAATCTTTTGCTACAAATTGTGCCAAATGGGCTGCTCTGTCTCCTACCCTCACTTTCCCTGTGATTTTCCAAATTACATACACAGAAAGCAGTTTTATTATAGGAAAATTTCAAAAGTTCCTCATTAAAAGGGGGTAATTAAGAGGTAGGATTCCAAAAGACTACTTTTCTCTATGAGCTGGCAGGTTTGAGAACAGACTGGTCAGGAAAGGAGTTAAACAAGTACTAGCTCAAATAAAACAAGTTGGGCACTCTTTTGGATTTTTCCCATCTCTGGGCTCCTTCTTCTTCCACAGAGAACACCACTCCCCTGCCCAGCTCCTGGAGGCCTGGCCCTGGCTGCATCCGCAGCTAACTCTGGGAGTCCACTCTTTTTATTCATCATCACAAATATCTCTCTCTCAGTTTTTCAAATATGATTCCTGACATTCTAAAATTATCTAGCAAGAGGGGCAAAGTAACTGGTGATTTTCAGTTGTATATTTTAAATAACAACAAAAATTAGCTCTGTATTGCAAAACTGTAGAAGCAGACTTGCTGATAAGGGATTAAGAGAATTTTGAGTCTGTGTGCCTAGATGTTTTGTAAGCTTTCTACGGAGTGGTAAAAGTAGAAGTTCAGCTCTTAAACCATCCCGTTAAAAACTCTATCCTGCGTGCAGTGTAATTCTGCAATCATTAAGCCCTAAATGGGTATTAAGCCTCATGCAAAGTCATGAACTAGCCTGCGGAAGCACACACTTGGATTCTTGAACCTGGGAAGAAAAAGGCTGATTCGTTTGTTTCCAGGCCAGCCAAAGACAAAAGACTGCCTCCCAATGGGGCTGCCTCCTCCCCACGCCTGAGCGTTCCCGCTGCTGTTTCTCGGGGTGGAAAGGATTATTAATGTCAGCATCACAGCGCTGGTGAAAGATTCATGGACCGTTTCCCCCCGTTTCTGAATTCCCCTGGCTGTGCTGTGGCTGCCCAGTGTTCCTTCATCTCACTGTTGGGCACTGTGTGACCACGAGCCACAGATTCTGTCATGACCCCATCTCCCGCCAGGGAGTGACAGAGATGCAGAGGTGGGCGGGGCTGGGCTGGGGTGCAGCTCAGGGGTAGGGCTCTCACCCAGCACTGGGAGGCCCGTGTTCCATTCCAGAGCTGCGACAAGAAAGAAAAGCTCCCAAAGCTCAAATAAGAGCAGGGACTTGCTGCAAGTCACGTGGTTGAACGAGGTCAGAATTCTCTTAGATTCTTCTATTCTGTTGTCTTTTTTTCTCTTCTTCCTTTACATTTTTGAAAATATCTATGGAATCCTTTTTAGGGACCAGAGTGTGAGGCTGGACAAAGTCCTAGAAGGTGAGGAAGGACAGGTTCTGAGGAGCCTATCCATCCCAAAGGTAGTGGAAATCCTGAGGATTGAATGTAGAAAGAACGAGGAGACTCAAAGATCACTGTGAGGACACCAGGGTAGTAACTGTCCCATGCAAGACCTGTGCCTCGGTGTCAGATATAGCAGACCCAAGTTTGAAGAGAAGCAGGACATGAGCATCAGTTTTACAGTGGGGGAAGCCCATCTTACCTAAGTACCCAAGCTTACTATGCCAGGTGCCCCATGGGACACACTGAGGAAAGGCCACCGCCTCTGTGGCATTCGGACCCCAAATACATAATCTCAATCTACTGACGGGAAAACTTGAGGCACGCTGAACAGAGGGACACTCTACATGGTAATGGACCAGTCCTTCACAACAGTGTCTAAGCTGAAGACAAGGGAAGACTAAGGAACTGCCAGAGATGGGTAGAGACCAAGGAAATGTGGTGGTGAAACACAACGTGGGAACATGGACTAGATCGTTCTACAGAAAAAGGATGAGCAAAACAAAACAAAACAAAACAACAACAAAAAAAACCTTACAAAATCCAAATAAAATCTGGAGTTTGTTAATAGTGTTATCTCCATGAATGATGCTAGTATTAGATCCATTAAGAAAATTAATTCCTTAATTTTGATCACTGTACTATGGCTACCTAAGAGGACATCATTAGGGGAAGCTGGGTGAAGAGTACATGGAAACGGAGCCATTGTTCCAATTTTCTGTTGTCTGAAACAATTTCAAAATAATGTTTGAAAAACAAAAAAGAAAAGGCTGCAGAGACAGGGAAAGGAAAGAGAGCAAGGGGTAAAGAAGCAGCAGGGCAGCTGACCATTCCCTCTAGAACCTTCTACATCCTAAAGGAGGGTCTGGGGTCATGGGGAATTTGCCATTTTCCTCTTGGTGTTATCTGAACTTGTATGTTATCATAAGCATAACACATACAAGTTAAATAAACTGAGGATAAGTTGCTGGGTGTGGAAGGGGTTGGGGGGGTGACTATTCCTCAGCAGCAGCAGCTGGTGGTCGGGGAGCAGGGAGTGCTTGCTGTCAAGTGTGCAACAGGCTGGGGTGAGCTGCTACCCCAAAGCCTGCACTCACAGAGGTGTACCTGGCCTGGACACCAGGAATGAGTACTTACTTCCACTGTCACAGGGAATGATGGGAAGTGGGTGCCCAGGCGAAGATAGCGGGGAAGAGGGATCTTTGGCTAGGGCGTTTGCTCCATTGTGTGTCTATGTTTGACTGGGACATGGGTTCTTGGAAATGTCGTCTTCATTTATGGATGCACCATTGCAGAGTATGTGTGTGAGAGAAAGAGACATGTCAGAATCCCAAAGAAAACAGCTCAGCCCTGCATTTCATTATGGACACAAAGCTCTGTGTACGTTAGTGATAAATTTGCAGCATGGGTGGGAATGTGGTTTAGTTGGTATTTCCAAATGCAAAACAGGTCTCCTTCTCCCTCTGTTTGGTTGTCACTATTTTCCAACAGAATGAACATACCAGCATTTAAGACGTTGCCAGAAACGTGGTTGGCAAAATGTTGAGATTCTTTTGTATAAAAAAGGATCATTTCTTCCAATGGGTACTTTTCCACGTTCTCCCTGATTTCCGTGGTAATGATGGTGACATCTGGCTCCAGAACCATGCATGTGGTAGGAAAAGCCACCTCCAGATTCCAGATCCTAAAATCTCAGGGCAGATTAACATGGACGTCAAACTGACGTTACCAATTTAAGGGATTTAAACACTCAGCTTTAGGGTAAACAAAACCCAGTGGCAAAGGTTTTGGACAACTTCAGCGACATTCGACAATTCAACCCAGATGTCAGATGCAAACCTCATAAACGTATGCTTCCCACTGAATCCTTCATGAGAAAGACGGGAGTGGGATGGACTGGCTAATGAAGGAAAGAACTCATAATTATTGAGTGACTTTTATGGGGCAGAGAGTATGCCAAGTTCTTTTATACACTGTCTCACTTAACATTTGTAACGAGGCAACCATTATTTATAGGTAAGGATGTGAGGCCCAGAAATCCGTGATTTGCTCAGGTAACCCAGTTGATAAGTGGCCAAGTCAGCATTTAACTCAAGGGGATGTGACTTTAAAACCTTTGCTTTTTAAAAGTCCACATGAACTATTGCACGTAATACTCCCGTGCTTAACACCTTCCAAGTCCTCGCACTACCACTAGTTCAGCTAATGTCTTAGCTCCGCCCTCTATGACTTGGTGGTAGCTCTTGTACCCCTATCTGGGCTAGGGTTCTGAAACACAGAACTAAGAGTGAGTTACCCAAGCCTGGGACTCTCACAAATGCACATGGTTTCCTTGGTCTTCCCTGCCTGTCAGCATAAGCTATATGTTATATGATCCTGTCATTTACAAATCTGCCCATAACTCGTAGCATGTAATGGGGTTGATACCCTGTGCATCTGCTAATACTCTACGTTGATTCTTAATACCTGCTTGCCAAATGAACGAATGCATGAAAGACCGAGAAAGCAGAAAAATGTTTCAAATACTTGAATATTTTTCAAAATTTAAATAACATTCTATTGTATGTGCTATGAGTGTTACCCTTCACTATAAGTAATTCACTAAAGAAGGATTCCTAAAGATCCATATTAGATAATATTTAATGGTTTTATTCTAGAGGGTCTCAGCCAGGGTGATTATAGGCCCACACCCTCCCAGCCCAGGAGGCAGTTGGAAATGTCTGGAGATACATTGGTTGTCACCACTGGGCCGGGCAGGGGGAATGTGCTGCTGTCATCTAATAGGTAGATACCCAGGATGCTGTGGAAAATCCTAGGGTTCTCAGAACAGTCCCCCCACAACAAAGGATGCCAACAGTGCCTGGGCCAAGATGCCCTGTTTTAGTGGTATGTGCTTGAAAGCACTCAAACTATGTATTGTTTCTTTTTCTGCGTTAATTCAGATTTTTGGCCAGCCAGGCTGGCTTGCATTGCCTCAATTTGTCTAAATTAGCAAAGAATGTTAAGAGCTTTCCTGAGGATTTGTTTCTGGAAAAGTCAAGAACGCTCTGGATGCCTTCACACGTCTGCTCGGTAGCGATGCTTTTACACTTTCAGTGACTATCAACTGGTTGTCTGCGACTCAAATTACATGATGAATCCAGCACATAAATTATTTACCCAGATTTAATTCCAGCAACTGTTATCTTTGTATTTTTTTCCTCTGCCAGCTAATCTGGCTCACTGCATTGGAATTTTGGTCATGCCCATTCCCGTTCTGCACTAAATTATCTCCATAACGTAGTATAAACAGAACAAGCTTGTGTGTGATATGCTTAACTGTTAATTTACCTAATTAAACTAATTCAATTAAATCATTTACATCTTTTTGGTAACACGCCAGTTGATACCACGACAGAAGTGGGATGTGTTAGAAGATGATTGTTCAGCAAATGAATGGAAAAAAGAAATAATGGAACACAAAATAGACAACAATCCAAATCTCTTGGCTTGAAAATTAAATGATATTGAGGAAAGGGGAAAAAAAAAACCAAACTGCTGCTCTCACAGGGTACCGCGATTCGCTATTTTTCTTAAATCAATTTTCTCTAGAAATTGGTATTTTACATAGCGATCGTAATTTATTGTGTAAGAGATATTTTAAACACTATTTATATGTTCAAGTCTTTGGTATGTTTAAATAATGTGTGTTCATTCCTACATCAGGATACAATTAGTGAAATCTTTTGCGGTGCTTGCAAGACATGAAGCGAGTAGATTCTTTTGAACGAATCCGCAAAATAATTTTGCTAAATTACACAAATATCTTTAGAATAGATACATATTTCATTTATAGTCATCATCTAAACATCCCTGTCACGGCGATAAATGCACAAAAGTAAATTTAAAACATTTCTATGCCAATAAAAATCAGCAGGAAAAAATCCCAAGCAATTATTTGACAGGAGGGACTTCGCTAACTGTCATTTATGTCTGTCTGCTGTAAATGGTCCCTTTGGCTGATAAAGGGTTTGCACCTGTGCGTGGGGTTGCTGGCAGGATTTGGTCTTCTGCCTGAAACACTCGCATTCAGGGTAAAACTTGCCACTAAAATCTGCCTTGACTTACCCTGTGTGATTGAGGCCCAGGTTTCAGAGAACCTGAGAAAAGCCCCGAGGGAAGCCAACTCAGATTCCTCCAATGCAAGCAACCTTCTAACTCCCAGCCAAGCCCACCTGATTCCAGTGGGTCACAGACACACAAGACACCTTCCTGGCACTCCCATATCAGAGGGGCATTTCCTCTACCTTGCTGCAGGGGTGAACAGGCAATATAGTTTATCTTTGGGATGTTCTTTCTTTCTACCTATTTCTCTTTAAAATCCAAGCATCTTTTTTTTTTTTTTTTCTCCATTCAGGAAGCCCAAGGAGATAATTCGTGGAAATAAAACATAGTAAGATATTTTTATCTTCTCCTTGGGAGACCAGATCTGTAGATAGTTGGGTCAACTTGAACCTCAGGTAGGACAGATTTGTCTTTTACCAATAACAACAGCTCTAGCTCATCCTAGACTTTCTGACAACTGGGATCTAGAGTTGGCAAGCCAATGTCGGATACTACCCTTCCTCCCTTGCTCCCATGCTAAACTGGTCCTCTTTAGGAAATGCCAGTGTCCCTCGGCAGGGGCCACCCGATCCATTCCTCTCACCGCTCAGGTACACCAACTGGGCACAAGAACACATCACAGATAATAAAAAGTGAAGAGACTTTTCCCCAAGCCGAAGTCACCTACCTGCACGGAACAGCTTTCCCTTTCAAATTCACATTTGGTTGGTGGCCTCATGATCCTTCCTGGCACCTGGGCTTAGACTTGAGCTTAATGCCTGATGAATGGAATTTCCAAAGCATACCCACAAATCCTCTCGAATACCCATACATGGTCCTTCCTCTAGATTACTGCCGTTCTACCCCCAACTTCCACCTTCTCTGTCATTCCCGGTCTCCAGTGAATGTGATGGATTGGAAAGAAATCTGAAAGACAGGTACTCCCCCCTGCTATCTGTTAAGGCTGCCATAACAAAGTAGCACAGACCGGTTGTCCTAAGCAATAGAAATTTATTCCTTCCTAGTTCTAGAAGCTGGAAGCCTGAGACCAAGGAACGGGCAGGGTTGGTTTTTTTCAGAGGCCCCTCTCTTTGGCTGCTTTGCTCTGTGTCTTTCCATGATCTTCTCACCCAGTGTCTGGGTCCTGATTTCCCCTTCTTAGAAAAACACCAGTCAGATTGGATCAGAATCCACTTGGTGGCTTCATTTTAATGTCAATACCTCATTAAAGGTTCTGTCTCCCAAAACAGCCACATTCTGAGACACTTAGGGTTAGAACTTCTACTTAGAAATTTTGGGGAGGGGCATAATCTAGCCCATAATATTTCCCTTTGTTATTCAAGAGTTGTTACAAAAAATAATTCAGAATGCCTACAACTCTGCTGGGCACTAGGCAGTCAAGATGTTATAGAGAGAAGTTTAACTTTTCCTTTCTGCTCCTGAAGTGTTGAAATCCTGGCTGCGGCTGACCATGTCGGCTGCCTCTGACTTCCAGCTCTGCTTCTTTCTTTCCATCTGCCCTCCCCGTCACTGCTGTGCTGGAAGATGACCAGTCTGGGTGGTCTTGGTGATCTCACATACTTGCTACTGATTGGTTTAGGTCAGGTCATGTGACCCAGAGGAAAGAAAGGCTTCTAGGGAAAGGTCTGCTATTCAGAGACCCAAGCATAGATATCTCCTTTCTGCCTCTGGGCACAGTAGGTCTCGGGGTAACATCTCGAATGTACACATGCTGCAATGGCAAGGGCATGTGAAGCAAGGACAGGACAGCGCACTGGGGCAGTGCCATTGGGACAGATGGAAAACATCTAGGTCCTTGATAACATCAGTGAGCCACCAAATCCACCAATCTGAGAGCCCAGCCTACACTGACCATGTTGTTAGGTGAGACCAAACTTTTTCTTATTATTTGAGTTAATCTGAAATAGATTTTTTTTTCATTTTCTTTTTTAAACCATGTTCACCACAAAATCATCCTAAGCAGTAGAAGGCCTTCAGCACTTGCTCATTACCCACTCGTCCTGCTTGGTGCCTCTGTTGCATTATTTGTGAAACAGAAGTAATAACACCCGCCCTGAAGTATTACCGCACGACTCAAGTGACACAGTTACGGTCAAGTGCTCAGCACGGTGCCTCGAACCGAGTGAGGATTCCGCAAATAGGCTAGATTTTACTTACCTCTTACTGGCTTTCGGTCTTCCAGGGGCTCCTGGTAGCTCAGACATGGCTCTGCTTGTACCTTCTACACATGTGTTGGTAAGCGGAGTAGCACAGCGGTTCAATATTGTTGTAAACAGCATTACTGTGCCGTTCACTCAGGCAGCTTACTGCGTCAAGAAATTCTGCAACCCAGCTCATTTGTAAAGTAAGAACTAAAACGAACTTGACCTAAACACAACCATCTCTTCTCTTCAGCACAACAGTTTCTGTTATGCTATAGGAAGCTCCCTGGCTGATCCTGAGCTTTCCTAAGCTGGACACATCTGTCTGATGGTCTCAACTGGGGTCAAAGGCCACCGGTAGGACTGTGTCCATCCCTAATTTGCTCTGCTGGGCTCCTTCATGCCTCTTCTCTTCCTGCCTCACACCAGGAGCTCCATACAGTGCTTTCTGCTGGCTCTTATCAACGAGTGCTTACTGAACAAATGCTCAGCTCTAAGGATCATTGTAACAAAGGCTGGGAGGGACTGGTGGCAGGAAAATAGACAGGGAGAGCGGAAAGTAAAATCCTGGGAATGCACGCTGGGGTATTTGCCCTCACACCTTCCACTCCGCTCAGGATGCATGCTGATGCCGGGGCCACTGGGGGGCGCCCAGATGGCCCAACCTGGATAGAACGTTTGTAGATAGGTATGCACTTTGCACAGCTAGCCACGTACGATTTCCTTAAGGTATACCCTAAGTTTTATAAGTTCGTTGAATCACCACAGTTCTAAGGGCATGAAGCCCATTTTATAGATGAAAACACTGAGGATCCCAAAGGAAAAGTGATATGCTCCAGGTGAATGGAAAAGTCCAAACTCAAAAAGCAGTCCATGTTGGGGAGTCAAAGGACTCGAGGGCCGAACCTTATTCAGGGCAGGCTGCAGAACCTCCAGGCATGGCAGGATCCTCACGGATCCCTCCTGAGTTTGGTCAACAAAATAGGCTCTCGAGAACAAGGGGTAATCACCACTCATGGTCCCGTGAAAGTCACAGAGACCTGACTTAGTTAACACATTGGAAGGATTAGCCCATGAGTACCAGCTCTGTCTTTCTCTTGAGATCATTGCAAAGATCAGATGGGCAAAATCTACCAAAGCACTTTGAATAGCATCAACAATCTCCAGCACCAGATTAAAGGACCACTTCTTATTCTTCCTGGCATACGGTAGGTGCTCAATAAATGAGAAATCAGCAAAAGCAAAACAGAACTTACTTCCTTTTGTTAATTAAAAATAAAGTTCATGTTTCTCATCTATCTACCATGATCCTCTCTTCTCTGTTTCTTCCTTTCATTTCCCCCACCTCCTTGATCCCAGCCAGCTCTGAGCAAGCCTGCACCCCTGGGTCTTGCCTGGCCACACCTCAGTGGGTACTAAATGACTGGTCCCAGCTGGTGTGCTTGTGGCCTCCCATATCCCTGGGCAGCCTGGGTGTGATGGCCAGAGCTCACTGGTGACAAATGGACTCTCTGTGCCTCTGACCTGGTGGGACCAATTAATCACCGGGAGGCGCTCTTTCTGCATATATATATGGCCAAGAGCAGCCCTGACCTTCCATTAGAGTCAGGGAGGCCAAAGCTTTAGGAGGGTTTGTTCGTTAGCTTGCTTGCTTGTCTTTGGGACTAGAGAGACAAGAAAAAGGGTGTGGGAAAGTTGAAGAGAGACTCAAGTTGCAAAAAAAAAGACACCAAACTACAATGGAGTTAGAAAGATGATTGTTTAGTCAGTGGCTGTCCTGTCTGGTCTTGGGAAACCACATTAATGGAGATCGGTAAAGAACTCAGGTCAGAATAAGAAAAACATTCTCATTGAGAAAGAGCCTGAACACAGTTCTGCAGCCGGAAATACCTTTCTCTGGGAGAAAGAGCTACTTACACTGCAAGGAACTACGTGTATGTGGGATGTTTGGGAATAAAAATGAGCAGTATTGCATGAGCTACATCTAAACCAATTCACTATTGAGAGGTGCTCACTATTGTTTTTATTACAAAACATAGAAACAAGGAAAGGAGTCGCAGAGTCCTCAAAGATACACCTTGAACGTTCTGCATTCTCAGAAAGCACCAGAACTCGATGAGTGAGACCTCAGAGAAGCCCAAGACCGCGCCTCTCCCTTCCCCAGCTCTGCCCACGTGCATAAAGATGTCAGCGTGTTGATTATTCTAATTAGACTTTTAGTGTAATTTACGGGGTCCAGCCATTGAGCCTGGGTGTCTGGCCTGCACTAGCTGCCCTGACGATGCCATTTTTAAAATGTCAGCTTGGCCGTGATTCATGGCTGATGCTAGTGACATTGCCGCTGACCTGAAAGAGTTAGGCAGCAATATTTAATTAAAGAAGGGAGAGAGAGTCAGAGAGACAGGGAGAGGGAAAGAAGAGGAGCCTAAGGGAAGTCGAGGGCAAGAATCTAAAAGAACTAAATTCGTCGCTGGCTAGATGGGCATCTCAAGACAAGGAGGAGGAGCAGCAAGTCCGATGTTCGCCACTCACTCCTGGTGCACTGTGTCCTCCTGTCATCTGTGAGTGGTAAGGTCAACCTTAATGACTGAGATGATCACTCAGATCCCATTCACCGTCATCCCAAGGGCTCCCATTCCCTCCCTCTGCTAGGATTCCCTGGCAGGAGGAGCTGTCACTCGTCCTGGCTTCTATCCTTGTTCCATGGGATGGGCCTGTCTGTCCCCAGACTACCACCTGCAGTACCACCTGGGCTCCAGCTTCCTGTGGCAACTTGATGGCCTCTTCCCAGCTTGCAAGAGGCCCTGTTCAGTTCCACGCTCCTAGCTCCAGGCTGCAGGACAAGTTTCAGGGTGAAGTGGACACTGTGGAACGAGGGTTTCACTTGCTGGGGACCCCAGTCCAGCTCTGAGCAGTGGCCACAGGAGTTACTTACTAGTTTTGAGAAGGAGGGCACTTCCCCAGGCAGTGGGGGTTTAGATGTTTAAGTGGGGGAGAAAAATGATCCCTTGAAAATCTCCCTTTCTGCCCCCCTTCTCTCCCTCTCACACATGCGGACAAACACACCTTATTTGGAGGCCTAATAAGTCAGTCCCTTTTCTAGAAGTGGAAGGACAGAATTTCTCATTACTGATAAGGTCACAGTCGGCTGAGGTTTGAAACCTGGAGCCAGCCTTTGTCCAGGTCTGCGGGAGTCAGGCTATTGTCTTCTAGGTCCCCCTTCCCCAGTGACCCCAGGGTCGGGGGCACACATGCCAGCCTTGAACTCTCCGTCTGTCTCTCCCACCATATTAATTACTATTCCCTTTGGTCAGGCCAAGCAAACAGCCTGGACTGCATTAGTGCTAATTAAGAAGAGTGAGCTCGCCATTCTGGCAGCCTCTTCTGGGCCCCGCAATATTCAGGCCAGGAAGGGGCCCTGACAATCTTATTATGGCAGAAAAAACACCTCCCCACAGTCCTTCCTGGTAGGGTGAACGAGGAAGCACCCTCCCTCAGGTCCCCAACACCTCCATTCCGAACGCATATGCTCCCAGCGACCAGCGAAGACAGTGTGGGTCAGTCAGACACAGGGGGCAGGGGAATAGCTACTTTTCCTTAAGCCAAGGGGAGTCAGCAGAGAAAATGCGGGGTCATGTCCATTTCTCACTCCATCTGTTGCCTTTTTCCTGCCTCACCATCATAAATAAATTAATAGACAGAGATAGAATAAGTGTGGATCACTCCATGTCATTATCTCTTAAACCCACCACACTCTCCATTTATACCCACAAGGTTACTAGCAGCTCATGACTGGAATTCAATGCTCTGGATTCCAGAAGGGCACTAGGCCCTTCCACAAGGACCTGCAGACAGTGATTATCTGAGCTGTCTCCTAATTCATGTCCTCCTGGCCATCACTGCTGTGTCATCTGTCCTAGGAACACTGCAGTGACCTGCAGGCTGACCCCAGGCCCATCTGCTCCCAGACATTCTCCACACATGCAGGGTGACATTCTAAAGGACATGGGAGTAGCCACTGATCTGGTTTCTGAAACATCCAGCTGATTTCTCCATCTATGGAAGAGAACTCTTATCTGGTTTACTGGCCCCTGCAACCTGGACAGGGGTTCCCTTCCTTTTCCATCTTTTGTCATATCTACCACATTTAGCAACCCTTTGGAGACCACTGTACTGTAGGAACAGCAAGCAGATGACACTAACTCCAGAGGAGACAGTGTCTGAAACAAGTTCTAGGGAAGTATAGCCAATGGGAGAGCCTAGCTCCTCCCTGCCCACAAAAGTACACCAGCCACCCACCTCCTATCCATGGGTAATAAAGACCTTCAGATTGGAAAAAAATGAAGTTTCCAGATTTGAAGTGTTTATAACTAATAAAAATTGAAAGATCAAACCAAACATGGCAGAGCCCCCATTTGGGAACTCTGGTCTCCACTTCAGGAACAGAGAGCATGCTGTTTGCCACTCCCTGGGTAAACCAGCACCCTTACTCCTATATGCCTGGCTGTGGCTCTGCCTCCCCTGCCTTGTGTCATCGCTAAGAGCCTTTCTGTCCATCATTAAGCACCCGCCATCTTGGCTCAGCATTGCCAGGTACACTGGGATGCCCAGTTCAAGGGGAATTTCAATTAACCACAAACAATTTTTAAGTATAAGCATATCCTAAATGTTGCATGGAACATAGTTACACTAGAAATTACTATTTATCTGGGTGTGAAGTTTATTTTATTTGGTAAATCTGGCTGACTTACCTTGCCTACACCTACCCACCCTGACTTCTTTCTGGGAATTGCTGCAGGTACTAAGGCGTCAGTAGGAGACAAAACAGATTTTTTTTTTTTTTTTGAACCAGGGATTGAACTCAGGGACACTCGGCCACTGAGCCACATCCCCAGTCCTATTTTGTATTTTATTTAGAGACAGGGTCTCACTGAGTTGCTTAGGGCCTTGCTAAGTTGCTGAGGCTGGCTTTGAACTCGCAATCCTCCTGACTCAGCCTCCCAGACAAAACAGATTTACAAAGTCTCTGCATGTAGAGCTTCTGCTCCGCAGTAGAATGCAGGGTTTCCTTTTTTTGTTCCAACACTCATTTTGGCCCAAGATTTAGGACTGAAGATAGTAAAAGTAGAGCTGAGTTTGAGTTCTGCCTCTACAGATAGCCTGTGGGGTGTCACTGTCCCCATCTCTAACACGGGACAATAGGGCCTTGGCTGCCGGT
Organism: Glaucomys volans; assembly: GCA_020662805.1. NCBI lineage: Eukaryota > Metazoa > Chordata > Mammalia > Rodentia > Sciuridae > Glaucomys > Glaucomys volans. The sequence continues at coordinate 627,991 of JAJEJO010000769.1, read as the reverse complement.
TGTGGTGACCATGTGAGGTGACAGATGAAGTACTGCCTGGCATGACATAGGTGGCACCTGGTACTATTCCTTATTTCTCTCCATTTCTATGACCACCTATTCCCAAAACTCCCTCACAATAAGAGATGATGTCCTAATGACCTTTATATTTCCAGTGCCCAGCATATTATTGGCACCTAGTGGTGACATAATGGCTAGGCTAGTATGTCACAATCAGGCCTTCTCTTGAATGTGATCAGGCATGGATTTTAACTGTTTTCACAAAAAGAGAAATGGAAATGTGAAGCAAGTTTTCCAATAAAGAAGGCCAAACTTAAGTGCAGAGAAAAAGTGCCTTTCTTTTTAGCTTGAATTATGTGATTTGTATATTAATCCCAAGTGAATATTAGTATTACATTTCTCTCCACTCTTCCTTGATTGAGCTGAGGTAGCTTTATTTCTAGGAATATCTCCAAAATAAAGCACCCTGATTATTTGTAAAGTCCTATCTGATGACCACTGATCCAGTCGATCTGCTCAGATCCCTCCAATCCTAGCACTTCACCATTCTTGTACCCTCTTATTCACGTTATAAGAGAACATTTCTCAAATACTAGGGCTCTTGTTTGCCCATCTCATCCCTCTTGCCATGTGATTCCCGTACACTGAGTTGATGTGTAAACAAGGAGTCAAAATGTGGGGCCCACCCCTGGGTGGCAATATCAGCAACAGCAACTGAGCAGCAAAATGCTGTTTGATACTAAGGTCATCTTGGACAGAATCATTGGATTTTCCCACCTTAGACTGCAAGAAGCTACAAGAGCTTTGGACAGACATAGGTTTTATTTAAGATATTTTCAGGATTTTTCCCTAGCTAGCCTGATACAGAGGGTCAGAAATCATCTAATTAAAAATGCAAGGGCTGGGCATAGCTCAGAGGTAGAGCACTTGCCTAGCATGTGCAAGGCCCTGGGTTCAATCTGCAGGAACACACACACACACTCCTCTTGCACTCAATGAGATGGAGTCCTGCTAAGACCAATACCAGGCCAATCCACAGGATATGGTGGCCCTCCACTGCCCTAAGAGCCCTGCTGCATCCCTTCGTTTCTCTCCTGGGTGATGGAAGGGGCAGGCAGCCCAAGGTCCTCTGTGGAACAGAGCATGCAGGCGGGTCAGGGCCCGCTGCCACGGAGCTGCCACTGGGTATTACCATCATTTCTGACAGCAGCACATCCCCTGCAAAGAGAGATTTCAAACCCCACAAGCTCAGCCCTCCATCCCCTTGTTCTCCCAACCTTATAAAAATAGAAAGAACACATGTTCCCATTAGTCACTTGCTTGAGGGTTGCTGTGGGGTATATTCGAGCAGCCTGTACACTGGAACCAAATTTGAATATCATTTGCATCTTCCAGGTAGACACGGGCTACTGCATCAAAACCACGCGCCCAGCACCCCCACCCTCTCCTCCTCAGCAAGGCGCTGAGTGAGGCGGACAATGACATTCCCTGGGAAGGAGGCCTCTCGTTTGTATGTTTTCAAATCCACTTGATAAGGCCCCTCCTGGCGGCTGAGGCCCATCCCAGCTGGAGAGGCATTCTGAGAGGCTTTTAATTAAACTTCTGCTTGCCAGGAGTGGTTTGCATATGCACAGGAAAGACTTGCTCCTGGGGGAGCCATAAGACAGTCACTGCCTTGCCTCTGTGCCCGACATGCTCTGAGGTTATGGGGCAGAAGCGCAGCCTGCCTGGCAACCCCAGCGAAGGGCCTGGGAAGAGGCGAGCCATGCAGTGGGATGGGGCCTACTTTCCCTGCTGGGTGACCCCTGGTTTCATAGCCACCCATGTGACTTTCAGGGTAATAACCAGAGTAACAAGAAGGGACGAAGCTGCACTGAGGATATGTCATAGAAAAGCAAGAGAGAAAAAGCTGGCAAAAGCCTTCAGACCCTACAGGTGGCTTTGTTATTGACCTGTGCTTCCCTTTGGGGAGGGGAGAGGCACCGAGAGCAGGAGGTGACCTCGGTGCCTCTGACCTGCCTTGACCCGACCTTTGTAACTCTATCAGGATGCGTGGTCAGTAGTTATCAACTGTCAATAAACTGCCCCAACACACACTTTAATTCAGAATGTGGGGAGGCCCATCTATTTGCTGATCGATCTCAGACTTACAAGTTGACAAAATGCAGAGTCCCTTGTCTTCTTATCATGATACTGAAAATATGTGCTGTGACAAATGGAAGGATCTAGACCTTTCTGTGCCCCACTCCTGGGGCCCTCAGTAAACATGGCACGGTTGATTGAGATAAAAGGTGAACAGGAGGTCTGTGGTATTCCTCCAAAGAAATCAAGGCCACCGAGTCACACTCTAGAGGATGAGTTAGTCCCTCTGAAGCTTTCCTACCCAAATCCTATGGAACAGCTCCGAGCAAGCCTGCCCCAATTACCCGGTTAATTTCACAACAACCTGCACCTGTTTGAATAATTCAGTGAAAACCAACCAGACTTTGGGGACTCAATGATCTATTTTAATAGATATTATTAGTCACCAGATTCCCTCTACCCCACCTCTTTCCACCTGACCTTGTTCTGGGTTGATGCATCTGTTGTTTCGTAATACCTTTCATTTCTTTCTTTTTCTTTTTTTTTTCCAAAAACAATTCTCTGTTTTTGGAGGTGACGTCACACACTGATCTCCCCATGCAGAGAATAGGAAGAGCAGGACCCGCTCTGTTTCCCAGCAGCTGGGGCAATGGCAGAGGTCAGTAAGGTCAGAGACTCCAGCAGTCCTTCTGGATGAGATGATCTCTCAAACTGGCCAAATACGCAATCTGGCTGACAGTCTTTGTAGTCAGTTGCCAGCCTGGTTGTTTAAATTCTAAGTTAAGAATCCCACCTACCGCTGGAGTTGAGACCTAGATGAAATGGGTGAAGACCTCTGAAATGCTTAGAAAAGTTCCTGCCAGGGAGTAGACAGGGCTCCGTGCATAATAATTAGAGATGTTACTTATGTTATTATCTTCATAGAATCATCCTTATTATATTAAATCAAATGGCCACCAGGCACAATTATCAGGTCCCCATGTGTGTAGGGAGAATCTGTCTTTTCCTCCCTCCCATGATCATGAAGGGTTGGCAGAAAGGAGGCAGAGCTGGGTTTCTTGGTCTAGAATTCTTGACATTTTGCACTGAATGTTATGGAATTGTCCTATTGTGTGTCTGTGTCCTCTATTAAATTCCAGTAGCGCTTTTTTTTTTTCCTTTAAATTTTTGACAACCCAAGCCTTGTCAACTGTTCCCCTGAAGGGCAGGAGTGCCCTTGGGTGAGAACCACTGACACAAAGCCACAATCGTGAGTCATCTTCCCAGACCCTGGTGCTTCTGCGCTGTCATAGAATCTCCGCCTCTGCGTAAGTTCTTCCCAACGAGGGGCTGGGTCTCACAGGTATTACAAACCGGACACTCCAGCTCCTTAGGAATCTGTCATTTGTCTGCTCTTGATAGTCAGCGATATCCACAAGTGGAGCCTGGGCTGCCCTGTGGACCTCAGGGGCACTGACCCACACTGATGTTGTGCCTTGGTGCTTTTAGCTGCTGATGCTCCCTGAGTGGGGGTGGTGAGGCCCCCATGTCCTATAGCGCTGGGGGATGGCTCTCCACAGTGGCTGCTACCCTGGCTCACAGGGCCCTATGTGTTGTGAATTCTGCTGCCACCAGCTCACCAGGACCCTCCCTTGCCCTGGCTGCACTGTATTCTCTGTGACTTAGGATGCAGTGAAGCCAGAGGACATCCTGGCAGAAGAGAGGGATGGCTTCCTCTGTGTTTATTTCTGTGCTCTGGGAGACACTAAAATGACTCCATCTTTTATCTGCAGCTGGCTCAGAGCTTCAATGAAGACATGTCTTTGGATTCATCTAAGAGGAGGCTGGTCCAAAGGACACTCGCAAAGGATGCTGACTCTTCTGAGTTCCAAATTGTGCCTTTTTTCCCTCCATGGATGTCTTTTGATTGAGTCAAGGGGTCCTGCTTCTCTTAAACTGAAGCTTCCTCAGTCTTTGGGTCAAACAGGTTCTAGGGAGGCCTGGAGCCCAGGGCCATGCCTCACACACCCTTGGACCTCTGCTGCATAAGCATCACCTGACTTCTGCGAAGAAAAGAATCTAGACTGTGGTGTAGATGAAAAAAAATTTTGCAGAAAAACATTTTTGCAGATGAAAAAATTTAGGGCCTAGAGATTAAATGTTACCCAACCGACAAGCAACAAAGCCAAGAACAAGATGCTCGGCTCCCTTGCTGGTTGCTGTCTTCCACTTGCAGACTACAGAAAGTGTTCCTGAAATTAATAAACTTCCTTTAGGAGAGTGGTTTTGAATATGGGTGTCTTTCTATCTGACATTGGAATGAGGCGTTTTCATATGTGAACATGGTAGAAAATTGTAGCTTATCCCTTCAACTACCAAAGCACACTTTTAAAATATTTTAAGGAAAATATTTTTAAAATATATTTAAAAAGAGTCTGTGAAATATTTATGCCTTATCATATCAGTGTGTGCATTTTATGCCATTTTTTTCTGTCAATTTTTTCCCTTATTACTTTTGGGTTTTTAAATTTTGTTCTAGATACTCAAAACTACTATTTATAATTCCTGCATAAATGAAATGGGAACTATTAGTCAAAAGAAAGTCACTCCCCACTCTTTCCTAGGTGTGCTCTCTTTGCCATTTTTCCTTAGAGCATTTGTGTCCTTTAATTTTTCAAGGTATGTGCAGACCAAAGTGGTTCCTTGAAAATTCTTCTGTCATCTTTCTCAAAATTGTGGCACTTTCTTAAACCAAGGACCACTAAATAAAGCTGAAAATAAGAGCCATAGTCTCATTCAATATCAAACTTCAACTTTTTATTCGTCTTCCTTTTCTTGAGCTGGATGTTCTCATAGAGTTTGATTTGAAAGACAAGTGGTTCTCTGATTGCCCTGTACCTAAGAAATGACAAATGTGGGCCATCAATTTTATGTCTAGGGCAGGGGACTGTCAAAAGTGTATTTGCCTAATTCTGTGGTTACAGTTTATCATTCTCTCCCATGCCTCCAACTCCCAGCTCCAGAAAATTCCAGTTCATCAAGAAAAAGTATAGAATAAGGCTCGATGACATTATCACAAGTCAGATTAACAACAATTAGAAGAAAACAAAAATTGTCTCCTTCCTGGGAGCGAGGTGTCCCTGCAGAAGGGTGGATGCTGATAATGTGGTCATGGGATAATTCCATCAATCATGAGAAACTCATGATGGCTCAAATCCACTCCTGGCCATTTGAATGACAGTGACAAAAGTCGTGAAAGAAGAGGATGTGAAAAAATTACCAAATGCACACAAGTTAACAGGCACAAGCATCTCCATGTATTTTAAGTTCTAGTGGTTCATAATTTTCCATGTTGACAGGAAAAAAAATAATACACATCAAATGCAAATCACATTAGCTATCTTTGTATCACCCCTGGGGTGTACAAAATTCAGAAATTAATGACATTTCTGGGTTTGAAAGGGGAAAAATAATTTTATTTTATTCATGAGAACCCTGGATTATCATTACGCTATTTGTATAGAATTTTCAGAACCTCAAACTCTGCATATTTTCAGCTTCCTCTTGAAAATTCAACAGTAAAATGCATGGCTATTTCCCTTTCAACAGCACCTTGGATCCCTATTCATGGAAACTTCCTAGGGGGTGGTGGTGGGTTTTTGCACTGGAGAGGAAATCAGAGCCACAAGACAGCAAAGGAAGTGCAGACAGGTCCAGAGACAAAGGTGACAGAGGTTCAGAGGATTCTATGTGCTGATTTGCTGAGGGTGCAACCTGTGAGCCTGAGCGTGACAGAGAGGGAGGGGTGGGGATTTGGACAAGGAAGAGATCTGCCTCTTATCATCATAGAATGCAGCCTCTGCGGGTATTGTCCTCCTCAAAACCAAAGGAAAATAAGAGAATCCGGCTTTTTCTTACCTGGAAAACTCTCCAAGAGTCTAGCATCAGCAACATGGGCGGGGTGGAGAATCTTCGGCTTTGTCACTTGCCAGAAAGTTAGAAGAGTGGGGTCAGCAGAAGGGTGCTGCTGACCAGGCACCTTACTTCAATGCTACCCAGTGATTAAGCCCAGTTTGGAATATTAAAAGAACCACTCGGGAGATGAATTAGTGACTCTGTGTCTCATCTCATTTTGTTACCTTTGAGCTCAGAGTGATATTGCAACTGATTTTCATCCAGGGACAGGGACTATTCAGAGATCATGGGGATAGAATCCTCAGATCCATACGATTTGGAACTTTATTCATGCCAGAGTGCTACTCTGTGCAAAACGCCCCTGTGCACGTGGGAGACCGTGGAGCCACTTCCTGATGCTACATGATTCCAGTCCCTGTGTGATGTACAGAAAGCAACCTGCAATTATACAATTAGACTGAATGCACACTTTCCCCGTTCGTGTTTATTTTTGTCACCAGTCACGTTGCTTACTGGAAAATGAAGGCCGTTAGTCTATGTGGCTCATCCTTCCTTCCCCCTTTCAAGACATTTTGCTGATCTGCTTTGATTTCTTTTTAGCAGCCTGCTGATTCTTCCCTTTAAGGATGCTCCTCGGAGTTTGAGGGGCTCAGAGGTGTGTGGATTGCTGAAATTGGACTTACGTGGCATATTTATCTTGAAAAGCTGAGGCAGGTGTAAAGAGGCCCCTGGCAGCTGATTGTCAGTGGAGAAGGAAGTGGAGAGGAAAAACCAAAGGGGAAGTTTCAGAAAGGGGCTAACTCAACGGGCATGGGGTTGACGGGAAGGAGCAGGGATGGGGGTTAGTGTTGATCCTAAGTGCGAGGTACTGATGGGAATCGTCCACAATTTGGAGGGAAAACCACACTGTGTTTACTGAACTGCCAAACTGCCTGGCAGCAACCCGTCTGACCATCCAGCGAGTTTCCCAGAAGCGCAAATCAGAAAGTCAATACGACACCATCAGTTTCCAAATTCGATCTCATTGCACAGAAACTGAAAGTCTCAACAATCAATAACGTGTTACTGAATGACAATCAGAATTCAGCAAAGCAACCCCTGGACAAGCACGTGCATCGGGAGGTGTCTGAGTCAATGCCTGAGCTCCAAAAAATTTCAGTAGGACGAGGTCAAATCTGACTGAGAGAAAATGAAAAGAGTGGAAGAGTACAGAAGGTCTTCTTCTGAAAAAATGGACCCGCTTGGCATCCATGTACCATTCCTGTTTCTCCAGGTCCACCATGGAAAATCTCCAGCAGCTCTGAGTTGGGGTCAATTTCCTTGACTTCATTTCTGACCGACTGGGAGTTGAATTTCCAAGTTGGAAACAGCTACTGTTGATTCATAGTTGTGTTTACCTCTACCTTAGTAATGGTTCCGAGGAGATCCATGAGGCTAATTCCAACTCACTAACCACTGCTTTGGAAATGGATGAACATTTTCAGGACCTGAGGGAACCATCAAGGCCGGCTTTTCAAATGATTCTGAAAAAATTCATCAGCCTCTCAAAATCTGTTTAGCTGAACAAATTGCCACAGCTCCCAGGTGCGTGGACACCACCACTCTGCTTCCCCCATCTTCTGCCCCTTCCCCTTTATTGCTCTCATATTAGTAGATTAAAAGATCAGGAGTGCCAGCTTTTAGCAAATAGATTCATCTTTAGTCACAAACAGATTTCCATGAGAATGAACGCAAAGTTATTAGAGGAGAGAGATAAGTACATTACATGTATTTTAAGCTTGCAGTCTGATTTCTGTTAGACATGCCCTGATTTCTTTTAAGCACTGGGAACACGTTCATTTTCCAGGTTTATATGGGGGCTCGTACGTATCTAGAGTGCCATTTAGAGGATTACTAATTTACTAAATGGTACCCCAGTGCCCTGAAAGAGTTAATTCTCTTCCAAGAGATAAGCAATTTATTTTCTATTTAGCAGCAGGATAAGGCCCACTGCTTACAAATGACTGTGAGCTCCTTACAGAGAGGGAGAGAGGTGCTATATAAATATAGGGGATGATAATCATAATTATGGTAATATAATGTCAAACCATAGCATTTCTTGTCCATTCCCTTTCCTAACCTTTGTTGAAAGAGAGCAGATCAACATCATGAACAACCTGTTACTTTTGCATTTATCTTGGGAACACTAGATGCCACGAGATGTGCCAGACTATGATAAAAAAGTCCACTGAACCAACTGGTCAATCAACAGATGCTTCCCTAACTCCATAACTAAACAGAAAACTCAGCTCGGAACCTGCCTCTCTAGAGCTTCCAGTTTAGCTGGGGTGATAATGGTTTCCAAGTAAACACCCAGCCTGAGGTAATGATGCACATCAAGAGAAGGCTTAGGGAAGCCCTTCCCAGAGGAGGGGGAAGCAGCCACAGGATCAAGCAGCTGTCACTGGCTGTCCCATACCGGGAGTCCAGCCCCACCCTGGGAGAGTCCGTGATGACGCAGGTCTTCACCTGGATTCAAATTTCAGCTCTGCCAATTATTAGCTGTGCAATTTTCACCAAGATATTTAACCTGAGTCCCTGTGTCCTGAAAAGACTTTGACTTGTGATGTAAGGATTAAACAAAGTTAAAGTTGCAAAAATACTTTTGCTGCCTAAACACAAATATGTCTCCCTAAAATGTGCACTTCAAAAAAAAATAATGCAAATGATGGATGGTAAAGTTTTATTTTGTATGTGGAAACTTTCCCAACAGTCTGAGCCTGGGACTCACTTCTAACAGGACTCTGGGTCTACTTCTCACTGAGGGTAGGACAGGAAGGAGGTGACAGTTCTGAGAGGACAGTCCTAGGAACCTGAAGAAGGGTGAGTGACTGTGTTTTAAAGATGGAGTGAAAGAAAAGATGTTGGTGAGCTGAGAAGGTCCCTCCAAGAGAAGGTGTTATGGTTTAGATGTGAGGTGTCCCCCAAAAGGTCACATGGGAGACAATGCAGGAAGGTTCAGAGGAGAAAGGATTGGGTGGTAAGAGTCTCAACTCAATCAGTGAATTAATCCCTGATGGGATTAACTGAAGTGGTAGGGTGTGACTGGAGGAGGTGGGAATTGGGGCATGGCTTTGTGGTATATATTTTGTATATGGAGAATGGAGTCTCTCTGTTTCCTGATGATACAAGCTGCTTTCCTCTGCCATGCTCTTCCGCCATGATGTCCTGCCTCACCTTGAGATGTGAGAAATGGAGCCGGCCTTCTATGGACAAAGACCTCTGAAACTGCAAGCCCTCCAATAAACCTTTCCTCCTCTATAATTGCACTGGTCAGATCATTTAGTCACAGCAGTGAAATAGTTGACTAAAACAGAAGGGAAGGGGAAGGGAGAAAATGTGAGAGGCAGAGGACATGAGGTACCTCTCCAAGGTTGCTGTAACAAAGTGCCACCAACAGTGGGGCCCTTAACGACACAGGGATTCTTAGACAGATCTGAAGTTTGACTTCAGGTGACAACGAGACATACAGAGGGGAAGAGGCAAAACTTCCAAGCAGATGGAGCAGTTCGAATGTTTGGTAACACACCTGCAAAGACTTGAAGATCACTTAGGGAGGTGGTATCCCCCTGCCTGGAAATGCCTGCTAAGGGAAGGCAACGCTCAGCACTCAGGGGCCTCGTGATGCTGGAGCATCCATCCATCCCCTCATTCTCTGCTAGTTCATCTGTCTGTCTGTCTGACTCCTTCCCTCTTCTCCCTTCTTCTCCCTCTGGATTTGCAGAATAACTACTGGGAAACATCTATCGAAAGCTCCACCATGTTTTTGGGGAATTAAAAGAAGAGAAAGCCATTCTTTGGCTAGATAAACTTCACACATTCTCCCTCCACTGCCATCCGCCATTCTAAATTTGATTTTATGCCATAAAATATAAAACACTCAAGAATTTTAAAATAATGATTTCTAGTTTGGGGATAAGTTGGTCAAGCAGCATGGAGGGACCAAGCTGATAATACTTTTCACGTGATTTGCACACGTATCTGACCTCTGGGTGGGACTTCTAAAGCCCACTTGTTTATTAAAGTAAAATTTTCTGCACCTATACTTCATATACAAAATGGCTCATTGGAATCCCCTGACATCATTGTAGCAAATAATGATTATCTTTCCACCTTCACCAATGAGCTTGGAGATCTTTATAGTTTTTTTCCTCTTAGAGTTAATGTCACTCACCACTTTTTAAGCTCCAGGTTACATCATTCTCACAGAGGAAAGGGATGGATTTGTGGGACTCCATTCAAATATATGACATACATAGTAGTCAAAAGTCATGCCCCTTCTAAAACTAAACTCAGTATGATATCTTTGTAAAAGAGGGCTATTTGAAAGTAGAATTTTAGGTGAGTCGATTTGTATGGTGGCCTCCGTAAGAACTATGAGATCCTTTGGTGTGTGTCAGAGAGGAACTGATGGGGATACAACCGAGTGACACTCTTAACACTCTCAAGTGGAGTGTCCAGACAGCACCCATAAAACACACATCATACACACTTATTATGTCTGTGCCCCCTCACCTGTGCTCACCTCTTATAGAAATCTTTTCATACACATGTCTAGCTGGTCTTCCATATCCATGGGTTCTGTAGATGCACATTCAATGAACTGCAGATGAAAAACTTTTTTTAAAAAATTGCATCTTTACTGAACATGTACAGACTTTTTTTCTTGTTATTATTCCCTAAATAGTAAAGCATAACAACTATTTACACAGTATTTACATTATGTTAGTTATTGTAATTAGAGGTAATTTAAAGCATATGGGAATATGTGCATAGGTTATATGCAAATAATATGCCATTTGACTTAAGGGGCTTAAACATCTGAGATTTTGGTATCAGCAGGGAGTCCCAGAACTAATCCTCTGGGGATAGATAACAAGGACAACTGTGTAATGAATATAATTTACATATGTGCATGTGTATATATAATATCTGTGTGTATATACATGTGTATATATATATATATATGATTTTCTCTATGTATGTACATATATAACTGTGTGTTTGTATCTCATGGTTTTCCCAGCTTCATTGACTAAAATACCTCCCCCTTACTCTTTCTAAGGCCTGCCAGGATAGTCTCCCTGATTTTTTTCTATAGGTGCTGTTATGGTTTGGTTTTGAAATGTGCCCCCCCCCAAAAAAAACCTCATTTAGACAATATAGCAACAGTTTGAGATGAAATGATTAGACAATGAGAGTTTTAATCTAGTCAGTGGATTAATATATTTGACGGATTAATAATTTCAGTGGATGACTGGGTGGCACCTGGACAGATAGGGTGTGGCTGAAGAAAGCAAGTCACTGGGAGCATGCTTGGGAATTACGTTGTGTTGCTGGTTCCCTCCTCTTCCCGCCTCTACCCTTTCCTTGGACCCAGAGCAACAGAGCCTACCAAGCATAGACTGAGCCTCTGCCACATTGAACCAAAATATTTTCTTGCTCTAAGTTGTTCTCACTGGATATTTTGGTCACAGCTGTGGAAAGCTGACTAACAAGGTACATTCATTCACTTTGAATGGATGTTGTAACTATGCCATCTAGGAGATGTCACTGGTTAAGGTCTATATCTGCTGTCAAGTAAGGGACTACCCAAGTGGAACCATCTGAGCAGCCTGAGGAGATTCTGATTCCTCCACTCTTACTCCACCCAAGTGCCAAGACACCTGCAATTCATAGTCACATAGTATGTTGTGGCTTCCTTCCCTTGGATTTTATCATCTCCAGGCACAGTAGCCCAACTTCTAACTTTGGAATCTTGTGTATCATTGAGAGCTTTGACCTCTGAAGCTTCTGTACATCCTGTATTTGTGGTGGGTAGGAAGTGAGGGGATTAACACACCTGGGAACAGGTGTCCATCAATGAATAACAGGAGTTAGTGTATAAATACACCAGCTCTCTTTTCTCTTGGGTGGGACAACTTTGAGGACTATTTTATACACTCTTCCCTAAATTTTGTTCATGAAATCAAGTCCCAGTTGCTCACAGGGGCAACTTGCTTGGCAATGTGCTGCTTATTAGCATTCTTCTCTCTCCTCCTTTGCTTCCCTATACTTCTTACAGTACCTGGAATCACTTTATAAATAAATGACTTCTACTTGAATATTTGTCTCAGGGCCTGTTTCTGAGAGAAAGAAAGTGAATACATACAGTTTATTTGGTATAGCAACACTGTGAAACCTCAGATTTGAGGGGAAGAGTGTGAGATGAATTTGGAACAAAGATTTTTCCTGCTCCACTATATTTAAGAAGGGAACAAAAAGTAGTGGGAAAGAAACCAGGAAAATATGGTGCATCAGCAATGATCACAGAACAAGGTAAAAACCTCAACCACAAACTTCAAAAACTATCAGCTGGGAAAGATAGGAAAATAATTTTGGTATGCCATAACACTGCTTTTTATTGTACCCTGAACCCCAGGATGGGTAGAAAGGAGTAAAGAAAATACTTAGGTTTCCCCCCAAATACTTCAGAGGTTGGAGAGAATCAAACTGAAGGAGTGCCTAGGCATCTTGGGTTGGGTCATGTTATGGTTTGGATCTTAAATATCCCCAAAGACTCAAATGCTAAAAGTCTGATCGCCAGACTACTGGGATGTGGTGAAACTTTTAGGAGGCAGGGCCTAATGGAAGGAAGTTAGGTCATCAGGGATATGTCCTTTAAGGAGGTACTGGGACCCTGGCCCCTCCTCTTTCTCTCCTTTGCTTCCTGGTTACCATGAGATGAGCAGCCTCCTACACCACAAAGTCCTTGCTATGGTGTTCTGCATTGCCACACACCAAACCACTATGGACTGAAAACTGAGCCAAAACAAACTTTTCCCCCTTTCAAGTTGTTCATCTCAGGTACTCTGTCATAGTGGTGCACAACACTGGTTGGAAAATTAATTGCAAGAATAGAAGCCCTCTACCAAGCACTATAAGATTTTAGACTATTGTTAGAGGCAGGAAAACTGCCCGGACTCAATTGTTTAGAGGGAGGCCTCCGGGTAATAATTCCATTTCCAAGTAGATGTAATGAACCCTGATGAAGGACATTTAAAACACCCTAAGAGAAGGAGCAAAATCTCTGCTTACCCAGGACAGCAGGTTATCAGAACACTCCTCTCCCAAAGGATTCAGAGTATATAAAATAGACAGGACACATTAAACTTTTGCTAAGAGGAAAAACAGGTCTCAGATTAAGCAGGAAGTTGGTTAAGGATTTGCCCAGCATCTGTCAGCTCAAAGAGAAGATTTGCTTGTATTTCCATATGTTAAACAAGAGCAAGAAAAATGCATAAATAACAACATAAATGGAATTCCATTTTCATTAATGGCAAACAAGTTCTTTTGGACTAAACTGTTTACTGCAAACCATTTCATATACCAAATCAAAGAGCAAAAACACCTTAAATGCTTTGAGAAGCTATTATGAGAATAAAGAGCCGGTCAAACCAAAGAAATTGCCAGAATATTGAAAAAAACATTCTTTAATCCCAGGCATTTGCCATTGATGATATTTGCCAAGTCAGCAGATTTGGATTTTGACTTTCACAGCCTTGCTGTGTAAGGGAATAGATATTAATGCCTAAAACCCACCCAGGGTGATGAATCTAGAAAGAAACTTCCCTACATTAAGCCATGATCCCAAAAGTTTGCTCATTAAGGATGAGAAAAAGAACATAAAAATAGAATGAGGTATGCAAGAGAAAGATGAAACACCGTTTTGAAGAAAATACAACCCATAGAAAATCAAATTTGTTTTTGAGTATTTCATGCTATAATTAAATATGACATGAAATAGGTGCTAAATGGCAAGTATTAAAATAACACTTACGTAAAACTAAAAGACTGTGGAGCTTCGGACACTAATTGAGGATTGATCAAAACATCATTATAAAACTAATAAATAAGTTATCACAGGAATAAACATGACTGAAATAGAATTACTGACAGTGGAAAAACTTGAGAGAATCTTAGTGATGAAAGAAAAGAGAAATAATGAAAAAACAGTTTCAAAAAAGAAAAAATAATAATGTTCCTGGATCAGAGAATTCAGCAGATGGGAAAAACTCAGATATATGAGGAAAAAAATTGTCGTAAAAGAGGAATACACACACAGACACATACATACACACACACACACACACACACACATACACACACACCTCTAAGGGTATAGTGTATTCTAAGAAAAAACTGATATAAACTGGGAGATATTGAGAATATCCTGGTTTCTGAGTTTAAAGGATAAAGCAAACATTCTTTAATTATTCAGGGGGAATAATCAAGTTTTCTATATTTAGAAAATTTGGATGAGTTTCTATTTTCTCCATAGCCTTTAATCTCAAAAACACCGAATCAATATTTACAATGTTCTAAAGAAAAAAAGTATGCTGCATAGCATATAATATTCACTGAAGTTGACATTTAAATGCAATTACAACAGTGAGATTCTCAAATGTAGAATATGGTACCATCTACCAATCAAACAAAATAGTACAACGGGTGTGGTTAAAGGATGTTACTCAGAGACTAGAGACAATAAACAAGGGTCTACAAAATTCCAAGGAAAAGAATGAGTGGCTCTCCAAATTTTATACCCAGATAAACTATCCTTTTATTTATTCATTTATTTTTGTTTATTATTTCCTTTTTAATCCTTTCCTACTGTACCTTGGATATAAAGGCAATGAACATTCTCAGATAAGCAAGAAATTAAAATATAGTATTGAAAAACCTTCTAAAATTTTTTTTATAGAGAGTAGAACAGTAGCCACTAGAGTTTAGAAAGAAGATGTGGAGAGAGAATAGAGGGAGGTTGAATAACAATGGCCAAAATTCAACAGATGGAGTAATAAGTTCTAATGTTTTACAGCACAATAGTGTGACTATATTTCATAACAATTTATTATATATTTTATAAAGAATCAGAAGAGAGGTGTTCAAATATTCTCAGCACCAAGATGAGATAAATGTTTAAGAAGAATTAAGTACTAATGTCCCGATTTGATCATGATATGGTGTATACATGTATTGAATTATCATACTGCACCCCATAAATATTTGTAATTGTTATGTGTCAATTAAAATAATAATAAAGGAAAAATTCTATTTAAAGATAAAATCATCCTACTAAAAGATCAACCAAAAATACAGTAAGAAAACAGGGAACTTGGATATAAAATTCTTGAGCACTGATTCATTATTTTAAAATATAACTTTAAAAATGTAAAAAAATGTGGCATTTGTAGTTTCAGAACAAGAAGACACATGTTAGAAACCATGACGAAATAAAACAATAACCAAGAATTATTAGGAGAAAGAGAAAGGACATTGGGCACTGTGCTAATTCTATCAATTTTTAGGCAGGGTCTTAGTCTATATGACTTATACTGAAGCATGAAATTTATAGATCTGGACAATGTTTTTTCCTAATCTTTCATCTTAATCATAGGTTGATTGTTTAAAAACCACATTCTGATGAAAAAATGAACCCTTTCTTCTGAGGATCAGAAATTCCTTCAATTTCACCTTTATTAATTTTCTGTTCAACTCGAATCTAACAAAGTTTAGTACTGTTAAATTTAACACTTTTGATCTTTGTCATACAAACTCTCTTTTAAAAATTTTTACAGGTAAAAATTGTATATGTTCAAGCTCCACAATGTAATGATTTGCTTTTTGTATATGTTATGCATTCATTACCAAAATCAAATGAGTTTACTACCCTCAGTTACCATCTGCACGCGTGTGCGTGTTTCTTTGTGTGTGTATGCATGTGGCTGAGGACACCCAAAATCTGCCCTCTTATCCGATTTCATGTAAATAATACAGTATTAGTCACTATAATCACCATAATCCCTTTTAAAATCTCAGTTTCTTTGGGCCTCAGTTTTTCTCTGTGTTACTTACCCTTCTCTCATTTCTTTTATATAGACATGGTAAACAAATGCTTGGGAAAATGTTGACCAAATATAAAGATGACTATTTTGGAGGGTGAAAGTTTTAGTGAAATTTTGCTTTCTTCTTTGTACTTTACCATGTTAATATTATACAGTGAACATGTGTTATTTTTATAAAAAACCAAGCCATGATTCTCTTCCAAAAGCTTATTGTAGATATGTCTGTGATTTTTTTAGAGGACAGAAAACTAAGAAGTCTAAAGACCCTGAGCCCAGATTGAGAATTTGAGGCAGAGAACAAAGGGGCAGAAAATGATAATAAAAGCATCACAATTATTTTTGTTCATTTTTTATAATTTTGCCTATGGTTTCAAATTCAATGACCCACCATTCAACCTTACCACATTTTTTTTATTGCATTCTACTATTTTCTTTAGAAGATCTAGCCTCTGAGGAAGTGGATCTTCCTTTTCTTTTAATGGTGCCAGATCTCTGACTCTCAGATATTCTAATCCTCAAGGTTTTCTGAGCATGTCAAAGGAGGCCCCGCCAATGCCCGCACGCATTTGCAGATTAACAGCTTCTGCCATTAGTGAATTGAAAATTCCTTCTCTCATCCCTTTTACAGTGGGAGTCTTTTTCTCTTAATAGTACGATGATTCCCATTTCTCCATTTTCCTTATTAATGCACAGTATAAAGCAGTTCTATTTTTCTTAGCTGCTTTAGCCTTCTGTTGAGTTTCCCGAGTCTTAAGTGGAATGGCTTATCTGTGGGAACAAAGACTCTGCCTTCCTCAGTGGGAAAACAGTTTACTGCAGGAACCAGATGCTGGGAGGCAAAGGGTACCTGTGCCCTCCCTGCTCTGTGTTCCACAGTCATACCATGCTCATGAGGTCACAGGGTAGGTTCCTCGAGCAACCACGTTGCCCCAATGGTGACAGGAAACTGGGAAAGAGCGTGCTCCTTCTCAATGGAAAACAATAGACACCTGATCAGAATGTGACCCACATTTCCAACCTGTACTAAGGATGCGATAGACCTGGTAAGGGGAAGGACAGAGGCCAGGCGCATCACAGAATGCTTTAGAACAGAGGACAACCACGCAATTCCTTTGGACCATTGGCTACCTGAGTTCAGGTGGCTGTTAGTGGCACCAAGTAATGAAAGGGTTTTTTCTTCCTAGTATTTTGCAAAGTCTGTGGTATCCTGTACTGAATGGCATCTAGTAACTGCATTAAAAATTCTTTCCATACTGAGCAGCATCCCTACTTCTAATGGTAAAATGTTACCAAACATTTTCTAAGTTATTATTTTGGATATTACTCTTTGGATAAGATGTTTGACTCTTTTAAGTATTTCTCCATTGACTAAAAAAGGAGGCCAGATGGGAGATCCATTTTTTTTTGTTTACCATAAAAGCATTAATTTTAAGTTTGTAATCTGACAACAAAACTAAATCCAGAAGAAAATTACAATTCCAGCAATAACCACACACCCATATGCATTCTGATCATATTTTAGAAGAGAATTGTTCCATATGACAAATCCAACCCTTCATTCCAAAAACCCAACTCTCTGCTTGAAAAATATCAGAGCTTTCATTGAAGTTGCCATGGGGCAAATAGACTTATGCGCAACTCAGAATCATTTGGAGAGATGGGGGCTGCTCTGCTCTATTTAACTTTCAAAACACTGTAAGTAGAAGGAGCTTGACACTTCACAAAGAACTCCGGAGTTTTGGCAATAAACACACATGGGAATCAGGGTTAGTGTGAGAGGTAGAAAAAGGAGACTGAAGATTACAAAATTCAGTCACATTTCAAAATTTTCTGCTACAATAATCCACTTTATGTAGAATTAATGTGGCTGATTGAACGTTTGTGCTGTAATTTACTTATAATTAACATTTTATGGTGAACAGATTTTACCGTCTCCTTCATGCTGTGAACTCTAAGCCATAGGTCAAAAATAGAGATGAAACAGATAAGCACGCAATACTCTCGCTGAAATATTAATGAGATCTTAATTTACTGCCTTAAAATACATCTTTCATCAAAATCTGCATATAAAGTCACTATTTTAATTTTTTAATCACATTAAAAATATAATGAAGTCTTCTAACTGGTGAAAAGACTCAAAAATCTGATGTTCACAAACAATCCTAAATTGCTAAATCACTTCCCTGGCTTGCTCAGGTGCCAGAAAATACTAGATCACAAAGAGGTAAAGCCATTGAAAACAACGAGGCTGAGAATCTCTTCTTGGTTAGTGCATTTCAATTTCTTCCTAACATTGAAAACAGTTCCTACTCTCAAACTAAGTCCAGTGCGAAGCCCAGAAGTCAGGTGGCACTCTGACTTTGGCTACATTTATGTACCTTCAGGGGTGTTTTGAGATTGGCTACTTGTAATTGGTGGCATATGTGTTTGCCAATAGATAGAATGATTGATTTGCTGGGTTGGCAGTTGACCCTCTGAACATGAAATCCAGGGCGCATGCTTATTTCCAGAAAGGCTTCCACTGGTTGTTTGCTCCATTTCACCAATAAGAGGGGAGTGCATGGCTCCACCCACGTCAATCTGAGCCAGCTTGGGACTGCAGTGTCCAATAACACCCAGTGGAAGTAACTCTGTGACAATCTAGGCTCTACTTTTGAGAGGACAGCAGGTTCCACTACCCTTGACCTGGAACCTGTGTTCTGAAGGATGTTAGTTCCACTTCCCTGAGACTTCCACATTTTGCAGTCATTCAAGAGAGGTGCATGAAGAAGCTGCTTCAGAAGGTAGAGGAACCCTAGCCACTCTCAGCAGTTTTAACCATCTCAGTCCTGGTGCCAGACAAGCACGTGAAGGAACTATCTTGCACATCTTGGACCGTACAGCCAGGATTCCATGTGGAAGTGTCTCTAGGCTGAACTGGCCCATTTGGATGACATTACCATCTGAGTCATCCAGAAGGGCCCACAGCATTGCAGAGCAGCATGGGGCATCCCCAACATGCCCCATCCAGATACTTGACCCACAGACCCCAAGAGCATCATAACATCATTGTCATTGAACACCATTGCATTTTGTAAGGCAATGATAGGAAACTGGAACATCCTACAAGGAGAACCATGCCTTTGCTTTTGTCTCAAGGACTAATTACTTTTTATTCTAGAGAGACAATCCAGACAAAATCATATTCCCTCTGAAACTCTTTTATAGATGATATGAATTTGGTGGGTTCTTTCATCATCAACAGGCTTCATAAAACTATCAGGAATTCTGAACCTGCTGCCAATCCCTGGGGAATAAATATCTCATGAGGTTTTCACTTATGAAATGAAATTTCTTTGGATTCCCTAACACAGTAATGGGTATTAGATCTACAAACTTCAGCAGTGTCTCCAGATATTGTACTCAGCCAGATTTCTCAGATGAATTGCTGACACTTGTGTCAGTTTCTTCTCCTTCTGTTTAGTCTTCAGCCTACTCTGAGCCTTTTCTAGTTAGAAGGTCAATTCCTACCTCGCCCCAAATGGTGTGGCAAAGGACGAAACTAAAATCACCAAAGAAAAGAACAATCTGGTTTGCTTAAGTTACATACCATCCTTTCTGTTACAAATCTTCTAAAGTTTTATGCAAATATTCAAGAATTTTCCATCATTTATACAATGTTGGAAGAGCTAGGATATTAGAGTGTTAGGTGGTTAAAAAAAAAAAAAGACTACAGAAAACTGGGCCTTGATTTATCATTTCCAAGGTCAGACCGCAAGACTCAAGAACTTGCATGCTCAGGAAGTGGTGTCTTTCAATGACTTACAAAAGGAAGTTGTCATTATAAACTCCAATATGACTGTTTTTTATCATGTTTGACCACCATGGCATTGTTTCATGTCCACCAGAGATGGGGTAAGCTCATAAAGTGGCCCCCTGATAGGAGCAAAGATCAATGCAGGTCTGGTTTTTGTATCGGTCACTTGCATTTGCAACAAATGCAAAACTCTTTCTAGTCCATAGAAATAACACCTCTGATCTGAGAGCTCTAAACCCTTCCCAGGAACTCTGCATTCATATTCAAAGCATTTGGGAAAAGAGGAAGAGTTCTTTGGCGAATGGAGAAGATAATTCATCCCATTCATTAGCCCATCAGAGGAAAAGGCAAATCAAAGGATGGAAAACAAAGACCCTTAAAACATGTGACAACATATAAAGGAACATCCGTGATGGTTCCACACTCTTGCCATTCCACATGTGATTTTGTTGCCCATGTCAACTCAACAACATTCCATGGATGTAAAGTTGGCGTAAGGTGAGACCTAGAGAGATCTGGGATGTCCACAAGGAAGGGAGCAAAACCTCACAGTTCAATGAAAGCATTTCATCCCTTTGACTTTCCTACAAGCGCCAACCCATTCAAAGGTCTTATTAGAATTTCAAATGAAAAGCTGAATACTTTGAGCATTGTAAATCAGCTACAAACAGCTTTTAAAACTGTGTCAGGAGAAAATATACTTGTAATTTTCTTCCTTTTTAAAAAATATTGTCCCCGCCCCTCAAAGTGTTGTTTGTTAAGAAGCAGGTAGCAATTTATTTTTATGGAGGGAATTGGTTTGATTTTGGGAGGATCTGGGAGTGGCCCAATTGGTGAAATCCTTTAACCAGGGTTGGTGGGGGCTTTGACCACCGTACCCACTTGTGGCATAAACCCTGCCACCCAGGTGTTCCTCGACAAAACACAATGCCTTGTTTGTTTTTTGTTCTATAGATTTCTTAGAACCAGAAGTAGAAATATCCCTTACCTGGAGAAACTGCTTTTCAGACTCTTCCAGCCTTGGACACCAGGCTTGCTGTCCTTGAACAGCTCCTGACAGGAACAGAGGGATGAGGAGCCTCCTTTTAATGGGGTCAGTGCCTGGCAGAGTTCTTCCCAAGAGTTAGTAGTCCTTTGCTTCCTTAGTTGGGATGTCCGCCATCTTCCATAGGTTCATTTTCCTGAGAACCCAACAGGGTCATGC
>JAJEJO010000769.1:583839-606989 GCA_020662805.1 Glaucomys volans | reverse complement strand
GTCCTTGAACAGCTCCTGACAGGAACAGAGGGATGAGGAGCCTCCTTCTAATGGGGTCAGTGCCTGGCAGAGTTCTTCCCAAGAGTTAGTAGTCCTTTGCTTCCTTAGCTGGGATGTCCGCCATCTTCCATAGGTTCATTTTCCTGAGAACCCAACAGGGTCATGCACCAGGGACATTTTATACATGTTTCTGATTCACTTTTCAAGTCCCTGGAAAGGAAAGAAAAGAAAGAGCTTTCTCAATGTGTCAAATTCATGAAGCGGCTGGAGACTGAGATTAATCTGCTAATGGAAGAGATTTCCCCCTTCCTTCCATTCTTCCTTCCTTTTCTTCTTTCTTTCTTCTTCCTTTCTTATCTTTCCCTGCAGCATAGGAAAGCCCATGTGGCTACACAAACACCTTCCATACTATACAAAGCAAAAAAGATAAAGACAAACCAAGGTGTCACAGGGGCTACATCAACAGGAAGACATCCACAACAACCAGAGCTCCTTGGCAAATGCTGCTTTCCTGAGACAGTCAAGATCTAGGAAAACATGTCCAGATGGACAAGACTACAGTCAGCTATGATAGAAAATAGGTGACACTCAGAATCACAAGCTTCTATCTTTTCTGTTTCAGTTCTAAAGAGTAGCTGCCGCAATGTCAAAATGAAAATTACAACCTCAACATTAATAAAGAGCTGCTCAGGCCTGGAGAATAGGATCCAGATGTCGTTCCACCTTCTATCTAGATGGAGAGATTTAATCAAGCTGCATTTAGCTATTTATTTATTTAAAAAGAATTATGGAGCTCTGACGATTGAAAACCATATGCATACACTTTAAGTACTGGTAATTCTCTGCCTTGCCTCCCTGTTAGATATTGTAATTGCATTCCAGACAAAATACTTGATTGGCCAGTGGGCAGATTGTCCCATAACTCATAACTCCTCTGCAGCATGGTGCCAAGGAAGATCCCAGGTTCTAGGATGAGAAAGACTTGAGGGAACATCCACGTAAGAAGAAGGACCCATATTTCTCCTTTCCTGCACCCTCCCCTGTTAACCAATGTCCCCTATTCTCTTCCAGTTTTGTAGAATACTTACTGAAGAAACTGACAGTTTTCTTTCAGAGGGTAGCATCTCCCCAGAAACCACTCTGGTGTGCCAAGAATTATCAAAAAGAGGCACTACCATGGGCCACTGTGAGGTCCAGTCCTTCCTTCCATGGACAGTCTCTGGCTTTGATTGCATCCTGTGAGGTGGGGTTTTTCTGTCCACTTGGCTGTGCATTACTAGCAGAATGACCCTGGAGAGCTTCTCAAGCCTCTGAACCCCATTCAGTTGCCCACAAAGCGAGAGCATCCACAAGGATACCTCAGCAAGGGAATGCAAATGAAGTCCCAGCACACAGTGGAGCTCAGCATGGACACATGAGTCTTCTGACCCCTGATGGTTGCACTTCTCTGGCCCTCCTACTTTCTATCTGATGCCCTTGGGCTTCCTGTTCATACTCCAGGTCACCTCTCCCTGCTCCTCACCACCAATCTTTATCTCACCTATTTTTGATTTTTTTTAATAGTATCTTGGTAAAAAACACTTAAGATGACTTCAATGTTCTATAAACTCTACTTTCGCCTACTTCCAATAATGAAGGAACCAATATAATTGAAACATGTCCATGGACTTTACATTTAGGGCAAGTGAAACCTGCCCACAACATGGAGACTAAATATCTGCCTCTCTGATGTTCTCACAGACTTGCCCACGGAGTTCGCCTGCCTAACTACCAGAGCTGATCAAACTTGTCTGACTCCTGTAGGACTCTCCTCTTTTTCTCTTACACCTTTTTGCCTTGCTGATGGGGGGGAAAGATGACAGAATGGATGTATATTTGAGACACACCCAGTAAATGAATTCCTACAAGCAAGACTAACAAAAACACAAAAATTTACATCTTAAATATGGAAAAGTTCATGCAGTTGCTGGATGCATTGAGCTATTTTTTTTTTCCAAATTAAACTTTTCATTTTGAGATCACTGTTGATTCACCTGGACTTGAAGAAGTAATTCAGACAGATCCCAAGTACCCTTTACCCAATTTCCTCTAATGATACCATTTCCAAAACTACAAGACAGTATTCCAACCAGGATTCTGGGGACATGGCTCTCTGGCTGCAGAGCAAGACCAATAATCCCTGCTGAGAAACCATGGTGGAATGGTCTAGTGGCAAAAGGGCAGAGCAGTGGCCTTGACTGGCTGGAGCACAGGGGCCAAGAATGGGTCACTGCAAAGAGCTCAGCACACCAGCCGGGGCCTGAGGAGCAGAGGACCTGAGGCACAGTGAGCCAGCACCCAGGCAAACCAGGGTGTGCAGACCCATGTGACAAGGTGGCCAGGCCCAGGCCTGGTGACAATGCCCATTCCACACAGCACTACAGTTCAGAAGCTCCTGAGAATCCACCATCCCACCACCTCAACCTTGTGCTTCCCAACCAGCAAAGGGAAAATGGAAGGTGGACAGATCCAAATGGGATTGCAGGATGAACCAATAACATTGGTACCTCTCTAAATGCTGATCAGCATAAATTTGGACCAATAGCATTGACCCACATGCTATATAAACTCCTAGACTAGCACACTCAAGCAGCAGCCCTTCTTGGGTCCCCTCCCACCCTGCAGGAGTTCTGCTTCTATTCACACTTGAATAAATCCTATTCTTACACTCACTCATCCTCATCTGTGGATTTCATTTTTTGAATTCAGTCAACAGGAACCCAGAAGGAAGAATCTGACAATGAGCTGCTGGAGTCTGCTGAAAAATGAGAGAGTATAACCTATCATTAGAGCAGCAACACATTTCTCAGCTGCAGAGGGCTGCAGCTTATGCAGACCCCAACTGCCAGCAGAAGAGGAGGGGAAACTCTGGTGTCACTGGCATCGGTGAAATCAGGATGTGGACCCACTCTATAATCATCACCATGTCTCTCATGACTCTTTTTTTTAGCCATCCCTCTCCTCCACTTCTACTCTGTCTTTCTTTATCCTTGGCCACTACTAATCTGTTCTTTCAATCTGTAACTCTGTTAATTCATGAATGTCAGGTAACTAGAATCACACAGCATGTGATCTTTGGGGACTGGCTTTTTCATAGCATAATTTCACAGTGATGCATCCAAGTTGTTGCATGTATCAACAGTTGGTTCTTTTTTATTGGTGAGTAGTGTTCCATGTAATGGATGGCCTCATCCATTGAAGGACATCTTGATTGAAATAGTTCTTGGCTATTATAAATACAGCTGTTCTAAGTATTCATGTACAGGTTTTTTGTATGAATGTAAGTTTTAATTTCTTTGGTATAATCATTCAGAAGTGCAACTGCTGGGTTCTGTATGGGTAATTCCTGACTTACAGTGGTTCAACTTGTGATATTTTTCAAATTTAAAATGGCACACAAACAAAGCAATATACATTCGAGTAGAAAATATATTTTGAAATTTGATCTTTTCTTAGGATAGTGATGTGGTTCTATACCCTCCTTTGATGCAGGGTGGTGGCAATGAGACACAGCTGGTAGTCAGCCATATAGTCACAAGAGTGAACAACTGATTGCTTAGGATATGATGTTCTGTAGATTAGGTACATTAGATTCATTTTCAACTTAGAATGGGTTTGCTTAGATCTAATCCAAGTGTAAGATGAGGATCATCTGTAATTGCAATTTTTTTCTTTTTTAAAACTCATGAACTACTTTCCCAAGTACCTGCATCATTTTACATTCCCACTAGCATTATATGAATAATTTATTTTCTCTATATTCTTGCCAGCCTTAGGTGTTGTCGTTATTTTTAAATTTTACCCATTCTAATAGGTTGTAGTGATAGTTCATCATGGATTCAATTTATATTTACCAAATAGCCAATAACGTAGAACATCTTTCCTTGTGCTTATCTGACATTTATATATCATCTTTCATGAAATGTCTCTTCGTGCCATTTGTCTTTTTTCTAAATGAACTTGTTTTTGTACTGCTGAGCTTTTAGCATTCTTTATGTAGTCTAGATACTAGTCCTTTGCCGGATATATGGTTTGCAAATTTTTGCTTCCAGTCTGGTGCTTGGCTTTTTGTCATTTTATTAAGACTTTTTTTGTAGAGAAGTTTTTAATTGTGCTGAAGTCCTATTTATCAAGTTTTCTTTTAATGGATCATGCTTTGGGTGCTAGTCAAAGAAACCTTGGCCTAGCCCTGAATCATGAAAGTTCTCTCTTATATTTTTCCTAAAAGTTTTATAGTTTGGGTTTTACATTATCTGTTATTCACTTGGAGTTCATTGTTGTATACAGTGTAAACTTAGGTCAAGTTTCATTTTTGCTTGCCGATGGCTGCCCAATTGTACCAGCAACATTTGCTGAAGGGCTCCCTTTCCTCCATTGAATTGCTTTTATACCTTTGTCAAAAATCATTTGGAAATATTTATGTGAGTCTATTTCTGGGCTCTCTATTCTTCTTCATTGATCTGTGTGACAATACCACACAGTGTTGATTACGTTGGCTATATAATAAGTCTTTAGATCAGGTAGATTGATTTCCTCCCACTCTGTTCTTCTTTTTCAAAATTGTAGCTATTCTAGTTCCTTTGTCTTTCCACATAAGTTTTTGAATAATTTTGCCTACATTTACAAAAAAAAAAATCTTGCTGGTATTTTGATAGGAATTATGTTAGGCCCACGTAGCAATCTGAGGAGAACTGACATCTTTCCTATGTTGTGCCTTCCAATCCATCCACGAAATATGTCTCTGCATTTATTTAGATCTTTGACTTCTTTCCTCAGCATCTAGAAGTTTTCAGTATAGAAGTCCATGTTGGCAGATTTATACCCAAGAATTTTTTTTTTAGATATTCTAAATTACCGTGCATTTTAAATTTCAATTTTCATGTGTTCCTTGGCAGGACATAGAAACACAACTGATTTTTATATGTTTATCATGTGTTCTATGACTTCACTGAATTCATTTCTAGGAGATTTTATTACTATTATTTTTGTAGGATCCTGGGGATTTTCCATGTTGACCACTGTGTCTTCTTCAAATAAGGGTAAGTTTATTTGCTCCTTTCAATTATTATCTTTTGTCCTAATGGCACTGACTAGAACTTCCAGCTCTATGTGGAATCAGTGGTAGGAGTGGACACCCCTCCCTCATTCCTGATCTTAAAGGGAAACCCTCAATTTTTGCCATGAAGCATGCTTGCTGTAGATTTCTGTAGATGCTCTTTACAAAGTTGAGGGAGTCTCTCTTTATTTATATTTTTCTGAGAGTTTTTATTGCAAACAGGCATTGAATTTTGTCAAAAGATTTTTCTGCATTCATTGATATGATGTGATTCTTCTCTTTCAGCCTGTTCATATGGTGGATCATATTGATTGAATTTAAAATATTTAACCAGCCTTGAAACCTTGGGATAAGTTCTGTTTGGTCATGGTATATACTTCTTTCTTGTGTGTTGATGGATTCTATTTGCTAATATTTTGTTATGAACTTCTGCATCTATGTTCATCAAGGGTGTGGATCGGTAGCATTTTGATATTAGGATATTAATTTCACAAAATGAATTAGGAAATGTTTCCTTCCTGTGCAAAACTACAATTGTGTAGAACTGGTGTTAATTCTTCTTCAGACATTTGTTAGAAATCTCCAGTAAGATCTTTGGGCCACTGTGATGCCCCAGTATCCCTTCAGGACCTTACTTTCCCAGCTCCTCCCACAGTTGGGCAAAGTCTGATCCCCATAACAGATTCCTTATTCCAGAACACAGTGACCCACTTATTCATGGTGACTATATCCCAAGACCCCCAGTAGATGCCTGCAACCTCATGCAGCACTGACTCCGGTGCATATGCTTTGTTTTCTATACATATATACCTATGATAAAGTTTAGTTTATAAATTAGGCAACAATAACTGGTAACAAAATGAAATAATAATAATGACGTACGGTGCTCACAGCCTCTGCTCCCCTGGTTGTATTCTGACACCTTCAATGATTTTCCATCAAACTGCTTGGAATAACACTTAACATTGACTGAACCCCTAAACCACGCCAAGCACTTTCCATGTGTCAGTTCATGGCAACAATCCCAGGAAGATGACATCATCGCCCAATTTGACAGGAAAGGACACTGAAGCATAGAGAAGTTAAGCAAGATGGGAAGAGTCACACAGCACAGATCAGAAGCAAGAAAGAACCCAAACTGAGGCGCACTGCTCTGGCTCTACTGAAGTGCTTTCTCCTGCCTTCGAATTTCTCTTTCTGAAGGACAGGGCGTGTGGTGCTGACAGAAAGAAAACGTGCAGTCGCCCATCATTTCCGGCACATCGTGTGCTTTCCCTTTTGTTTGCTTTCTCTTTACACCTCCCTGCTTTCGCTCTTTTCCTTTTTGTTTCTTCTCTCTGCCTATGGAGGATTTCTCTCTGGATTCTTCCCATCATCTCAAATCCCCTCCAGACCTCCCTGTTCACCACCCATGTGTCCTCTAGACCTGGCCCCCAGGTGCGCAAGCACAGGAGCAAGGGAAGCCCTGGAGGGCGGACTGCATCATGCTGAGCCGAAAGGATGTCAGTCACTAAGCGCAGGCGTTGCATGTCAGCGCCAGGCGCCGCGCACCTGCAGGAACCTGAAGCGAGTGGGGCGTGGTCAGCTCTGCCATTCTTCTTCTTCTTCTTCTCTTTTCTTTTCTTTTCTTTTCTTTTCTTTTCTTTTCTTTTCTTTTCTTTTCTTTTCTTTCTTTCTTCTTTCTTTCTTTCTTTCTTTCTTTCTTTCTTTCTTTCTTTCTTTCTTTTTTTTTTTTTTGGCTTACTTTGGGGTCAGTGCATTTATTTATTAAAATCTCTCCATGCCTTAAGGAACAGTATTAATGCTTTAAGACACTTTGGATGTCAAAGCGAACACTGAATGGGATGCACACCACATCCGTCCCATGTAGAGCGGATGCCTATGATTTCTTTTTCCCTAAGTGCCTTCGCTCAGTTAAAAGCCATCAAATATCGCTGGGAATTATTACTAATTTTTTAAACAGTCCTGAAGAATTAAAGAGGTGAGTGGGGAGAGAAAGAGGGATTGAAGAAGAGGAAGAGAGAGAGAGAGAGAGAGAGAGAGGTTAAGCTCAAAGGCAGAGAGAGCGAAATGGACCAGATTATACAAAATTAAAAAGCAAACACGGACAGACAATTTGTGCCGAGTGATTGCAAGCAATTACAGTCCGGCTTTTCTGGAGGGAAGATGGGGGGAGGGGGTTATTTCAGCTTAAAAGGAGACTTTATTCATTCCTGATCAGCTTCTCCTACTATTCTCTCTTTTATTCTTGGATATCAATTTAAAAAAAAAAAAAAACAAGTCAGCCTTCAGATGTTACATGCTCACCCCTACCAATCCACCCCTGGGCAGACAGTGAGAATTTAAGCTTCCAGTCGGTTCTTTCTATAGCCCTGAAAACCAATTTGTTCATAAAGAATAAAATAAGGAGGGGGAGGGGGCAAACACAAGAGCATGTGTTTCTTTTGGAGGAGAGCTTCAATTTTACTATAATTGTCTAAAGACGGAGCTGCTTTGATCTGAAGAATTATTATTGTTCCTCAAATGCCGGCTGCTAATGTCACAGCTGTGCTGGGGCTCGGTCACGCCAAGGGGCTTGGGGTTCAACTTAGTCCCAGACCTGCCTCTGCTTTCCTCTCTCCTTCTCTTTCCTTTGTCCGAATGGAAAAGTTCATTTTCCTGGTCCATCCCTGACCCCCGAAGGCCACTGCTCAGAAGATTTTGTTTGGGTTCCTTGCAAGGTGGGGACACACAGAGGTGACATGAGGGCCATGGTGGCTCTCAGCTCACCAGCTCAGGCCAGAGCAGGGCAGAAATGGTCCCAGGGCTTGGGAGAGCACAGAACCAGCCCCTGCGAGTCTGTGATCTAAGCATGCTGGGCTGACTCCATCCCAAGCCACGCTGAGGCACAGGAGCAGAATTAAACAATTTGCTTTTAGAGAGAAAATGGCTAAAATCTGCTTCTGGGGCTGTGGTCTTGGGGGTTTATGTTGTCCCTCCTGTGGTTGACGGATGGCAGTCTCCCTGGCCAGCCTCTTCCCATGCACCCAGCCCTGGGAGCCTGTGCCCCTGGCTCCCATCTGGGAAGCCACCTGGCTTCTCCTCCAGGTTGGTCAACTCCTGCTGCTTCCCTCTGGCCAACGGCAGCGTCCACACCTGCAGGCTTGGCGTGTGAAGCTCTGCAGAGGCACTGCCCACACCCAGGGCTGACCCTGCTCAGTCCTGCTCCCAGCCCTCCCCGACGTACACTTCCTGCTGTTCCAGAAGCTGCCAATATGGTCTCACCTCTGGGCTTTGCTCTTGCCTTTCTGCTCCCTGGAGAACAACTTCTCTCTTTTCCTCCCTTCCCCAGGTCCTCCTCTCCCTGCCTGGCTCTGCCTCTAGCCAAAGGCTGGATGAGAGAGCGAAGAGAATTACTGCAAATGGACTGTGAAACAGCGTCGGGGCAGCCACCTGAGCAGCGCTAGTTATAGTCTGGGAAGTCATGGGGATAAGGAGGGGACAGACTGAGAGGGACAGTGCCACTCCCACCCCTCTCCCCAGCCACTAAGTCAGTGTTTCTCAAACTAGATGAATGCACGGGACCCTTTAAAAAAAAGGGTGGTTAAACATGAGATGCCTGTCACTCTTGAGGTCTGAAGATTCCACTGTGAAAAACACTGTCATGAGAAACAAACAAACCCAGCAACGTGGAAATGTTAACTTGTTTACAGCTCCAAACTCTAGGCCCGCGTTCCGCACAAAACTCATGCTTTCAATCTCGAGCTGCCCCGATATAAAAAAAAATCCACCCAGAAGAACTTCATTAGCTGTGCAAGCTTGGTTCAGTTACTAAACATCTCTGTGCCTGTTTCCTCATCCATGAAATGAAGAAAAATAAAAGTTCTTGCCTTCAAGGGTCATTGGGGGTCAAAATGAGGAAATGTGCGTGCAAAGGGCCTAGAAGATGCCTGGCACACTATTGGTTCTCCATCGGCAACAACCTTTATCAAACCAACTCCTATTGGTACCTGTCTTATTGCTGGAAAACCAGGGACTTAATCTGAATAGTGACCCCATTCTCTCTTCAGCTGTAGGAGGTCTGGTCACAGGGTTTCCAGAGAGTGTGGGGAGGATGCTGAGGAGACGCGCTCCGACAAGGAGGCCTGGGTCACCATCACAGGGAACGCCAGGGCAAAGGCTCAGAGCAAAGCCTGGGCTTTGAGGAGGGGAGGTGAGTGGTGTCCCAGGGTGATGTGGGGAGGACCTGATGGGTACAGAACACCCAACCAGAGGCCCCAAGGGTGGAGGAAGGGAGGCAGGCTTCCCGGTGGAGCTTTATGGGGAGGAGTCGACAGTAGAGGAGAGAGGCGTCTTGCTATTAAGAGTCTGGCCACGGGGAATGAATGATCTTTGCACCTTGTGAAGAAGTCACAAGAGTGAGTGGGATTTGTCAGGAGCTGGGAGGGGATGCGGAGGATGCAGGAACCTTAGGGCAACGTGAAGAGGAGAGACTGAAGCAGTCAGGCATATGAGAAGTTTCATGATAAAAACAGGAAAAAAAAATTAGGGAGCTGGATCCAAGACAATCTTGGGGGTCCTATGGCCCCCAAGACACGTTGGCTCCAAAGAAAAGCTGGCAGAACGGAGGAGAGCTCTCTGCTCCTCGCCCCCTCCCTGTCTGCTCCTTAGTGCTGCCCCCATGCCCTCCTGGGGCTGGACCACCTACTCGGAAAATTTCTTATAAAGATTCGAACTATGAACCCATCCTATGGAATCTGGATTTTTATCTGATCTTTCCAAAAGACTGGTATAGGTCTTCCACATCCAAAGAAATGAACCAACAGGAGTGGAATACTGGGAAGAAACTTGAAGTGGTACGTCATCAGAGTTAGGCTCAGTTGCAAGGGTCAGTCAGGCCCAGACGACGGGGACTTAAACCAGGTGGAAGCTCACTCAGGTGAGGAGGCCAGGAGCTGTAGGCCCCAAATGGTACCACTATGAGAGAAGGGAGAAAGTGTTTAGAGGACAGCTTCTCTCGAAGGTGGAGAGACTATCTGACCTTATCAACTGGCCTCCCCAGTAATGGTCTCCATTTTGGTCTGAGCACAGAGGGAGGAGGGGAAGGAAATAAGAGGTTATGTGGAGGTGCCTTCGGGTGTAAACAGCATCATCAGATCAAGAAATGGGTTTCTCTATGATCAAAGGTCTGGTGAGGTCCTTATGGATGGAGGTCACTGTTCAGGTGCGTGAGAACGCAGAGCCAGGCTCCCACCATCCCACCCCTCTGCCCCATCAGTTAGTCAAAACCTCCTGAGAAGGGTAGATGCCACCTGAGAGCCCTGGAGTATAGGCAGGTGATCTCACCTTGAGGGGACAGCTTAGGGTGGACGGCAGTGAAGCACCAGGGGAACCTGGGGCCAAGAGGGGCAGAACAAGGATCCTGGAGTGGTTAAGGACCCCTGAGGAAGATGGGCCAGGGTGTGGAGGGGAAGATGACCAAAGGCTGAAGTCCAGGCTGGCACAGAACACCTGTTTACATGCCGTGCCTCAGGTCTATTCCAAGGGTTGAACTGGGAGCTCTGAGAGTTCTCAAAGGATTTTAAATTAATCCAGTGTCACTGTCTTCTTGAGCAGAAATTCTCTAAGTCAACTGCTCATTAAACCCCTGTACACCTCGTTTCAACATCCAAGACCTGGACTGGTCTGGGGTGAAGCCTGGAACTGGGGCTTTTCAAACGTCCTGATATGACTGACTCCCAAGGTGCACCCAAGTTGGAGAATCACTGTTGTAGAACCGTGGTCCCCTCAACATGCATATCCATCACCCTGCGAGTGTGTTCTTTTCAGGAGGTCCAGGATGGGGCCTGGGAGTCCTCATCTCAATACCTGCCCTGGTGCAGCCAATCCTGCCTACTCCAAGTAGCAAGTCTGACTCACATTTCTCTTCCTGATGATATACACTTCCGCTATAGCCAAGGGTGCTTTCGTACCCTGTCCCCTTATGCAGAGCTGTTTGGTTCTTGTAACAAGACTGTCAGGTTTGGATGTGAGGTGTGCCCCCAAAGCTCCTGTTGATGCAGAAATATCCAGAGGTGAAATGATTCGATTTTTGAGACCCGTAACCCAATCAGTCCATCCTAGTTTGAATGACTGACTGGGTGGTAATTGGAGGCAGGTGGGGTGTGACTGAAGGAGGTGGGTCTCTGGGGGTGTGCCCTGGACCCCTTTCTCTTCCTTTCTCTGTGTTCTGCCATGAGCTGAGTAGTTTCTCTTTTCTGGGCCCTGACTTCATGATGTGCTATCTCACTTTGGGCTCTGAGCAATGGACTTGGCCATAGAGGGACTGAAACCTCTGAAACCATGAGCCCAAAATAAACTTTTTCTCCTCTAAGTTGTTCTTGTCAGGTATTTTGGTCCCAGTGACACCCTCCCTGAGGGGACTCCGGGTGGGCTTCTTGTGGGTTGGTTTGCATCTGCTCCTGTTTAAAGCGCTGTCCACTCAGTGGATGATCTAGAATGGCCCACCTTGAGCAAACCAAGAGCCCATTGCTGGTGCACCATACTGCTGTTATTAACAGTAATAATTAGTGTTGAGTGCTAATGAACAACCAATTAGTAATGGTAATAATGACATCAAGAAAATAGTGATATTCCTACATGCACGATCTTCTCTGCTCTCCCCCTCCTTTGTCCCTCTCCAAATTACAGTTCCAAATGAGCTTCCGGCATCCTGTTGTGACAGGTAGAGCCTCACGTGCATTTGCTAAATAAGACAGCTCTATGGAGTGAAATTCCACTTTCCACAGATACATTTTCAGGGTGGCACTCAGGAAATTAAATGTGAAAGTATCATTAACATGGAAGTTGTGAGTTTAATTCCCTACACGGGGTGCTGACAAACTGAGATTGTTTATCTATTTCTCTTCGTGGTGACATTTCCTATGGGATCCGGTGACTTTCTTAGAATTCAAACTCTGTTGCTTCCTTCCTCCTTTGGATGGACATCTGCTCTTGGGTTCTAGCCTCAAAGACCTATTTTCTCAGAAGCCAAAGAAACTAATGTGAGCATATGACTAAGAACAACAGAACTCGACAGTGTGGTTTGTGACCGCTGGGGATGGAATTCAGGGCTGATTCAGGATGTGAAATTTTTTTTCAATGGTAGTTTCCTTAAATATTTTTCCTTAGATGAAGTAATGTAACACTTAATGTCTAATGACACCCTATTAAGGAATTCATTAAAGAAAAGCTGGTAACAAGAGCTGTTGTCATAGTCAACAATGAATGGTGATTGCTCTTTGGAAGTGTAAGTGTGGCTTTTGCTTTTGGAGCTCTTTTCACAAAATGGCAAGTGCAACATGGATGCACCTCTCTGAGGGCCAGTTTTGACTACCGTGGTCCTTGCACTCTGCAGGTGCAGTGATGGGCTGGGGGTGGATATTCACACCCTGCATTGGTTAATGTGGGCAGGAGAGACCTCTGCTCTGTAGATCTGCTCTTTCTAAAACTCTTTTGTCCTCAGGTCTACCCCTTTCTATAGGTCCATCTGACTTGGGTGATGGAAGGCAAATGAGGATTCAGGGGACTCTTTATGGGTCATAATACCCTTGGGGACTAACTCCAGAAGAAAAAAAAATATGAGTGATCTCCCTGGTAGGACCTGGAAGGGAGACTGCAATATCTCTGTTCCATCGCTCTGGAAGGGAAGAATGACATTGCCTGTATGTTTGGGGTAAGTCTTAACCTGGAAAAAACTGAAGTATTCAGGTATCTGAGACAATCTAACAACTTCAACTCATGAGCTAATCTGTTCCATGGTTATAGGCCACCCACCACCTTCCAATTCTGACAATGGGATGCTCAGTTGGCTCAGGGCTCTAAGCACTGGAGAACATCCTCTTGCTACTCCATTCCAGGTACTCATTTCTGAGACTGACTCAGATGTTCACCTCTGTAAGTGTATCATTCCTCCCAACAGTCTTTTGATTTTAACTTAGAGACCAAGTGAATGTTGGAGCCAAAATAGACTTAAACCACCTCTAGCCCAATCTTGTTATTTTATAGAAAGGAAAACACCCCGAGGTCCCACAGCCAATTGGGATGCAAGTCCAGGTTTTCTGGTTCTTATTTCAGGAATTACTTTTTCAGATCTTTTTAAAATGGAACTCAAAGGACTAATGACTCAAAGATACAGTTCTTGGGTTATTTTCCCCCTGGTGGCACAATGTGAAGGAGTACTGAGATAATTTGGTAGAATTAGAACTCAGTCCTTGTGGCCTCTTGCCCACATGGTGGATTTTGATGGAGCCACAAAGTTTCACCACCATGATGGGCACATTTTTTACTTCCACCAATGACAGAAACAACCTATTGAGTACAGGTCACAAATTCTTCCTAACTTCAATATTCTCCTAACTGCCCTTCTAGACCTATTTTCCACCTTCCTTCTCTTCCTACTCTATTCTGCATCCTGGAAGGCTGATCTCTGCAGAGCGCATCACCTGGATCCACTTGTCCCATTGGGGTGGGAAGGCCCAGAAGGAAGCTGGAGCTCAGGGTACTGGCTGCTCTGCCCCTTTCCCTGCCTTCTCAGGGTTTTGGCAGTGTCTGCATCCTTCCACCTATGTCCACAAGTCCTCACAGACCACTCTCTCCCTCAGCCATGGGTCTCACCAGGTACTAGAAAAATGATTCCTCCTCTTTAGTCTCCTGAAGCGCTTCACCCTCCCTTGTCAGTTCCCTTCACTTTTTCACCTGTGCAAATGGTCCCATTATTTCCCTTTCTGCATTGAATGAACACATTGAGTGTGCTGGGTTTCTTCTACCAGGACCCTGCTTAGAATAGGGGTCAGACAACCATAATCTACAACAGCTACAACTCACTTGCATTTGAATTGGGGCCATGTGAAAATAAGGTAGGAGATACATGGGAACCAGCAGCAGTTGCCAAGATCTTCTGGACACATGAGAGTCTCCTGGCTTACTTTAGTCCTCTCATGCAGGTTAAATGAGTTCCCAGGAAAACTACAGGGTTCCATTTCCAGTACCACCCACTGATCTATTCTGGAGAATCAGGCAGGTCCCTGCTTCCACCTCTCAAAATTGGCCATACAATTCTGTTCTCTTGCACACCTGCTAAAAATAATGTGTTGCTACCTGCAAAATCCAAACTCTACCATTTCATGGTAAGCTGTTGTAAATACTAAAACAAACACAAATTGAACTGGTTTCCCCATCTGTTTCTTTAACAAATGGAGCTTAAGCCCATAGGGAAACTGCGTGGGTCAGGAAAACATCAAATGAACACTTCTGAATCAAAACAAATGTTTCTGAAGATCTCAAGATATTTCAAACATTGCACTCCACTGGCCAAGCCTACTCCCCTCTAATGCCTGCACAAGATCCTGATGACAGCATTATTTGCTTGAATTGGATTTGTTTCTGTGCCCAGAAACAACACACAAGGAACCTGGAATAGGAAACAGCTACTGGGTCCTTACAAGTCTTTCCAGGACACTGACTGAGACCAGACCAAAATGAAAGAAGAGTTGGGAACCACATGGAGGGAGCAAAGGGAATCATTCTCTGGGATCTGCACTGTTGTTCTTCTTTGACTGTGAAAAATACCCAGGCAGTGGCTTGCATTCTGACCTAAACCCTGCCAGGTAGAGCAGGAAGAGGGGAGGAGATCCTTCCAGGACCCTGATATCCCTCCATTCCAGAGGGTAGCTTTCTCGCCCACCCTGGAACTGACTATGTACACCTCAGGCTTTGCTTTATTCTATTTTGCACATCACTGGAGCCTAGCAAAGTACCAGGCACATAGTAGACACTCAGCAAACACTTCTTGATTGATTGAATTAGTGAATTTGTGAATCTGTGCATGAGTCAGAGATGAATTAGAGCACTGGGAGTAAGAAAATTTATATAATTCAAAACATTAATTTATTCATCAATACATTAACTTTACAATATTGGCGAACTTACAAATTTATTTCAAACTTACTTTCAAGAAATCAAATTCTACTAAATAAATTTAACACATCTATATCCATTAAAGCAAAAAAATATAAAACCATTTTATTTTGTTAGATCTCTTATCTGAATATGAAACAATGCCATTAGCAGAATAATAATTATTTATATATATTCATTTATTTTAATGTTTTTAGCCATATCTATTTCTAATAGTAGTATTTAATGGTATTTTCCTAAAGAATGTATTTTTAGCAAGGATTTACTTTTTAAACCTTTTGTTTGATAAAATTGCATGTACTCTTCTTTGAAGTTGCATTTTTAAAGGTTTTTGAAGTTTTACATACAGAAAAGTATTGAAATTGTGTTTTATTGTTAATAAATTTGAAATCATTAATTCTCAATGAAATCTTACTATAGATCATAATAATTTTAATTGAGAAATACTTTCTCTAAAGTTATTAAGGATGTCTTATAAATTCAAAGCAAATTCTACTAGAATATATTCCAATTCTCCTTTCACATTAAAATATGTAAATACTTTAGCTCAAATATTTTCTCAAATACTGTCTTTTGACCTCCTGAATACTTATCTTTGGCAACATATTTTCAGGGGAAAAATCTTGAAGTGACTTGTCTCTCTGATTCCAAATCCTGTGTCCTTCAGTTTCATTCCAACCAGTAAGAATGTAACTTTATCCAAATAAAAATGAAAATACCAATCAATATTCCAAAAGCAATTATAATTTTGAACATTAAATTTTTGAGCTCTCAACACTTATTTTTTTATTTTTTTTGTTTGTGTTGTAAGAATACAATTCATTGTTTTTCATTTGCAAGCTTTATTTTCAATAATTGCAGTTGGCTAAACACTTTAAAGGTTTTGTTATACTCTTCTTTAGAGATTTTGATTAAAGATATTCAAATGATGTCAAATAAAATACAACCAAAATGTTAAATCTGTTTACAAAAGAAGTTCAATGCCATTGTGAGACATGTAGGATGATTTAAAAAATAATTCTTCAAAGGTGCAAAATCTTTTAAGATCCCATTGATGGTAAGCAGTGCCACATTTTTTAATATCTATATCTCTATCTATATATGTGTGTGTGTGTGTGTGTGTGTGTATACATATATATACACACATGTATATATATTCAACATCAATTTGATCACAAAAATTTTGTGGTTTGACTACTCTAACAGGACATATAAAAATATTTGTAAATTTAAACCACTACAGTTTGTATTTTTTGGGGGGAGTATACCAGGGATTGAACTCAGGGACACTCGACCACTGAGCCACATCCCCAGCTCTATTTTGTATTTTTTACTTAGAGACAGGATCTCCCTGAGTTGCTTAGCACCTCCCGTTTGCTGAGGCTGGCTTTGAACTCGAGATCCTCCTGTCTCAGCCTCCTGAGCAACTAAATTTCAGGCGTGTGTCACAACTAGAGTTTGTGTTTTAGTTGATCTAACACTGTAATTGAGTGGGAGGAATTTAGAAATTATATGAATTCCAAAACAAACTCCAAACTTACTTCTGCCCCCATACATTTCTCAATTTTGTAATGATACTGTTTTTACCACGGAGCCAAGCAATGTATCACCAAAATTTGAATGTGCATTATCAGCACAAACTCTAATAATTTTATCTTTAGTGTTAAGCTAAAACATGCATTTAAAAATGAATCTTATACTAGGAAAACAATGAGGTCAGGTGTTTCAACTTTGGAAGGAACTTCGAAAACTTTATTTCAATTTCTTTCTTGAAAAAGAACCCAATTATTTGAATTAGCTGCTGTTCTTTTTCAAACCTATTATAGCATCAACAAAATAACTATTCTTTGAACTGTTTGCAGTTTTTCTCCTGATGAAAGTGCCAACACGTGATCTATAAACACTTTGTTTTGCACATGCATTAAAAACATGGAATTTAGAAAAAATGAATGAAATTCAGGAAAAAAATTCTGAGTCATTGGATTCAAGTAAAAAATCAGACATTTTAGAGGGATCTGTAAACTTGGTATCTGCAGGATTTTTATGAATTCATCATCTATAGGAGAGCCTTCTTAACATAATTACTGCTTTTTTTTCTTTTACTTTTTTCTTCTGGGGCTGGGGATTGAACTCAGGGCCTTGTTTGCGCTAAGCAACACTCTACCACTGAGCTGCACTCCACCCTGGCATTTGAGAGAAGATGCCAATATTTGTTAGCAAATTTGTCTTCTATTTGTTTAGGCAGTCCTTTGCCACAGTGGGTAGGTAGCACTGATACACATTTTGTGTTCGTTGGTTTAAGTAAGGGAAATTCAGTAATTATTCCTTAAACGTGAGTTTTCGGTTTTTGAATCTCATTATTGCCCAAGGGTTTTATTTTGAAATAAAAATGTTAGCAGATAGTAAAATAAATTGTTGTGGATTTAAATTGTATAAGAAGTGACAAAGTTGGCATGGCAAGGGCATTTAGACCAGTCTGCATTCAATGGCAGGGCAGCCCAGCCTGTAGGGCAGCTGCAGGCCTGTATGACCCACATTCCCCCATCAAGGACCCTAGATTTTCCACTGTTCCCTTGGGCCCTCCTGCAGGCATCATCATGGCATGTTGTGCCCCATGGGCACCAGCACTGGCCATTGCACAGATAGGCAGGAGGGGCAGTGGCAGCAGCCACCTGTCACCAGAGGATTTCACTCACCCTATGTGCGCATGCTGAGCTGCTATGCTTCATCAGCAAGCACCCCGCATTCTGCCCTTGACGTGGTCAAGGATGTCAGTGTGGCAGGAGGGACAGGTGCCATCTCTGGTAGACCTCACCATCAGTTAAAAGGAGAACTCTGTTCACTGAACCCAGCTCCGTAAGACCTCAGCAGGAACAGATGGAACAAAACAGAGGTCTCTCGGTCCCTTTTGACATATTTTAATGTAACTGTGAATAATGATTTTTTTTTTAATTTTATTTATTTATATGTGGTGCTGAGGATCAAACCCAGGGTCTCACACATGCCAGGCAAGCGCTCTACCACTGAGCCACAACCCCAGCCCATGAAACTTTCTTAAAAATAACAATAAAAATAAGACCCAGGGCATATACTAAAGCTGGTGATTATACTGAGTCAAAAGGCAAATCCCAGGACTCCCTTGGGCAAACTGGGACACACTGACACCTTGGAGTCTTTCTTTTCCACTCAAGCAAATTTCCAAAGTTCTTATTCTTTTTTCATGTGTCTTTCTGTGTGTCCATCCCTAACACTCCTAGCTCTTTCACAAAACAGATGAGAGGTGTAAACACTTGACAGGGTGTCGATGCATGATGAATGTGAATCTCATCATGATCCTGGCCACAGACCCAACTCCAGGTAAAACCCAAACTCCCTCGCTTGCTTTTAAAAGACTGTGTGGCCTGCTTGGGGTCTGCCCCACATCTACCTTTACATCCTTATGAAGGAGATGCACTTGAAGATGGAAACCACTGCTAAGGATGCTAATTCAGAAAAATAAAGGAAGCTGGGGAGCCACCATGGTAATGAACTTCCCACCTCCAGACCCCCTAGAATGCAATTCTTGATTTCCACAAACATCCGTGACCCCAAATCCCTGCTTTGTGTCTCAAAACTCATCCCTCTCAACCTCTGTGCATGCTGTTCCTTGGCTTGAGATGCCTTTCCTGGCCCTGATAGGCAGCCATTTCTGCCTGTCTGCTGGAAACAGCCAGATCATCACCTCTGGAAGCACTGCAACCCCAGAGCATCTCACTGCTGGTCCCCAGTGACCTGCCTGCCTCACTTCCTCAGCCTGTGATCCACCTGAGGGAGGGGACAGAATGTCTGCCCTGTTTTACCATCAAGTGTCACCATATATACCTAATATGAAACGGATGAGTGAGTCAGTGTGGAAATCCACCCTGCAGGTGAGGTCTCCTGGTGGGCTTAGCAAGGACACCTGGTTGGCCTCTGCAGTGGAGGACAGAAAATGGGAGCTACACATTCTACATCCATAGGGTCAGGTCCATCATCCTATTATTCCTCTTCAGGGACCTGAGGGCACAAAAGGACATGCCTATTAGTAACCCCAGTTTATAGCTGGGCAAATGGAGGCACAGAGGTTAAAAGCCCCAGGTCAGCCGGGGTTTGGTGATGGGCCTGTGATTGGCAATCAAGGCAGTCCCTACGCACCTGATGTGTGTTCTGTCTGAGCGCCGCTACATTCAAAGACTCCTCCCTTCCATCTTTCTTTTTCTTTTTCAGTAGAATCCAAAAAATCCTCTCTCCAGATTAAGTCATCCTGGCTTCAAATATCTAAAGCAGCTATTTTTTTTTTCCCTTCAGCATTTGAAATGTTTTTAAGGGTTTATTTCAAACACCCTTTTCTTTGAACTGATTGTTCAGAACTTTCATTCCACTTTGTCAGTGTTTTTTGTAGTTGGCTCTGATTTCTAAAAGGTTTTTATTTCTTCTCTATTAGTGGCCACCACCTGCTTACTGTTTGGATGGATTTTGCTTTATTTTCTTTGCTTTCATCTATTGAAATGGGCGAGAGGGACCTTAGGTAATGAACCTTGTTTCCAGTTTTCCCCCTAACCTCCCCTATTTTTAACTCTCCTGTGGCTGCTGAGGATAAGAAAAAGGATGGAAAATTCTCAGGGTGTTGATAAGTCTATGGGAGTCACTCTGCCTTTCTCCCCAGGCATGCAGGAGGTCTGGCAAGCAGAGGAGAAAGGACAGGTCCTTACATGTTGGGGATGGCATGGTGGTCTCAGCATGACAGAGCTCTGTGGCCTCCTAAATTTTCTTCCAGGTTAGGAATGAAAAGAAGATGCCTTTCTCCAAGTCTAAGGTTTCCCAGAGGCTCTATCACGGGACACAGGTATTAATGGCCGTCGCTTGGTTTCTGCCTTGATGGACACTAACGTGTCCCATCTTTGGCTCATGTGCACACACTGGCCCTTATGGGATCAGCCTTATGTATAAATATATAAATATTTCACTAGCTCATCCTTCCCCCAGGGTATCAAGTTTAATGAACTAAACATCTTCCATTAATCATCCAGCAGAATGTTATTTACTTCAAGTGAGAGGGTAAGTGGCCAGTTGCAAGGACGAGTTAAGGACAACCTACAACACTTCCTGTGCTGTCTTCCCCCAAATCTTGAAGAACAAAGTCTAAATCCAGGACTTGTGCCAGCTTTGCACCCCGTCCTTCCCTTACCCCTACCAAAGTACAGATGCCATCTTCTCAGTCATCTTGGCTACGTATGCCATAAGGCATACCGCCCACCTGGCCAGACCCAGAAGTGCAGGACTATGGGAGGTTTCAGCCAAGGGAGGGAGAAAAAGGTCTGAAGTCTATTTCCCATGATGGCCCCAGGGCCAATCAATCAAGTCCATTGCAAGAACATTTGAGCAACTTGAGAAAATGGAGCTGACATGGGCACCACACCAGAGCCTTTGACATCCCTGAATATCCTCTGTAAATCGTATCTATCACTCAGCTTAGAGCTATGAGAGCCACTCAGGGAAAGTGTATACAAGCAGAGAAATGAAGAAAAGGGAAGACATGGGGACCAGTGACCTGGGGAGAGGGGGCTTCACACAGCAGTGACCACGTGGAGCAGGGCATCTCATTCCCTGGCACCACTGCTCCCATGCCGACAGCCACAGGCAAAATGCAAGGCTTGGAAGCTGACACCTCACTTGCTTCTTGGTGGGGACACTGATGTCCGAAACATCCTGACACCACTAAAATCTAAGAGGACCGTGGGGAGCTGATGTCCCACACAAAAAGTACTGCTACACCACACGAGGCTGCAAGACGCCCTCTGCCCTTTGCCTCCCCTCTTTTGCAAGGCTGACCCAAATCTCACCCACTCCCACTGAAGAGGCCCAGCCCCTCCCCTAGGGGTTCAGGCTTTCCAGAGCATCTCATATTTGGCTAGAGGTCTTGGGAAGCCTCTCCCAGGCTGTGCAGGGCTTCAGCCCCACACTAATTAGTAATGCAATCCCGCAAAGAGTGAAGCCGCCTGCCACCTCCCCTCACTCATAGTGATTTATGTTCAATTTGTACAAATGGAGAAAATGAGATTTCAAATTTCAATGCCATTTCTGCAATGAGGTGATTAAAAGAGAGAGAGGTATCGCCTTCCACTGTATAGAATATTGATCCCAGCGCTATTTTCCTTTGCAATAACCATTAGCTCAGTATTATTTGCAAACCTCTAATGTGAACCTGGAGATGTAATTTACATTTGTGCCTCACTTATTTGCTTTAACAAAACAACACAAAAGCTTTGGGTCTTTCAATCTATCCATATTGTCAATAAAATTAGCAGCTTGAAGGGAAAAATTATATTCAAAACCATAACTTCCCATTAACTACTGCAAGACACAACTCGATGTTGCAAAAGAGGGCGCTTCGTGGTTAAGCCCCTTCTTATTCTTTTTTTGCTTCCTGCCCCACCCCCACCCCTCCCTCCTCCATGGGGTTAAGATTCAATGAGAAAATTGAAAAGTGAAGCATCAGCAGCACTTCCAAATGGAGATTGGCTAGGGAGCTTCTAAGATCTGATCCCCAGAAGGAAGAGTGTCCCCCAGTGCCAAGTGCTGGCACACGCCTGGCCCAGAGGTCCAGGCCACTCTGCCAGGACAAATGCATACACAGAGCCACGTGCGGGGCTGGCCGCTGACCCTCCAAGAGCTTTCCCCAAGAGAAGGGGGAGCCAGGGCAGGGACTGGAGGGGGTGAAAGAAAAGGCGAGGAGGAGGAGGAGGAGGTAATCAAGAAATAAAAGCGCAGGGCTGTGTCCCCGCAATTCAAGTGGCAGTTCGTCAGCCTCTGACTCTTAACAAATAGGCCACGCAGCTCTGCTTTCTCATTTCTTGTCTCTGCAAATCCATCAGCTGCCTACCACTGCCTACCAGACCCTGGAAGACGAGAGCAAGAAAAAGGGAGAAGGGGGGGCAAGCTAATGACCCATAATTGCCATGATAGTGGGAGAGGGGCCAGGCAGCTGTTTGACATTCCTGGTATGTATAGTATGCAAATATCGACAAAGGCCCGACACAGTTTCGCTATTGTGGATCCAGAGGGTAACCAAATTAGCCTTTGGCAGCCATGGTAATTGGGAGGTGCTGTTCCCATTAGGAGTCCTGCAAATTATGAAGAAAAATGGACCCAGGGCTTTGTCACAAATAATAATACCAAGAAGAAAAGAGCAGGCGGCTGTCTTTTCTTTTCTCCCCCCACTCCCCACCCTCTGCCTTTATTTTTTTTTTTTAATTTCTGCATTGTGTTGTTAATACCTCGCCATTTAGTAATAAGAAAACGGTCTGAAATCCCCTCTAGACGGTGCACGGACTTGATGGCAAGAATGTCCGGTTTGCAAGGGGCGCTGGGTGAGGAGCTCCTTTTCCATGTCCGAGTTCTGTGTCTGCAGGTAAGAAAGGTGCAACTGTCCTGCACCCCGAGCTGGAGACCACAGCGATGAGGCAAGCTTGGGAACTCCTATCTGGGGACTGTGCTCTTTCCAAGGAGCATCCCCTCCTACTCCAATGAACATCTCCCGGGAGATGGCTGGGCTCTGTCTTTTGTCTCACTCCCTAACAGTTTGAGGTTCTGGGTGACTGTCATCTCTTCACAATTCAGACACCAGCTTGAAAACCTCCAGTCACGATGCAT
This sequence comes from Glaucomys volans, assembly GCA_020662805.1. Classification (NCBI taxonomy): domain Eukaryota; kingdom Metazoa; phylum Chordata; class Mammalia; order Rodentia; family Sciuridae; genus Glaucomys; species Glaucomys volans. The sequence goes on along the minus strand of JAJEJO010000769.1, from coordinate 584,287 downwards.
TAAGCCCCAAACTCAAGCAAAAAAGGTTTGGAGACTTTCGCCCTCGGCATTCTCTTGAGATGGCCTAATTCCATGTCCCAGGGAACTAGGTGCCTGGTGACCAGATGGGCCACTGGATATCAGATGACGCTGTGATGAGCCCGGCTCTTTGTGTGGCACGGGTGAGTGAAGGGGAATGGTCAGCTCAGGGCCAAGTGTACCCCAGATGAAGGCCACAGTGTCACAGAGGGTGACATATAATGGTGTTTCAAAAACTACGATGTGTATAAGCAGGAGGAGTAAGGGGCTTATAGTTTCAAAAGCAGTCTCTCATTTGAAACAATCAACTTCCAATTTCCCTTGTTTTAGCATCTGTTCATTCTGTCAGAGGAATACCTTCAATGAAAAAGGGCCTCTCTGGAAATGCAACGTCTTTCATTTATGTACCTCAAGTTACATGGGAACATCT
>JAJEJO010000769.1:533953-583739 GCA_020662805.1 Glaucomys volans | reverse complement strand
TAGAATATAAAAAAAAATGCAATTTTCATAAGGTTTGAAGTATCCTCAGAGACACAGCTACGAAAGGATCCCACCAATTTTGTCCTCCAAAGGGTAAAGAAAGAATGGATGGCTAGTTGCATATATTTGGAAAGTTAACAAAAAACATGAGGAAGAATCAAAAAAGATCAGGTCGTAGCAAAGTCAAGAGGAGGGTGAAAACCGGGGGGGGGGGGGGGGGGGGGGCGGGGAGGACAAGTTGCTTGCACAATGTCCCTGCAGATGGGACCACAGGTTCTCAGGATGTGGCGAGTGGGGAAGGAACCAACCAAGATCCTCCTTCCTTGCCCTCTGTAACATCCCAACCCCATTCCTGTGAAGGGGAGTAGCCGCCACTGTCTGCTAGTTTTAAATGAAGAACATGCAAGTATTAGGGACCATCCTGGTTTCAAGTCTGGGAAGAAAAGCTCATGCAGGGGAGAAAAATGAAACCACAGCAACAAAAATTCCCAACTCTCTGTTAAGTACAGAGACTATTTACAAAGAAAATAAATTCATTGGTGAAATGCCCTTCTGCTTTGTGCAGGTGCTTGGGTGTCTGTCCTGGGTCTGCCCCAGGACGTGGCCAACACGCTCTGCAGCGTCCAGGCTCCTGGTGGCCTCCCCAGTCCCATTTCTTTCTTCCCTCCTCAGAGCTCCAATTGTTCAAAATGTCTTCTCATGTCTGGAACCTAATGGGCCTTCCCTCCTCTCTTTCTTTTGCACAAACTCCTCTCTGGATGCCCCTGCACTGCCTGATCACCTGTGTGTCTGCATGAGCAGACACGTGCGCCTCTCTGGCTAGCTCATCTTTATTCTCTCTCAGGTCTCTGCTTAGATGCTACCTCCTGCCAGCAGCCTTCCATCCTTCTCTGACCCCACATGTGGGGAAGGACCCTCCTACACCTCTCAAAGTGCCCGTCCACAACTTCTCCCAGAGTTCTCACTTTTCCAAGGCTGTGAGCACTAATGCAGGACCCCCCGCCCCCCGGCCTCTTCTGTTCACCACTGTTTCTCCCATTCCTACCACAGTGCCTGGCACATGGTAGCTGAGCCATAAACATGCCTTGAATGAATGCCATCCGGTTATAAGAACCTGAGCTGACGGCCTACTGTGTAATTTGCTAACATTGTCTTTGCATTGAGGAATTCTGCTTGCCAGGAAAGTCGGTCAATTCCACAATATAAAGGTAGATCAGTGTGTATTCCAAGTGCCAAATTAGTAAGAGGCTACTTCATGGATTTTGTGATGCAATTTTCATTCTAGTTCAGAACCTTCCTTACTTCCTGCTAAATCTGGGAGTCTCCCTTTTTTTTTTTTTTTTTTTCTTGTCTAGGAATGGGATTTGTTTTTAATCTTCAAATGTGCAAAGAATCCGTCCTTTGACATGCTAGTCTGCAGGGACCTCAAGCTTTACTCAACTACAACTCAGAACAAGACCACTTTGACTCTTGCAAGGAACTCACAGACACTGAGACAAATTCCTTCCGCTGTAAGCTCCATTCAATTCAGGCTACCGAGTATTTATATCTTAGGGACATACGTTTAAGGGCCTAAAACCTGCTTGGAAAAAAAAATAAGGCTTATAAAATGACATCAATAGCAGAAATGAAATGATGGGAAATGGTAGTAGAGATTGGTGTTTGGTAGAAGAATAGCATTCCTTGAGCTGAAATAGCTTGCTATTTAGAAATAGCAAAGGTCTGACCTTGAGGAAATGGGAAGAGACTGAATAGGGACATGGGCTAGACAGAGTAGAGGATTCTTGAGTGGAGGTTTATAAAAAATAAGTTTGGAGAGAAGCATATTGGTGAGTTCCTTGAATAGCAAATGAAGAATTGAGTTAATGGGGGACAATCTGGGTGTGGCACTATAGGGTACAGTCACTCATGTCTTCTGGACCAATCACAGGAGGATTTTTATTAATGTCATATTTCCATGTGATTATGCTTAGATTCCTCTTATGTTAACTACGGGCTCAGGCCTATGACTTGCTTTGGCTAATGGGCCGTGAGCAAGTCTGATGCATGCACTCATTTCAAAAGTGCTCATTCATTGGAGTTTGTCTTCTCTGGCTACTTGCTGGGGGCTCTCTGCCACCATGTGAACAAAACCAGCCTCCTTGAAGGTGAGAATCCACATGGAGCAAGGTCTAGCTGTCCTAGCTGACCCACCTGGGGCCCCAGATGTATAAGTAAGCCCAGCAGAAATGTACCATCCCACCTATGCCCAGCCCCAATGTCCACCTGCAGAATACCAAGCAAACACATCATTTTTGTTTGACACTTCTAATTTGGGGAGTGATTCATTACTTAGCAATAATAACTCTCTAGGTCGTCCTCACCCCTACCCCCACCAGCTCTGGTGCACCTCCAAGGGTGATTCATTGTAGAGCAAGACTAGCCCATGCTGGGGAGACCATGGAGATAACAGAGAGGGTATAGATATTTCCCACAGATGGACAGAGGTAAGACCATTGGCTGTCTCCTGCGATCCCATCAGTGCAAGAGGCATTGAAGATGGGGTTGCTCTTTTAACTCTCCTGAGAGGATGATTCACTGATTTACTTGATCAGTGAGCAATTCAGGTGGTTGACTATATTGTAGGGATGCATGGGATGCCCAGAAAATAAACCTGTATGACAGGAGGAACAAACCCCAGCAAAAGCAGCCTGTTGGTCTAGATATTATCTTGGTTTTTATTTTCATCACCTTATGACTACTGAACTTGACATCTGGTGAGTGCTCAGCTGTGAGAATGCCAAGACAGAGCAGTAATGAAGAGCTTTTTTTCCAGAATCAAAGGCCAGCTTAACTTCCTACTCGATGATGGCCCTGGGCGACTTACTAAACCTCAGTTTTCTCATCTGTAAAATAGAAATAATAATAGCTCCCCTTTCATATGGCTGCTGAGAAGATTAACTACCATCATACAAAATGTTCAGCACAGCATCCATCATGGACACTTAATAGCTATCATTATCATCATTATTTTTATTTTTAATCATTTTTGAGTCTTTTACTTTTGCTTAAATTTCCGAGTAACTCATTTGCATTATCGAGAAAGATTTCAGCATTTGAATATCAATACTTTCTCTGATATCTAAAATATATTAATTAGGGAAAATGACTTCTTGATCCCAGCATTTAAATCAGTGAGTGAGAAAAGACAATTCTGTACTTTCCTGATGTTTGGGATTCTAATGTATTCCTGATGAAAATCTATATGCACATTCAACTATATCTGATCTTTATTTCTATCCCATCTGGCTAGCAAGTTCTCATTAAGATATGATTTAAGAACTGAAAGTTCATTAAAAAGATCATTTTATGACAAAGTGAGATGAGCGACGTAGAAATGATTCCATATCTTCTCTAGATATCCCATTTAGGGCTTTTTTTTTTTTTCCAACTGAATCCAGCATAATTTATAAAAGCCCTGAGATTTGCCTTTCAAAGGTCTGGAATAATTCAGCAATTAACATTACACACCCTTGTTACTGGACGTTCTCCGTCCAAATTGCAACAAATAGAACTGCTAGAAATTTCTTCCACAACTTTCTTACTCCAAGCAGCATTATCTTGGAAATCTTTCTTCTAAAATCAGTTCTAAGGGAAAATATTCACCATAATTTCCAGTTTCAAAATAGTCTTCCTTGAATTTTTGTAAGAATAGAATTACGAGGACAATAGCAGTAACATCATTTTATAAAAAGGATCAGAGTTCTGACTCAGAATGCTTAAAATAAATTTTTTTCAGATAATTTTTTTTTCAATGGAATAAAACAAAGCACACAGTAATTACAACACTATTAGCATTCTTTCAAGAGCGGGGAAATCAGTCACTGAAACCTTGTGTTCTATAGTGTCAAAATTTGTCGGAACTGCACTTCCAATAAAATCACAAAATGATAACGGTGTCTCCATTCACGCTATTTAAAGATGAAAAACATATTAACTGGAAATAACATGAGGTGCACCATCTATATAATTGTTACAAATTTCTGTTGTAGAACCAGTTCCCACAAAATACCATTGCAGTTATTCAAACACTGATGGAGAGTATCTTAAAGCCTCTGAATTTCACACCTCAAAGTTACCTTAATGGAAATTCTATCAGCAGGCATGCTAACAATTTTGTTAAGAATCCTCTGTAGCTCACAATGGAGGAATAACATCCGTTCCTTCGTCTACTGAGGAATCCAGTGTAAGAATCATCACATTAATCCTAGTACTTCCACTAACATATTTTCTAAAGGCAGGAAGCTTTTTATATGTATATATTTTTTACACCGCAGATTTATGAAGTTTTGCCCAATTCCTGCTTAAAACTTTTTAAGTACAGAAAACAATGCTCTCATTGTTCACACTAGTGAAAATTGTGTTTTGGTTTAAGCAATGTGGAAATTAGCTTCTGAAATCAGAATTAAATCAGTATGTTACATAATTCCACATTTCATGGACATAAGCTCCACTTAACAAATAACCTCGTGTTAAAAAGAGACAAAATTTTAAAATATCACCTCTGGGTGACAGCTGATATTTCTATGAATTAATACATATGGTCAGATTTCTCACTGCAGCTAATATTTATTTGTTACTCTATTGGGTGCAGTTTTTACATGTGGTTATCATGTTCCTATAAAGTGAATATATTTGGGGCAAAAACTCTTTAAATATTCTTGTTTATCCTGCTTTTTTATGCTAATGGGATTGCTATCAGTCAGAATAATGCTAAGCTCTGCTGTTGTAACAAATAAACCCCTCAGTCTCAGTGGCTTGACATATCAAGTCCTCGTGACATCTGATGTATCCAGTTGTCTTTGGCCTTGAAGCTAAGTCATATGGAATGTGGCCTCTGAAATTATTGTATCAGGAGAAAAGAGATGGAAAAGGCACCTGGATTTTATCTGTTTAAGTCTGGAAGTCATCCATGTCACTTTCTCTTTCCCAGTCTATTGACTAGAAATAATTACATGACTCCAACTCAACTGCAGGGGTGCCTCAAAAATGTAAGGGAGCACATGGGGAGTCCTGGCTATCTAATGCAGTCACTAAGAAGAAATGAATAATTAAGTGATTTTGAACATGCTCCTTTTCAAACTATAGGCAAGTGGCTGGTGCCAAAGCATTCAGGAACACACAGCATTCTTAACACTTTGTATCAGAGTCACTTTTCATTGTGTACATGGTTGCAAGGCCAGCACTGAGTCCCATTAACAGGAAAAGTAGCACAGGTATACACAACGTGTATCATATGTGTTCTTACAGAGGGGTGGTGAGTAGAGTTTTAGATATGTGTGCTTCTAGATGATGAAATAGACTAGAATGAAATGTGTTTGATCTAACGCAATGGTTATCAACTGGAGACAAAATTGCATTTGGCAGTGTCTGGAGACATTTTTGATTGTCACAGCTGGAGGTGAGGGGAATGGGCTTGCTACTGGCATCTAGTAGGTGAAGGTCAGGGATGCTGCAAGCATCCTAGAATGCATAAAACGACCCCCCAATTATCATGAATTATCTGACCCAAACTGTCAGTGGTGCTGGGGCTGAGGAACTCTGGTATACCAGATGGTCCAGCAAATACCAATTGTCCATTGTATTCATTGGGGGCTTTTGAACAAGGCAGCCAGAGACAAATGATTGTTTTCAGCACTTCAGCTGATTTGCTTCTTTGTTGATGGTTCCCAAACTTGTATATCTAACTTTAATCTCTCTCAAATATAATCTACCCCACTAGCTATCAATTATAGTTATCTGGATGTCAACTAGCTGCATACACAAAACCTGTTAAAATGAATTTCATTGCTACCTTCTGCTTCCGACACCAATCTTCTTCCCATCTTCTCTAACGTCAGAACTTCTTCCCATTCAGTCACCTGAGGACATAAGGACCTACTCTGAACCCCACCTCCAATCCTACACACCACCCAATTTTTAGTTCCAACATGACTCTGGAATCTGATACCTCTCTCCTTCTCCCTGTTCTGCTGTAACCGTAACTCACACAAAATAATAATATTTTGACTATTATTCCTCTAATTGCCTACCCAGACATCAGTCCTTTTCCATCCTGGTCCAGCTTCTGTATTGCCCCAGGAGAGCTATGTGGTGCGGCAAGACAAGCAAAGCGTCTGGAATTAGATAATACCTAAATTTGAGACCCAGCTTTTCCTCTATAGCATGTGGGATGTAGCTTAACCTCTCAAAGCCACAAATGTAAAATGGGATTCAAAGTCTCTCCCTTATAAAATGGTTGTGAGGAGTAAATGATATTATACAGAGAGATTCCCCAGCACAATTCCTGGTGCTCAATGTGTTCCACCAGTATCTGTTGTCACTACATCACTTTAAAAGTTGCCTTTAACTTAAACTACTTCAGAGTGTAAGAATTAAGCTTTTATCACTAAAAGGCTGTAATGGTTTAGGTATTGGGTGTTCTCTCAGAAGCTCATGTGTCAAATAATGCAAGAAAGCTTAGAAGTGAAATGATAGTTATGGGAGTCTTAACCTAATCAGCGCATTAATCCCTGAGAGTGATCAAACAGGTGGTAATGGTGGGTAGGTAGGGTGCAGCTGTGGGAGGTGGGGTTTGTGTATTTTGTCTGTGGTTAGGGGAGCTGTCTCTCTCTTTCTGCTGCTTGGTGGCCATATCCTGAGCAGCTTTCCTCCACCTCACTCTTCCATCATAACGTCCTGCCTTACCTTGGCCCTGAGGAATGGAGTCCAACCATCTAGGGACTGAGACCTCTGAAACTGTGAGCCCCGAATCAACTTTCCTCCTCTCAAATTGTTCTTGTCAGGTCTTTTGGTCACAGCAGTGAAAAGCTAACTAAAACAATGTCTTACGCCTTCCATATTCTGCTCCTAGACAACTCTAGGGAAACTGTAGGTTCCATTTGGTCACTGACCATGGAAGTATTGTTTCTCACTGTATCCACTATGCCCGGACAACATAAGTGAGTCATAAATGCACATTAAATAAGAAAATAATATAATCAAAAATATTAAATATATACATAAATATATACATAAATAAATATAAAAGAAACAAATATGCCTATGTTTAAAGTCAGAAGAATTTTTCAATTTTTTAAGGACTTCCCACTCTAATACATTCTTTTTCTAACTATATTCACTTCTCTGCCCAGAACTTATCCTTTCCCTCTGCTCTGTTCTAACTTTCAGGTATTCTTGAATTCCCTATTATTTTATAGCTGTTAGTGTAGTCAGTTTCTAATAGACTGTAAATTCCTTTCTTGCCAGTATCCTATCAGGTTCACCGTCATCAGTGTTACCCCTACCCCAACACACACATCTATGCAGACAGACTCATGCACATCAAGTGGAGTGACAGATTTTTCTCATTATTTTTTTCCAGAAACTTCCACGGCTGCATACTCAACCAATCACTCCATTTGTACACACAGTCTTCTAAGTCTTATTATACAATATAATGAAGGAAAGATTCACATCACAAGATGATAAGAGGAAAACAAAACTTCATAAAACACAGGAGTGTTCTGAAATCTTAAACTCAGAAGACCTGGATTGGGTCAGAATGAGCAGCTATCTCAGGTAGGGTTGGCAATTTAATTAGGATGCGATGGCCAATTGCACCTTGGATGAACAGGCTCATGTGGCGCTCTGCCCTGGTCATGCAGCACACCAGCCCTAACCTTTTAGGGTCAACAAAGGCCCTTCCACAGTTCTCCCCCAGGCAAACTCCTAGCTATTGAAAAGATGATGGACTCAAACACCATTGGTCATGGGTACATGGTGGCCTCTTGAGCAGACGTACATGCATAGCTGACCCATGTCCAACTGTGAGCTTTCTGATCTGAGTTTATCATCGCCCATGTTATCTGACACTCAGTTCCTAGACCTCAGGGTGACTAAAAAGGAGGATAAAAAGCCCACTTGATGAAAGTTGTATCAGGTGCACCCTAGACTCAGGTATCCACCTGGCTTCTGAAATTGCCTTGCTTCCTGCCCAGAATCCCCCTTTTCCTTTTTTACTTCAGACTTGTCTCCTGGAAACCTCGAGACCTGCCACACTACCCTTGGTCTGCACACCTTCCTCCCAACCTCCCTTAGGGCCTCTTTAAACTAGCAGCCAAAAAGTCACTTCCCGGTAGGGGTAGTTGGCAGGCCAGCAAGTGTACTTAAACCTTGTGTCTGATCAAGTCATGTGTATTGGATCTGAAACCAGTTAGTCAATTCGTTCAGGTCCCTAAGTGGCGATTTGTGGTAATGTCTACATCAATATGAACGGAGTGGTTTGCTAGCTGGTTTACGTAAAGCAAATGGCTACAGGAAAGAGGGGCAGCCTCCAGCACTCTCTCTGCTAATGATGATATGACTGGAAAAGAAAGAAAAGAGAATAGTAAGGAAGATGGGCATCTTCTTGGTGAACAGGTAGGTGAGGTCCACCTTCTGGGTAGAAGTAGTTTGCCTTTCTTCCCATGCCTCATTTCTTCCCTGTTTTTTGGGTTGGTGCCTACATATAGAGTCTCATAAACTTACACTGGATCTTTTGCACCCCCAAGCCGAGGGCCAAACTGTTTATACGAGGGAACCTGGGGTGCTAAGAGAAGATCTGCTTGGAGACTTGCAGGAATGACTGAAACCATAAAAAGGGGGTGCTGAGTGCCACTTCTCACAATTTCTTTTTGGTGTAAACAGTTTCTGCATTTGCCTGGGAAGGGGGGGGAATCTGTGGAGAAATTTATTTAGTGCATGCTTGCATCTTGGCTGTATCTCTTTACTACTACAATGTACATTGTTTCTAATAATTGTGATGGATTGATACTTATGACTACTGGCAGGACTCCTTTAGCATGCTAAAATATTACCTTTTATTCTTTGGTCTAATGCATAACCTGATATTTCAGTCAGTTTTCAAATGTAATCAACAAACCTGAAAAGCAAATATTCCATAAGAAAAGAAAGGTGCTCTGTATCCAAAGTGGGTTCCCTTTTAAATCGGTGTCCTCTGTCAGCCAAGTGAACCATTTAGCAGGCTTGCTCTTTGGCTCAGGGGCAGTCAAGCCTTCTAGGAACTGAATACAAAGGGAAGAAACTGGTGCATATAAAATACACTAAAATCTGTCTATTTCAGCTTTGGCTGGAATGTAACGGCTGAAAGCCACCTTGTTCTGGTCTGCCAGGCTAGCCTGGGAATCACAGAATTCCTGGCTCAAACCTGAAAACCATTTCCGTGGGTTTCACTTCTGTCTTCAACCACTGATAAGAGATTTAGTCCTTGGAAGTGGTAAGTTTTGCCCTTAAAATCCCATCTCAATGCACTGGTCTGTAGATTCCTCTGGAAATATGTTAAGGCTTAGATGCTAACAACCATCACCCTTCCCAGAAACCATCCCCAGGACCCCAGCAAGAAGCACATTTGACATGGCAAAGACCAGCCAAAGGGCTTAGCCACCACATGGCAGAATGCAGACTGAACATTTCCTTCCCCTCTTCAAGGCACATTTCTGAAAGAAGCAGCCTGAAATTGCAGATTGCATGCATTTTTATTTCATTTTTGTTTCCTTGCATTTTAATTTGCATTCTTTCCCATTGTTGGTTACATCACTTTTCATCATGGTCGTGCTGTGGAAATGGAGAACACGATTTATGGAGCCTTAACATAAATATGATGCTAGACAGAAAGAGAGCGACATATTAGTTTAGAATTTGCAGACCCTCACACGCGCAGTGCACATGGCTGATTTATGAAACAGATAGCCTGTAAATCCTAAAATAAGGCTCTGCATCCATAAACCCCCCAAGAGCCAGACACAGAGCCCCCTCAGCACAGCCTCTGCTCACAAGTCCCCAGGCCAGAAAACAAAGACATGCCAAGAGCTCAGCCTTTTGCTTTTCTTAGAAACATTTTTTTTTTTAAATAAGCTCTACTTAAAAGTAGGAAGATTCTCTCCTCCATTAATGATGATGGGAAAGGGGATTGGTTGGTCATTGTCTTCTTTGCTCCCAGATCCAATCCTTTTTGGCTTCCATTCCACTCCCTATGCCAGGGAGCATCCTTTACAAATGGCAGTGCCCTTGCCAGGTGGCTTCTGGTTGGTACTGGCAAAAGGGATGCACTGGAAGGAGGCCAGAGGGTGGGAAGGAAAGAGAAGCCAGGTATTCTCCCCATTGTTGTCTCCTGTGCCTCCTGCTTGGGTGATTCCAATGGAAGCTGCTGTTTCTTCTCCACGACTCCAGCTTCTGCTAGACAACTCTCCCAAGAGACTAGTTCCCCAGGTAGCCTGACTCCTGAGCACTAGACTACTTCCTCTTCCGCCTGTTCTTCCATGATGGGGATGGTAATGGCTTCCTATCATTTTTCCTCTCTGGATTGTCCCCTCATGTTCTTCCAGAGCCTCTGAAACTAACCCCGCTGTTAATTTCCCACAGAAAGCACATGGGTTCTCATTTCCTGGCCAAGATCTGACAAAGCAGCGGGGGAAGATCGGAAGCTCTAGCACCATTTCCAATTGATGTGACCAGTGTGCAGACTGGGAGTGAAACACACATCTGCTTCCAGCTTTATCTACTCCTGGGCCACTCAAAGACCGTCTGACAAAGTCCCTGCAACATTTATTACACTAACCTTTATTTTTTCTTCTCTTGTAGAAAGACAGACTCAGTTGTCTTGAAACTCCCTGGGAAATGCGGCAGTTGCTTCAGAAGGAGTAGGACTGAAGATTTGGAAGTGCACCAAAGGACGTGGTTAGGAAAAGTGGGACCTTTAATCGTGCTGGGGAAAGGAGGGGCAATTACGAGGGTTATAGGGCGAGGCCTTGTAAAACGTATGACTTCATTAGAAAACAAAAAATGGAATAGATCCAGAGCTTAAATTGCCTATCCTAATTTAACTTCAAAATCCCAGCCTGAGGACTCTTCCAACTCCAACCCAATCACCCTGCCAACTGAGTTATGGACAACGTGATGTCCTGGTGGTTTAGCCTTTGCATCTGCTTCTCTGTAAACTATGAATGTCTATATGGTTATGAATTTGCACAATATTAAAAATGCCATGGCTTGTATTTTTCAATGCTTTGTATTAATATTGAATTGTGATTTTTTTCCCTCATGCATGGTGCCTCCTAGATGTTTTGATCACCTTTTAAAAACAGAAATGGTGACAATTCTACCAGTGTTCACTCAATTTTGAAGACCATAAATCAAAGGTAAAAACTCCAAGTGTGCTAAATAATCACCTTCACATTTATCCATGCAGAGGGAGTTTGGAATAGTGTTGGCCTTTGGTAGGGAGATGTTGACTAGGGGGATAGAGGAAATTTTTAGAATGCTGGACATGTTCAGCATCACGTTATACTTTTGGCTTCCTGAGTATGCATAATGTTGTTTATGTAAAAATTAACTTGTAAGCTCTGTACTCCAGATCTCTGCTTTTCACTGTCTACGTACAGATCAATGAAAAAAGTAAAAATAATCATTGCCCAAAAGACCTGGAACATCAATCAACCCTTGAAGAGGTTGAAAAAAAAGGGAGGGTGGTTCATTTATAGGAGAATGATGGCTACAACATCTTTTAAAAAGATCCATTGATGGTATTGATCAGGGAGGGCCTCAGGTATGGAGACTGTGAGGGACATTCTCATGCACTAAGACTGTTAAGAAGTGTGCTAGAGAGCAATACCTATTGGGATGGGGTGCATAAAGCAGGATTGGGTAGAGGAAGTAGGTGCCCTGTCATGCACATAAAACCAAGGCCTCCTCTCAGGGTGAGTTCTGGAGCTGGGATGCAGCTGTCTCTGGGGAAGGAGGTTTAACCTGGGACTACTACTAGGTAGAGAACCCTGTTGAGAACCTCTAGTTTCCACCATTTCCAACAGTTGGGTTCATGAATGCCTTGGTTCTGATGTGAGTGATGGAACTCAATGATGCTAGAAGATTCCACTATGGGGGGAAGGTGAGAAATAAAGAACAGGTGGCACTTCCACCTCCAATATTGTCCAAACCCCCCAAAATGTGTGAGCTATGTGTTTATGAGACCTGAAGTTGGGGTTGGAGTTATGGGCAAAACCATAGAACTGGCTTATTGAGCCTAAAAATACCATGTAGCTACAGAGAACTGGCTGGCCTGAGAACTGGGAGACACTGAGAGGAACCTTCCCATACTTCATAACACAACCTCTTTTGCTGGGTCACAGCCAAGAAACACAACTAGCATTGCAGACTTCTCCACCCAAGGGACATTCCCTGGAGTGCCGCCATGCCAAAAGGAGAGGCATCTTCAGGCAGGCTGCAGATGAGTTTGCATGAGGGGGCATGATTCATTAGCACATTTGAGTTTGGGAAGTTGGTGACAAGCTGCCACTTTGCATTTGGCGGTTCCTTTTCGGAACAGGTGGCAATTGACTGACAGGCATTCTCTGAAGTGGAGGAGGACATCTGTGTTTTTCACACTGGAATATTGGATCTTTCCGAGTCACACATTTGGGAAAACAGCTGAACTGCCTTCTAGTTCTTCATGTTATGGTACAAATATCCACCTGGTGCACAAACATGAGAGAAGCTCAGTCTTATGCTGCAACTGATGAAAGCAAACCTCCGCAAACCCAGATAGGAACTTTATGAATGGAGACTGAAGTGGCTCTAAGAGGACATCTCGGCAATTAAAGAAGAACATACGCAAACAGAGAAAATGTACAAATGTCACCCAAATCTCCACCCAATCAAATTGACAATGTTTTGTGGTAAACACACACACACACACACACACACACACCCCACACACATAATTTTCTGTTTTCAGCATGAAAAAAACCCACCCAACTGATTCAAAGGAAAAGCTATTCCAGCCATCACAGAAGAAATCATATTATAGGAGTTCCCTAATTCTAGATCAGCTAACCAGCAGCCTCCCCTTCCCCCTCTGAAACGTGAGTGCTTATGATTTACGGGTTACCATCAATAATGAAAGCCATCGCTGGATTGAAACTGACAATCAGATCAGGCATCTAAATTAAACAGGAATATGAGTCTCTTTCGAAGGATCCATTACACTGAAAGAATTCCACTAAAGACACCACGACATTTATTGAGAACACGTCAGAGCAGGACTCAAACTGTGAGCAAAATGGAAAATGTCTCAAAGAGCTCTCAAAATTAATTAGAAAAATTAGAAGAACCCCAAAAGAAAAGCTTCTGTGTGGAGAAGACAGATGCTCAGAGGGTTGGCCTGTTCCCATGACTGGTAGCCATGGGTGGTGTGAGAGGACACACCTAACAGCCCTCCCTGAAAGAGGTTACCAAGAAGCCACCGACACCCCTGGGAGGGACTCTGGGAGGAAAAAGTTTGCTTGCAGTTTTGCAGGATTTTCTCTAAAACAAAGAGCCCTGTGTTTAGTTTGATAAACTCTGCCTTCCGTGATCATCAGGTTATCTGGGTTTTGTTTGTTTGTTTGTTTCTTTCTTTCTTTCTACCAGAAGGTAAACCCACTAAAAAGTGATTGAAGATAGAGCTTCAAAAATCACTGATGGGGCCCAAAAGGGTCATAGGTCAAGAAATCTGTTGTTAGTCCATTTTGAATATACATGGGAACTTCTAAAAGGCCATTAAGGAAAGCAGCTTGGACGTGCATGTTGCGACCCCCCTTGTTTTCCCCTGATGATCTTGCATTCTGTGCCAGCAAAGCCCACCAGGCAGCACTAAGTTGAAGAACCTGGAAACATCTACTGATTAAGGCACTGGCTGAGAAACCCAGAAGGCCCACCTTCACTGTATTTCTTTTCCCAGAGGTCCTCATGCTCTCTTTGTACCTCATAGACCTAGTTAACCAAAGGGTCAGAGATGGACTCTTGGGCCCAAGGCAATCATAGATATGGGGATAGTAACCCATGAAGTGGCCTGGTCCAAGAGGATGCTCCACATCTCATGGTAACTGACCCTTCAGGTCTTTGTTTTTGGGGAATGTGGACCTGAGACCGATTAAGGGCTCAAGAGTAGACACCGAGAACCACAAAGGAAGAGGGTCCAACTCTGAGGAAGGAGAAGCCACAAGGTGCTGAAGCCAAGGTTTCAGAGTCAAGGAGACTAGAGATTTGGTGCCAACAGATAGAAATGGGAACAGAGACAAAGATCAGTGGGTCTCTTGGATGCTCAGGTTTGGACTCAGGGTTTTTTCCTAATGTAGGAGCAATGGATTTTAGTGGTTAAAGGATTGAGAAGATGGACTAGGTCACTCTGAGAGAAGAGGAGAGTCTGATAATCCATTGCAGTTACTGAATGTCCCCAACTGATATTCCAGTTCTTTCTGTAGCCCAGCTGTGTGCCTTTGAGGCTCCTCTTATTTCCCTGGGCATTGTTAAAAGAGACTCCACTGACTGAGGGGAACTGGGACCATCTTGGCTCCTTATAGCCTGAAAGCTTCTCCCTGATAGGTGAGCATCATCCTTCCAACCATGACAGGCAGCCCTGTTCACAGTGCCAACTGATACGTCATGTGGCCTAAGGATGGGATGATCAAACCCACTGTGCCGTGTTTACTCAGAACAGTTGGTCCCTTTCCAGATTTCTCAAGGGATGTTCTGATGAGAGGTAGATGACACATCCCTAAAATGGGAGTTGGCATTCACGCCATAGCACCCGCAGTCTGGGAACATCCACAATTCCATCTGTGAGGTGTTTGTAGCCATGGTGATGAGCTCGAGGCACTGGTTTGTATGTCCATACTTAGCTGTTTATGTGCATCATGGTCCAGGTTTATAGGTCATGTTCACTTAGGTAAATAGCATCAGTGGCCCAGGATAAATCTGCAGTACCTTTGTTTCTGAGAATGTCTGTGGTGCTGAGCGTGTGGATAACCATGGGCTTCCTTTCGCTTTAACTGTTCATACACACAGGTCTGCCTAAGGAATGTCACATGGCTTAATGTGGGACCTAGCTACAAAAGCAGTTGACTGCACACGTCTGCTCTTGGTGGTGGTGGCTTCACATTGGCACCTATTGCACAAGATTGACAGCTGCACATCCGCTCTCCTCCAGTCCCTAACCCGGCTCCCGCAGCTTTCGATTACCAATGTGTCAGTTACAGACAATGTTATGATTTAACTGGATGCACCATTTCCTGAGGGGGGGGGAAGGGGGAAAAGGAACAAGGACTTGCCCTTGAAGAGCAAAGATACTGAATGCATATCCACACAAAAACACATTGTCAAAGAAAGATGGGGACGCTTCCTCCATTGGGGGAAAATGTCATCAACTGAATTGGCCCAATTTTAGGTGAAAGTCCATGGATATACAATTGGCAGTTTCTTGGAGTGTTTTGGACGCTTCTTCGAACAGTAAAATAAGAAATCCCAAAAGAATAAACTGGGGTTTGTGCTCCTCCGAGGCAGAAATGAGGGGGATAGTTGTTTATTTTCTCATTTTCAAAAATCGTGTTCTACTCCAGAAATTGATGTGTATTTTAAAAACAAAAACACGACAACAAAAGGTGTGGGGGTACAAATAGGAAAATATGCTTATTGTTTGAGTCAGTGACAGGATTAATAAAAGTCTGATGAATAAATAAAGAGAAACGGAGAAATTGCTATGGTTTTCTTATAGCCCATGTTCTCACCATTTCTCCCCCGCTCCTTCCCCCTCACCATCTTTTAAATCTTCTCTTCACCACCCCAGCCTACTTCTCCTGCTTTGGGAAGAAAGTATCATTTGAACTTTAGTGTTTTCATTTAAGGTAGGAATAAATTGTGGCAAGATGATAAAGCACAGGAGAAAAGCAACAAGTGAACTCAAATCCAAGAATTCCTATCAGCTTTTTTGAAAGTGGGCACAACCAAGGTCACATCTGAACCCCCTGATTCTTCTCCAAACTGCTTTCTCTTTTGATTTGTTCCTGCACCAAAGTCTACCTAGGCTTCCGAGTCAGTTTCTCCATTTTTCTAGAACCAACCAAATACTGAGTGTGTGCAAAAACATGGTAGCTTAAGAAAAAAATAAAAAAGCAAGATAATTATCAGAGGCAAGGAGGAGGAAGGAAAGAGAAGGAAAATAAAGAGAGATGACACAAGGGAACTAGGCCAAATGAAGACAAAGCAACGCACTTAACCCACCTGGAGAGCGAATCGGACCAGCAAGGCGCTCTCAGCCAATCGCCTGGGTCTGCGGCGGGGAGGAGAGTCGGCATGGGTTCATTTGGCCGAGGAGTGTGTATCATAAACCTTACGGTGCAGCTATGAAAGCTATCAGGATCTTCCCACGTTTCCTGTCATTCCGTGGAGATTGGCTGCTGGAGTGTGGGGTGGGGGGAGAGGTGGGGAGCGGAGGTGGAGGGGGAAGAGGGTGGTTGGGTGGTTGAAGGGGGAACTGGCTCGGTGGGAAGCGGAATTTATTTTAAGTGCATATACAGAATGAAACGAGGGGGTGGGAAAACCAGTGTATTCCTTTTAGGTCATGTGAGGGAGCCACTGGCAAAGATAATAATATAGGAGGGGAAAGAGGGAAAGAGAGAGGGAGTGAGAGAGGAAAAGACAGAGAGAGAGGGAGAGGCAGAGGGAGGCAAGAGGCTTTCTATTATTCGAAATACTGGTAAAGCACACTGAGGCAGCTGGAAGATTAAATTAAGTATTATATCTGCTGACCCTATTGCCATGGTTACCGGACAGCGGAAAATATTAATCAACCCAAGCCTTTTCAGATGAATGTGCTTGAAGAAATACAATAAATATAAATATATATGTATATCCGCCCTGCTCTGCTGTCTAAATGCAGAATGGCAGCCGTGCTCCACCTGATAGTGCAGATAAACAAACGGAAAAAAGGCCTGGCCTCTTCCAGGGAGGCGGCTGACATCACTCACCGGAGGAGGGTGCCTTGGTGGGCTGACCATTTGCTCCCTTTCTCTCTAACTGCTTTTTTCCTGTTACCCTCTTCAGCGATGAACTATCCTGTCCAGCCTGAATGCAAAGTCAAGGGGCTCTTGGTCTCCTTATTCCAAGGAAACCTGTCTAAGAATGACCCACCAGTCACTCTTTTGCCGGGATTAAAGCTGATGCACAGTGAAGGGGAAAAAAATAGGCACAAAATACACAGAAGTAAAAGCAGAAGCCTAACAGGCCAGGATAAGAATTCTCCCAGCAGCAGACTTGGTGAGACTTCCTTGCCTACTTTGAGAGAAAAGTCGCTGTTCCCAGGATGAAAAGGTTGAGGCCAAGCCAGGCGCGGTGGCGCACGCCTGTAATCCCAGGGACTCGGGAGGCTGAGGCAAGAGGATCACGAGTTCAAAGCCAGCCTCAGCAACTTAGCGAGGCCCTAAGCAGCTCATTGAGACCCTGTCTCTAAATAAAATACAAAATAGGGCTGGGGATGTGGCTCAGTGGCCGAGTGCCCCTGAGTTCAATCCCTGGTTCCAAAAAGAAAAAAGAAAGGTTGAGGCCCTCCAGGGCAGGACCCAGGAGCTTGAGCACGTTAAAACTCGTGGGCTTACTGGAGCAGAACCTTCCCTGCCGGGCGCAGGAGCACTGGGACTTTGTCCCTTGGGGAGAAGCACCCTGCTAGATGATGTTGTAGAGACAACACAAAGACTCAGGAATTTCCACAACAGGCTGGGAATCAGGGAGGAAGGGGCCTTGAAGTTCATCTCTGTCAAACCTCACTATTTTGCAGACCAGACAATAGAAACCCAGAGTGGAAGAAGGATTTGTTTTAAGCTCCAGGCCAAGACTGATCTGAGGTGCCAAGATTTTTAACAAGTTTTTGTATATTTCCATGAACTGCTACTGGTTTGAAACTCCCTTGGTGCCGCCTGGCCTGGACCTGGTACCTAGAGATGCCTACGAAATCTAGTGGATAAGCTTCTCCCCATTTTCCAACCTCACCACCCTCTACCTCCCACACCTTCCTAACTCTGTCTCCTCTAAATAAACAGCACATCATGGAGAAAAGAGGTCTTGGCTTCCAGATTTCCTTCCCTTGATGGATCCTCACATTCTTAGGTTAACACAGAGTCCCAAGGAAATGTCCTGAAGTTTAACACAGAGCTGCTAATAGAATGCTCATGTGTCTTAGGCAGAACAATCTCAGGCTATGAGACCAAAGCAGGTCTCCGAGGCAGGCCGGGCTCAGACGCCCCCTTGCCAGGAGCCACAGGGGTTCAGATGGCTTTTCTCTTAGTTAAGCCTTCACCACATGTAGCCCTGACCGAGACGAATCAGGCTTCTCCTTCTGCTTAGGTGCAATTTTACACAGTAGGTGACATTAACTCAGTAGCTAAGTCCCCATGTGCAGCCGCGGCAACCACAGGGTCCCAGCAGATGACAGGAGACAGCAGGTTGTATGATCCTGTAAATTATTTCCCCATAGTAACGGCAGGATTACACACTTTAATATGCATACGGCCTGAGAGAGCCCTCTTCCTGCCTGAACCAAGGCGATAATGTGTATTTTGCGTCTAGAAATCCATTCTAAACTGTGCAGCGTGTAATAGACAGCATTACCTAAAGGGCTCCAACATGACCCTTCTCATCTGGCTCCTTCACGGACTTACAAGTGCCAGGCCGCTTCCTTGGAGGAAGTCCCCTTTGTCTCTAGGTTATCTGGTTTTGTACTGACATTCCTGGGACATGTTCAGTACCCATTCCAATTGTAGTGACTATTTTCATCCTACTGTCTGCCTACCACTATTTCTATCTTTTAATTTCTTTAGATAGGCACAACCTGACTTAGGCAGGTGTTTTGTTTTTGATGGAAGAGAAGAGTGAAACCACATCAGGAAAGAGGAGGGGAAATTCAATAGAAAATCAAGGTGGTTTGCAAGAGCCAGACTGGATTGTGCTTACTATATACACACAGATCCCAAGGTTAAGCACCAAATTCCTTCAAGTTCAATACAAGATGCCTTTCAACACATAGTGAATTCTGGAAGAACTCCTTAAACCAGAACTGGATGCAGAGGAGAGGGTACTAGATTCCGTGTCAGAGAAGGCATGAAATTCAGCTCTACAGCTTTTTACTTGGGTGATGACAGAGGACATTTTAACCTGTCTTCCTCCGCCGCTTCATTAATAAAATGAAATAATTATAATGAGTTTACAAATTTTTTTTGAGATTGAGTTAGGTTAGTACCCAGACATAATAGGTGTTCAGCAAGAGTCAGGCCCCAGGCAAGGAGGTGAGGACAATATTGGCAGACCTTTGGAAAATGCTTAAGGTTGGTAATTTGGTATTGATACAAAATGACTTCCCCTAAATGCCCATGGACCCTATTAGCAAACCAAACCCATTCGTCTGCCCAGCACTCCAGGAACACTAATCAAGGCTTATAAAGGGGTGAGTGGCTTTTTTCTACCTCTAGCATGTGGAGTTATTCTTCCCAGGCCTCCACTTCCTCTGTGAAATAGATGAGATGGGCCACGGGGAAGCATGAAGGTTTAGGGTGAGCATGTGCTCTGGAGCAAATGCCTATCTTTTAGGGGAAGAAGTCAGATTGGACACTGGGAGTCATTTCTTTGCTCCTCATTGTGCATGATTCTGTAAATTTTTTCCCCACGGTCATGACAAGATTATATACCATAGTCTTTTAAAAAAATAAACAAAGGCAAGGAAAACAGAAAGCAAAGAAAGAAGAGGAAAAAGAAAAGGAGGAGACAGGCTCCAGGGTAAAAGCTTTTCAGCCACCACCATGGACTCCATCAGGCCATGAAGGTACTTACAGCCCAGACAGGCTGCTCCTGAGGACTGCCTGGACACACCTGAGCTGGGCAGAGCAGAGCGAAGGAATGGGTTTCCATTTTCTCACACAGAAACAGTTAAGGAGAATAGCACAGGCTGAACTCTGGACAACACTGAATGAGACCCAGTTCATTCTCCATCATCCAACAAGGCTTCAAAAGCAGCAAAACAAATCCAGAGAGAATAGTGCATACTAGAAATATACACAGATGTGATGGGTCATTATTGTGCAGACATGAATGAAAACTGTGGCTTAGTGAGACGCAGACCTTCAAATGGCAAAAATAGAAGCAGCGGCTCTGTCCTCCTTGTGTGTCTTTGACAATTCTGCCAAAATTAGAACTGTGCTGAGGGTCTGTGACGTATTCTGAACAGATCTCAGGAAAAAGATATCCCCCGTACCAAGCCTACAAAGGCTCAGATATTAACACTCCAGGCAACTTTTAGACTCTTTCATGGACAGAGAAACCCAGTGGCAATGGATCAAATCATCCCAAATGGGCTTTCATGGAGAAATGTGTGTGCACACAGTTGATAATGATTAGATATTTTCAAGGTCTTCCCTCCATTGGCCTCGTTCCTCTTGGGAACAAGTTGGTTGCAATGGTGGCTACTGAACAGAATATTTTCATATTTGGGCTTTGTCAATCCTGCTTCTTATTTTTAAAATATCCTTTTTCCTCCCCTGCCTGAAGAACTTGTACATATCCAGTAAACCTGGGTCTTTCTGATCTGGGAATGACATGACCACACTGCCATCCACCCAGTGCTCATCTCTTCTTGGCTGTGATTTCTCCCTGCCCTGGTCCAACCCCAGCTGCCATGACCAGCAGCACTAATCCACCAGCCAGTGCCTTCAGTGCTTCCTGGCCTGTGTGGAATGAGTTCACATTGAACAATCCTGCACACCTGGCCATGACCACCTCTCGCATTTCATTTCTTACCATTCCCACCTGGGCTGGTTTTGCCTTCTTCCCTGTCTCAAAAATGCCCAGCCTGCTCCTTCCAGACCTCTGCATGAGTTGCTCCTGTCACCTCTCCTGAGCAGATGCCTCTAATCAACAGACCCCTAGTCATTATCTGGCCACTTACTATTAAATCACCCTATTTTAATTCTTCTTGTAGTATCTATCATTATCTGATGCGTTTCATAGTTGTTGGTTCATCTGTTCTACCGCATGGGAGTATAAGCTCCCCAACAGGAGGGTCTTTGTCTGTCTTTTTTACCAATGTATCCCCAGCACCTAGATAGTAAGTGCTTAATAAATTTGTGCTGAATAAATACCCCAACACTTAGCCCATCATGATTTGTCACTTGCTATTCATTTGTCTTCCCATAGCAATTCATGTGAACCATAAGACCAAGCATATCACATTCTAATTGTATAGCTAAGGCCTCAACTAAACCATGAAATCTGAAAACAAGGGAATACAGGTTGTTCACTTTGGGCTATGTATTTCAAGCCAGACAGATCACCTGGGCTCACCACATACTGATGTGCAGATGATGAATTGGAAAACTCCAAATGGAGCACCATGATGTTTATGAATGGTGGCCCATGGAGTTATGCAGTGTCGATAACCACCATAGATGGCACAGCTCAGATTTCTCTTTATCAGAGAGAAAAATCGGGAAGTCTTCATATTTACTTTCAGCTCTTCCTCTAGGAAGAAATTCAGAGCTCCACATACTTGCCCTGGCCAACTTCTCCCTCCATTTATACCTTAAGGTTTACGAAGGTCTTCACAATAGATCTCAGGGGGATCGTGTATAGGACAACTCTCCTGCACTGCTTCCCTGCTATCTACCATACTGTGTGTTCCATCAAGAATGTGATGACTGGTTCTATACAGGTTCCAGCCCCACTTTTTTGCAGGTGCAGTCAGATAGAGCGCTGCCTTGGGATATGCATCCTACTTTGGCTTTGTGCTTTGATATGTACAATGAGGTCCCTGCAGGAACCTGGCCAACATTAAGGCATGGACAAATAGAAGTTGGCCAACTGGGAACAGAATTTAATGAAAAGTTGCTTCTATCTTTTATAACTCAAGAAAAGAGCTCAGAGACTAAGCTTGGAGAGTTCCCCCAGAATCTCCAGATGGGATTAAGCACCAACTGGTGATAACAGGGGCCAACTCAAAAATATCCACACTTGTATTGGCTTTTCCTCACTCCCTCTGTCTTTCCTAGAGTCCCTTCACTCCTATACTCCTCTGCTCCTCTTTCTGGGGCCAAGGAAGTTGGTACCAGGTGTGGTGATAACCTTGACAGTAGCATCATAATTACTAAGATTGTCACCTGTGATAAATTGGGATCATATGCAAGCAGAAGGCAAAACATGAACTTATGTGTGAAATTTGCATGGCCTCAGAAAATGGTAACTATACATATTATGAAGTAGATGAGCTTTGCTATTTTTGGAAACCTTCCAAAACAGCTGTAAAGACTGGGAAGCCTCAGGGGTACCATATGAGGAGACCTTGGATTTCTACATGGAAAATATAAATGAAATTAGGTCAAGAACAGAATTTTGAGGTAGAAGAGCTGCAAAGGAGATTAAATGCATATTCTTATCCAAGCTCCTGTGCCCAAGTCAGGAATCTGATAGAAAAAGAATGGGACATTGAAAAGTGAAATAGAATTATTTGGGTTGATGATCTTAAGAATCTTGAACTTCTGGACTTCCCTGAACTCAAACAGCAGACAGAAGCAGCTTCAGTCCCTTGCTGGATAAGAACAGCCTTTCCTCACCTCGTCTCCCTGCAAATACCTTCCCTGAAGCAGGTTCCTGTAAGGTCATGCTGTGGTCCTCAGGTTCATGCTTCACCAACTGCAGCCTTGAAGCCAGGGTTAGATCTCAGGAAAACAACCTACACACCAAGGGACATGGCCAATTTATGGTAGAATGTGAACCTTGCATGAGAATAGATCTAAAGGATGTTCAAAGAGGACTATTGGGAAAGAAGGCAGACAAGCAAGGAACATAATGAAATAAGAAGACTCTCTTATGACTCTGGGCTTGACAATCTGGCAGAGATACCTGAAGCCAGTCTTAGTACTTGACTTGACTGGAATGGTTCCTAAAAGTTTAGATGTGCTGAGGGACTTGGGGTAAAGAAGTAGAGCTGCTTTGACATTATATTCAGGAATGGCCAGAAGGGTCAGGAAATAGGAATGTTAGAATAGACTTAGTATCTGAGACTGTAAAGCCCATGGACCTGGAAGGGTCCAGAGGACTCCAACTTCACTAAGTCCTAAGGAACCCACTAAATCTCACTGGTGCCTGTCCTCCATAGGTCAGAGTAGACAAAAGGAAATGCCACCATGAAACATGGTTCCCTAGTTTCAGTGAAGGTTATAGGATTCTTGAATAATAGGGGCCAGATAATGGTACTTACTCATTGCAGGCAGGATGATTAGAATTAACACAATGAGTAGCAAGGCTGACATGGTAATCAGATATCTGTAACAAGGCTAAAAATTACATTCTGATGGGTAAGACAGATGGACAGCTCTTTGCAAAGCAAGTCACCAGTGTGAAACTGAGATTTAGCAGTGATTAGATCTGATCAAGGCACTCTAAGTGACTATGTGTCTGGAGGTGCCCTTCATGAGCTGAGGATCAGATCAATTGGGTGAGAAGGTCAGAAAGGCAGATCGACATAACATCCTACAATGAAAACTGTGGGATACTCAGGGTCAGGTCTGAGAAGGTCCAGAGTTACACCAGCAATTGACCCAGATCCTTAGATCTACTGAATCTGTTGCATTCTATACTGTCTCATGGTATGGGTATTTCCCTGTGACTAGCTGATGGAAGAGGCATGAACTTGGGACTGGTTCATGGATATATTAGCATAGGTTGGTGTGAATATAAATTATCTAACAGTTTCCCTCAAGGGGGGCTCACAAGACAGTGGTGATGGGCAATTCTTCCATAAGGAAGAGCTCTCAGTTATACACCAGATCATCAATTTTAAAGATAAAATGGCCTGAGATAAGGACACACAAAGACTCTGAGCAGAGGAAAATTCCTGGTTGGTCAGGAGCCTTGAAGGAGCCAGATTAAAAGACTGGAGACAAGGAGGTCAAGGGAAGAGACTGAGGCAGAGCTGTGGTAGTGAGCACAAAGCATGTGGACCTTTGGTCTTGTGTCTACTGCAGAGCAAGCCCTGGAAAAGCAGGATGACAGAGCCTTGGACACCCGCCATTCTGTTCCTCAGCTATACCAAATGATTATTGCCACAGAGATCGGAAGGGTCGACAATGGAAAGGCTGGTGGCACATGGAAGTCATACTGTAGCCATAAGGAATGGGTAGTAGGTGAATAGTGCTGCTATCACTACTACTAGCAGGGACTTCCATTATTGATGTGCCAAACACTATGCTAAGTGATCCCATGCCTATTTTTCAGATTTATATCTTATAATTGTGAAGTACGTTCACCTCGGCTTCACTCAGTCGCAGGGGTAACAGCGCAGTGCCAGTGCCAGGCACCGGGAACTGGTGAATAGACAGGAGAGTTGTGAGTTGCGAACCCTCTGTTAGTTCGTTTATTTAGGGAATGTTTGGTCCTTAAGTAGATAATTACAGTTTATTACTTGTTGACACTCATGCTAATCAGGGTTTGGAACTGCCCAATCAGATAACATCCAGGTATGCAAAGTAAGGATTGTACCTTGTCCAATCAAGTTTCTACTAATGTCTAATTGTGTCTTTACTCGGGATCCAATCTGGACCCCCTAAGGTTACCCTGGCAACTGGTATGCTAATTATGGGGAAGTGGTCAGCTCCACTGGCCTGCTACAATGGAAAGCTCCTTCCTACAAGTGTTCCTGTGAGGCATGCATGAATGTAGGTCTCCCTGACACATTCAAGGCATTCACTGCTGCCAGCCAAGTGCCAGGGGCTTCTCCCACATAATTGCTCTATGGATTAGGTCCTATTGTTGTGGTTTAGACATCAGGTATCCCCCCAAAACTCACATGTGAGACAATGCAAGAAAGTTTAGAGGATAAATAATTGGGTTATGAGAACCTTAACCTAATCAGTGCATTAATCTTTGATAGGGATTAACTGGTTGGTCAACTGCAGGCAGGTGGGATGTGCCTGGAAGAGGTGGGTCTCTGGGGGTATGCCTTTGGGGTATATATTTTGTCCTGGTTGAACAGAGCGCTCTCTCTCTCTCTCTCTCTCTGCTTCCTGATGTGAGGTCCTGAGCCACTTTCCTCTGCTATACCCTTCTAGCCATGATGTCCTGCCTCACCCCAAGCTCCAAGGTATGAAGCCAGTTATCTGTCTATGGACTGAGACCTCTGAACCTGTGAGCCACCAAATAAACTTTTTCTCCTCTAAAATTGTTCTTTTCAGGTCTTTGGCCATGGCAGCAAGAAAGCTGACTAAAACATCTATTATTAATTACCACTTTATATCTGAGGAGGTTGAATATTCTGTACTATGGTTATTGTTATATTCTATCCTTCCAATACTGATGTGAACAATCATTGGTTAAGAACCAACTTTGCATCTACCATCTTATGCAACCATCAATCGCCCTATGAGAAAGATATGATTGCGCCTGTTATACAGGACTGAAGCTCAAAAAGCTGACCAGATGCTTCAGTCACTGAGGTCTATCTCCTGCCAAGGCACTCAGTGTCTCTCCTTTTCCTGCCTAGAAGTCTGAGGTGGAAGGTTGGTGACAGGTGGGCCACTGAGCTTGATAAGATAGTTATGAATGAATGAACAAGCTAAAAAGAACCAACTGTCAAGGTCCCCGATCTGTCCCAGCCTTCCTTCCCTTCTTTCTTCTCTCTTTTCCCTTGTGATGAAAGACAAAATATGATTACAGTTGGGTTGGCCTTCATCATTTTACAATCTTGATATTTCAATTTCTTTTTTTTCCTTAAACCAAAGGGGCTCACATTTTCAGAAGTAAATAGAGTGCATTCTAGCTCATACATACAAGGTTTGTGTCCAAAATACTTTTCAGAGACCCTTCCATGCTCCTCCCAGAATGCTCCACATCTCGATGAGACTAGAAAATGTGTTTTCTGAAGGCCCCCTTTCCATGCCTCTATCTACATGACTTTCATTGACCTAAATTGGATTTGTGTGAGCGGAAAGACAGCACAATCGAGGCTCACGAGTCTTGTCATCTTTTTGTTCAGCTTCCCAGGCTGCCAATTATCAGTTCTGTGCACTCAGGGACGTGCAGGACATACCACATTAAACTGGAGCAGAACATCCCAGCTAATGATAACCAAGTCAAATATGTAAAAGGATTCCAAGCAACAAAGGAGGAGTGGAGGTCTGATGACAATGAGAGAGGGTTTCAACTAGGAAGATGAGAGGAGAGAGAAAAGACAAATGCAAAAATCTGCCGATACTGTTTTTTGGAAGTACATTATGGAGAAAAGGCTGGAAAATAATCCTTTGAAATGACTGAGGGCTAGGCCGAATCTGGGACTGTTTAAAATCTGTCATGGAGGAATCTGGGACTCTCTTTGGAAGATGTTTCTTTGAGTTGTATCTAACTATTTTGATCAACTGACCAGCTGTTTAAACAGAATGATTGTGTGGCTGGACTGATGGGCTCCATCCGTCAAACAAGTCCATCTGGAAGGTGACATTGAGTCAGTCAAAATAGTTCATTCTTTGAGCAAAAACAAACACATTGCTTCCATTGGTCACTTGCCATTCATGGACTATCACATGGAACAAGCAATCCCCAGGAATTAAATTTATATTCAAAGACATAAACAAGGGCGCATCAGCACCTCTATATGGCTGACTCTATGTCATCACCACTGGACATTGACCAGTTTTGTTGTAACCTGCACCAATGCATTTTGAGAAGTTCAACAGGTCACTCCAAATCCCAACGCCAAGTATACTCACAGCTGGAAAAGAAAACAGCAGCCAATTGCCCCTGTACTGGGACTGTACAGGGGGAAGTCAGAGAAGCAAGTCCTCTTTTATAATCAGGGCTTAAATTCTACCATGACTGATATCTGCAGAGCTATACAGTTAGAAAATACTACAGTGTGTGTGTGTGCGTGTGCACACTTCTATATTAACTCCAAAAAATAGGTACACATACATATATGCAAAAATAGAGTCAAGTACCAAAGTTCATCATCTCTACCCCGAATGCAAAGTTGACGGAATGCTCGATGTTGTAGTCCAGGGCTGCCATGCAGCTGCCTTAGGAAAGTGATTACAAGTTTTCAAACACCACCTCACTGCAGGTAAGGCTACACATACCTCTTGCTCAGCCCTCACTCTAGAATGACAGCTCAGAGGCTTTTAATTTGAAACTTGAAACTGGGAGTTAATACATCTAAAGCCAAAGTCATCACTTTCTCCCCAAATCAATTCCCTTTCCGTATTCCCCATTGGTTTTCATAATGTGAGCTCATCTGGGCCGGGGATTTTGTCTGACTTGCTCACTGGTGCATTCCCAAACTCGGAGTAGTGTCCAACGCTCACTAAGTGCTCAGTGTTACGTGTGCTGAATGACTTGGCTGGATGATAGGCAGATGGACACTGATGTCACCGCTCTTCCCTCTGTGGGGCTCACCTCTGATACTTTCCAATTACACACCCATCCCTGCCATTTCTTTCTTCAAAGGGGTTCTCTGCATTTGTTTACCTCTCTGGGTTGATGGGAGATAAAGAAAGATGAAGCACATGTAAATGCTTGACAAGCTGTACAGTCTCATAAACATTTAGGGTACTGACTTCAACTTTGTTGCCAGCGCCCTGGGTGAAGTCTTCTGAGCTGCTTGCTTTCATTCTCCCTTCTGCTCATTTCCAATTCCCATTCAAGTGACCCCTTCGAGAACACAGCAGTGATTATGCTTTCCCACCACTCAGCACCTTCTGTGAGAACCTCCCTGTGGCCTACAAGACCCCGAGGAACTGACACCATTCATATTTGGGGATCTGCTTGTATTTCCAACTCTATCTCCCACTCTTCTTCTTTGCCTTTGAAATATTTCTTATCTCATGTTCTTCCAGCAGGCATGGTTGTGTCTGACTGCACAGTGTCTGTCTCTTTCCTTACTCTTTGGGAAAATTCATGGATGGATAAGTGAACAGATGGATGTCCCTTCCTATCCATGTTTGCAAATCCCATTCACATCTCAAACGCCATGTCTAACCCTACAGCCTTCTTCCCTTGCTACCTGAGCTGTCTCAGTCCCTGAAGCAAGCAGTCTGAGGCCATATGGTTTATCTGGGAAGAGAAGAGAGCAGTAGTGGAGTGGAGTTACCCTAGAGCAACTGTAGGTAAAATATTTGAAATGGTATAAAACATATACACTAAGCTAGCCCACCTGCGAGGTGAAGGGGCTGGGGTATGTATACACCGACTCCTGAAGTTATGGATTGAGGGCTAAGAGGGAGGAAGGGAGAATGTGAATTCACAATCATTTTCATCTGCCTCAACCCCAGAAGAAGTCCTTAGATACAGAGATTTAGGTCCTGAATAATTCAAGTCAATAGAAAGAGAGCATAAGCTTCCAATGTGACCTGCACATATCATTTTAAGTTTTCTAGTAACTACCTTCAAAAATAAATAAATAAATAAATAAATAAATAAATAAATAAATGAAGTTACCATCAGTGGCATATTTTATTTTCATTTATTATTGTGTTTTAATATGCCAATGTTACCCAAAATATTATCATTTCAACATGTAATTAACATAAACAACTTCTGACATTTTATGTTATTTTGGTACTAAGTTCTGAGTTTTTGAAATCTGGAATGCATTTTATAGAGAGAGCACATCTCAGTTAGGACTAGCCACAATTCTGGCACTTGTAAGCCATGCATGACTAGAGGTTACCATCTTGGACAGCACATGTCTAAACGAGTCTCTTGGACAGCACATGTCTAAACGAGTCACTCAGAGCCTCTGCTACAAGGATTGTGTCTAGTCACTGGGATCATCTTTTCCTGATGGACTATTTGAAGTACTGATCTAAGACTCAGCATTTGATGTTAAGAAATGCTATTTACTTTTTCATGTAGTTAGGTCTTATTTCCCTGAATAAAGAAGCATACTGCTAGGATTTACTTTTACTCTCTACCCATTAGTTCCTTTTTTATTGTCTTATTCTATTAGCTTTTGCCAAATGATGGATTGTGAGAAGCCCCCTTATCCACAGACTCCTAACCCTCCATAAGGTGCATTTTCAATTCAAGCGGCAGGAGGAGATATATCAGCAAAACCCTCGAAGGTAGAAGGAGACAGTTAGCTCCTGGGCTGGCACCTGGTGACCCAATCAAAAACAGACATATTTAACCACTACACAAGAGAGAAGAACTTCCAAGACCTCCAATAGAACCCTCTAACAACAATTTTGAATGTTTCATAGATTTTCCTGAAAGAAAACAAATTTCCATCCATGCAAACTAAATTATCTGTAAGATGTTTTTTGCCCCCTTATTCTTCCCTGTTGCCTGACTTCATTTTCGAAGGACGACTTTGAAAAGCATCAGATGGGCGCTTGGTGACGGGTGTGCCATTTAAAGGTTAACATGACTTCCCAGCTCAACAGAACGTGGCCATTATGCCACAGAGCAAGAAGCGCTGGGAGATTTGTGGCATGTAAGAGGCCGAGTGGGGAAGGCAAGGGCGTTTTGCAAGGTCCAGGAACATCTCCAAGGCTCTAAGTGATAGGCACTGTCTGCTAATGGAAATGTGAATTTCCCGAGTCTCCCTGAAGTAAGCAGAGAGATGTTGACATTTCCAACCCCACCAACTTCTCAGGGGGAAAGGAATGATCTGTTAAATTTCAGGGAATTCAAATGGACCCATCCTTCTTAACTTCAAGCCTAAAACTTTTTCTGCTACTTCTGTTTGATGGTTATTGATGACAAAGAGTTGAGTCACCAGAAAATCAGAAGACAGAAAATTTCCAATGGGGGAAAGAAATCTATTTTCTGCATTATTGGCTATAAATCCATTCCTTTCCCTCTTCATTTACCCAAGATTAAATTGCCAACATTTTATGTGTCTTTTTAAGGCTTTCCCATGAGTTTTCTGGTTTGAAACCCTTTATCCACATTTCTCCAAAATCTTCTTTTTAAAAAATATTATTTGTCTTGCTTTTTTCTTTTTTAGAATTCCTTCCTTATAAACTTTTTTTCCATTCCTATCTACCTTGGGTCTATTATTTATTTTCATTCATGAACCATACTGCTTTTATCATGTACCTTTGAACTTGGACCTCATTGGTTGGAAATTTTTTTTTTCTTTCATTTTCTACGTACAAAATTAGACCACCATTCTCTGCTCCTCATTCCTCCTGTTCACTTGTCACCTGCCTTTTCTTTTTGTTATCACTTCGCCAGAGCATCTCTTCCCAGGGACTTCAGTGGTCAAAGGTTTCAGAAGGCAGCCCCAACACTTCTCTGCTTCTAGCATGGGCTACAGTGGAATTACCATCACACCATGGTCTACTTCTTTTATTAGGGGTAGCTGCCACTTAGACATGATTTGAGTAACAATTTATACTCAGATGCTTAGGTAACAAGCTTCAAAAACTACTAGAAATTAGGCTATTTTGTCTTTGAAACAACAGATTCTAGGGAATGAAGTAGGTCTATTAGCAGTGTGACGGAAAAATAATCTGACACTTTTTATAGAAATTAAATCATGCTATTTTAGGTACAAGGCATGTCACATAATTAAAGATAAAAGAATATATAGAAACTGCTGCCATTGGGGTTGGTTTATATTTAGATTCGTTGGGAACTTGATTTGATTTTGTGCCAAGTCCTTTTTTTTTTTTTTTTCACAAACTCAAGTTTGGGATGGAAAAGTTGGGTTTTCTTTTAGATAATAAACCCATTTCAAAAGTGTTACTTCAAATCTCACTTTTAAAAAGATTTAATGGAATTCTCTTCTGTCTTTCTACATCAAATGTCACTTTTTAATGGCATACTCTTGTGTCTTTCTGTGATTATTATATTTTATGACTGTGTCTAATCCCCAAAGTTCCATTTTCCAAAACTTCCCATAAATTGTATCAAATTCTGTACATTTAAATTGGAATTAGATAATCCAGTTGTTCATCTAGGATGAAGACTAAAACTGTAAAGCCATGGCCTGTGGAACCTGCCTTAAGTTGTTCTAATCGTTGACTCTTCTAATGCATGTATTAAGTAAAGAATTAAGTGTCCGCTCTCACTAAACCATGAAAGAGATTTCTGAAAAATTATAAAATTATCAATAATTGTCTTGACAAATTTCAGCTCATAAATGTTGGTTGATACCCTTCAGTGGGTTTAGAAGGACAGGTGAGCTGCCTTTCAAAATCTCCACCAGCTTCCTCACCTCTCGGCCCCTTCTGCTCTGCAAGAGTCTACTGTCGCCACTCATTATTTCTACAAACATCTGGTGTCTAGCAAGTGTACGCAGTAGATGTGAAATAAATGTTTATTGAATGAATAAACCAAATCATCTATGGAATTAAATGCAAATTTAGACAAAATCAATTTAATTTAACAAATATTTATTTAGCACCTACTATTTACACTGAAAAAAAGATGATTATGAAGACATAGATTCTGCCTTTGAAGAGCCTATAAAACAATACAGGGAAAAGGACTGAGACCTTCCTATACCAGAATGATAATGATAATCTGTTGGCACAAACTAATATCCCTGAAGAGAAGGGAGATAAACTCTGAATCAAGGTTAAAGGGACCACGGAAACTATTATAAAATACAACATCTAAAATACTCTTTGGATTTATAAGAACTCCAAATAGTGGATATAACACTTCAGGATACTCAGAGCCAAAAACAAAAGCAAAGCAAATGAACAAAAACTTCTGAATGGCTGCTTGCTTTTCAAAGGGAATTCTTGCCTTGAATCATTGAGCTTAAACTGGGTCTGACTGTTGGTGGGTTGGTTACCACTCTAGAGTAGGTAACAGTGCAGATGCTAAAGTGGTTTTGCTACTACCTTGTTGAGGAATTACATCAATGGAATATAAAATGTAACATCTACCTTAAGGGGCGATTTTAAGGAGTTTAGAATAGAGAGTGGCACCTGGGGAGGCTTGAGGAATGGAACTGCAATAAATAAGTGATAATGATCGTTAAGAATTATTTGTTCTATTCGGCCACTGTTGACTAGCTCTGAACCTATCAGAACGGTGCTGGTAATCCCTTACACAAGATGTAAATCCTATGGATGGAATGGTGGGCAGGGTATAGGATGGAGATATCTCTGTCTCACACCGAATCCCATACTTCACCTGCCCCCAAATCCCAACATCACTCTCTTGACCCCGTGTGGCTCTCATGGAAGCCACCATGAGAAAATATGGTAAAAGAAGAGAAAGGTGGAAATCTGGGAGAACTCCAAGAATAGCTCTCCCTGGGAGCTGGTACCCTGCTCAAATCAAGGCAGATGCTTACACTAACTGAAATTATGCACTTCTGCTTGTTATAATGCCTAAAATTCCACCAATAAAAGTAGTGGTTTTCCAGACCCAGATCCTTAGAATCCCAGGTCTCCAAAGGCAGTATTTTCCCATAATGAGAAAGATTTCCCAAGCCTTGATCAAAGCACCACGCTCCTTTCCCTTTGGCAAAATATATACCAAGTTTGCATAGAAGTCTTGGTTAACTAATGAGTCACGGTTAAAAATGCCCTTGCTTAATGGGCTATTGGAAGAATAATTTACTATTCAATCAATGAAGTTCAGCATCAGAATGGATGTCTATCACTTTTTAGCACAACAAATGAATTTTTAAAAAAAAATTTTGTGAAAAACTGGGAACTAATAAATTAGAAATTCATTTGGATTTAAAAAGTCTCTAGAAAATGACAAACACAGCCAGAAAAGTTGACACATCATAAAACAGGCATGATGCAGGCTCCTTCAAAGCATCATTGCAAAGATTAAGTAGGTCCTGGGCTTCTTGTTCAACAAATGCTTGTTCCACTGGAGCCTGACTTCAGCAATTAGAGTTGATCTGATCTCACCAGGTTTCTCTTTGTCTCACTTGCGATCGGGTCTGCTGAGGGACTGGGAGGTGCTCTTACACATGCTGTGTATCCTGCTCCCCAGGAGCCAGCATGGAGTTAGGATTCTCTGCTTGGTGCAGAGAAGGGGGAGGTCAACTGGGAGAGGGGAGCAGTGGACTAAGCAGCCTGGCCAGGTTGGTCCCCAAGGAAGCACTGGACCTCACTTCAGGAGCGTTGTTGAAGCCCACCTTTGCTCACTATGAGATTGTGTCCTGGGTCCACTCTAAGCCCAGGAAAGCGGATCACTGTCCATTTATTTTTGCAGTGAGGATACACTTCATGATCTCTTCTGGAGGAATATGGGACTTCTGATTTGGAAATTGGCTTTTTTTTTTTTTTTTTTTTTTTTTTTTTTTGGGTCCGGGGCTGGGGCAGATGGACACTTAACCACTGAGTCACATTCCCAGTCTCCTTTCAAATTTTGAGACAGGATCTCACTAAGTTGCTTAGGGCCTTGCTAAGTTGCTGAGGCTGGCTTTGAACTCACGATCCTCCTGCCTCAGCCTCCCAAGGGCTAGGATTACAGGCATGAGCCACCGCACCCGGCAAGACTAGCTTTTTAAACATTAGGTCAGATAAGCACACAGAAGCTCTTTAGTGAAGAACTTTTGCAACGCAATGCCTGTGGGTACAATGAGATCTCTTAGCCCTGACTCAGGGCCTAACACATGCACAATGTGGTTCTGAACAAGTGACCAGATGTGCCCTCACAGGCCATGCATACTCTGCACATGCCATGGCATGTTAGAGGCAGTTAGAGCAGTCCTCCTGTGACGTGGTGGCCTGTCCCACATTCAGAATTCCCTGACATCATGTGAACATACTCCAACCACATGGTGTTTTCTCACTTGCCCACAGGGCAGAATCAGCCTGATTCTTGGCCTGTTTCACCACAACTTCCACCACGGTACGGGGGGACAGGGCAAGAAAGTTCAATTTTTTTCAATGGTAAGATTTGAAGGAAGGGAAAAAAAAAAAAAAAAAAATTAAAAAGGAGATCAGTGAGGTTTCTTTCACCTCTTCCAGAAGTTTCCCTTTCTTGATTTTGCCTTAACTCTCACATGCATCCCATAAAGAACTCATTCCTGTCTTGAAGAAACTCTATCCTTTATTAAAACAAATGAACTTATAATACCTAGAGGTGTCTACTCAGCCCTCCATCATTGAAAATAGACAAGTGGGGATGGTTTTTAAAGCCAGCTCAGGGACCATGCTAAAGTGGATGGTGGACTGATTCTGAAAACTGCTCTAAAACACAAAAGAAACTTTCAAAATCTCCATCATTTCTGTTTGCAAATTCTTCAGGTAAATGGTAGCCTTATCACTGGAACCATATATTAGAAAAATGACACCCTAGCAGGTCTGCTGGTGCCAGGAGCCAGGGTAAGTGGCTGGCGTGCATGTCTGTATGAAGGAAGGTCAGGGGGCCAAGGGATTTGAACGCAGGGATTTCTCATCTGTCAGCTCATTCCTTCCATTGGCCAATTCAAGCTGTCTTCATGGGTACCTCCCATGCACAAGGCCCAGGCAATCCTGACCATTTTTTATACAAAAACACATTCTTTTCCTATTACTTGGCTTTCTCTCTCAGAAAGTGACAGGCAGTCCTCTAGAATTACAGAGATGTCATGCTAGGAAGAACCATGGAGATTAGCAAGTCCAACCCCTTCATTTAAAATTTATAGACTCTGATGTTCCCCGAGAATGGTGATTCTTGCAAAGTGGATGCGGAAGGGAAGGTGGCCTGAGGACTAGAGTGAGGCCCCTGACTTTTAGCTGTGTGGACTTTCCATGAGCACAGGTGTGCGGAAACAAGAACAAGAGGGCAGAGTCACTTTCCTGCAGCTCCATTCACCCCAGTTCTCAAAGAGGAGAAGAACCAGCTCAATGCTCGGATTCTGATGGCTGAATGAATGAATGAAGCCCATCACTTGACACTGCTTGAATGCAGGAACACTCGACACGTTTCTTCTTCCTTGAGCAATATGCAGGCTGCTCCCCTGGGTGTGGTAAAGAATTCAAAGGTGAAACGATGGAGCCCTGGCCTTGCATGTGCTTGGCCTCTAGGGCAACATCTTGATGTGAATCTCGGTAGGGTCAGCATGCATGTGGTCAGCTAATATCATGGTCATTACTGCCATTGGCACTTGTGTGTCTGGGGTATCAGTTTTGCAAGTCTGTGCACAAATTTTTCCCCAGGTAGACTGAGGGCAGAATAAATATTTATGCTCTTTCATGAAGGGCCAGGGTCTTGGGCAATTAGATAGAAGCTCTCATTGCCCATTCCCTTCTACTAACCATCCTGCACCATATGGTCACATAAAGGAGGACAGTTCCCAAGTTCAAGCGTAAACTGGGACCCACAGAAGCACTCACACCATATAGACCCCAGGAAAAAGAATTTTCCCTGTGTATGGAAAGCGTCATTCAGTAATGATAAATTGACGTGTGTACCACTCAGACAGCCAGGGAGATGAAGGATTGTAAGTCCACCTGAGTTTAACCAACGCTTGCCTGCCTGCTGGTGAGTCCTACTGGGGATTTCTCATCTTTGAAATTTAGCATGCACAATGCGTGATCACTACTGAAAGTCCAAATACTAGAGAAAGCCCAGGACAAATCAAAGCCATGCACTGTATTTATAAAACTTGGCATGCAAATTCCAGTCACTGTAGACTGGAAGGCGATGTGCGAATGAATGATCGCTATTTATTTGCTGGATGTTAGCTAACGGGTTGAATCTTCCTCTGAACCCTTTTGCAAACCCACTGTAACATAGTAAAACAATGAAAAAGACTATCTTACAGGAAAAGACCTCTTAAAATTCACTTACTTAGTTTCAAGAAAAGCAAACAGAAGAGGAGGAGGTGTGTGAACTTGAAGCACTTAATTTCAGGTGCAGATAACATTTGTTTTGGTGTGACGGTACAATTTTAGCTGCACACCAGTGAACCCCAAGACACCACTAGGTCTAAATATGCCACCATAAAAGGTAAAAAGCTAGAAAGGCCCCACCCTTGCCTATTCCCCTCAGGACCAGCAGCCAATATCTCCCTGACCTCCTAGAGAGACCCAGAAAGGGTTCGGGTGTAATCACTTGTACACAATGCACCCTTTGCAGCCTTTTAATATTTCCAGTAATTTTTCTCTTATGAGTTTTGAGCTGACATAATTCTCAAGACACTTCCCTTTTAAGCCTGACATCAGCAGAGGCGAAAGCAGTGTGCTTGCAGACAAAGCAGGGGAGAGCCAGACACGCGATTTACCCTGAGCTTCTGGCTCTTGGTGGCCTTAATGACAAAGCTTTTAACTTTGTACAATCCCTGTCTCTCAAACAAAGACATGATTAAAAGAAGGCGGGGGGAGGGGGAAATAGCATAAAGATGGAGACGTACAGGAGGCCAGCTTGGTCCCTGTCCGGCACACAATCCACTCCCAGCCAGGAAAATGATTGCGGGCAATGGCGAGCCTGGCCAGCCCAGGGCAGCTGTGAGATATAAATTGTCAGCAATGACCATAAGCACTCAGAGAAACAATTTAATTCCTCACTTCCGCCATCATGGGCTGATATATTCTTTCAAGGTCATTACCCAAGGCTAGAAGGGTCGCTTGATTAACGAGTGACAGGCCCAATGAGGGCCAGTGTGCTCGAGCAAGGCCTTATATTAATTAGACAGAAGCTCAGGAAAATAAATGTTACAGAGAAAGGAGGGGCCAGTCTTGGGCATGAGCTGTGACCTCGCCACCCCCACCCTGTTCACCCCACAAAAGATAACACCCTGACCTTGATCCTTAATGTTATCCTTTAGCTTTGTTTTAAAACCTATAAAATACAAAACATAAACCATGCTTCGTTTCATATTCAAAATGACCCAGGCCCTGGCCTCCACTTTCAACACTGCCTTTGTCTCACCCTTTCTCACTTAGTTATTCTAATTTATTGGTTAATTCTGAGTGGGATGAGAAGAGCTGCTTGCTATGAACTTCACATCTCAGAAGCAGCTTAAACCACGTTGATCGGAGCCAAGGGAAGCAGGAGAATGATGACGCTTCAGTGTTTTAAGCCCAGTGGCTAATAATCTAGCAATTGCTCTTTAATAAAATGTCATTATCTTGCTTGAGGAGTTAAGAAGATTTGGCACTAACAGTGGACTTTGGGGGCAAATGACCATTCAAAGCAAAGGGGGCTTAGAATATCCTCTACTCCTTGTCCAGTATACTGTATCTCTTTGGTCCTATCTATCCTGCCATCCTTCTTTAAAAGACACAAAATAATACATTCCTAGAAGATTTTAGGGAATTCAAAGCATTCATTTTTCCCTTGCCAGACACAAATGGGTGCAGAATGGGGTTTCATTCACTGC
The DNA here is from genome assembly GCA_020662805.1 of Glaucomys volans. Classification (NCBI taxonomy): domain Eukaryota; kingdom Metazoa; phylum Chordata; class Mammalia; order Rodentia; family Sciuridae; genus Glaucomys; species Glaucomys volans. The sequence continues at coordinate 546,592 of JAJEJO010000769.1, read as the reverse complement.
ATCAAGAAAGTCTCATTCCTCCACCTACATACTATTTTGATCTTTGATCCTTCTCGGAAAGCAATTCTACCATCCAATGGAAGGTGCTCACCGTGGTTGCAGAGTAAGGCCATGCACTTGAGTTTTCAGGAAATCTCTCACTATCTAGTAAAGAGAACTGAGATAGGGAAGGCAGGATTCTTGGGTGGCGGCAGTTGGGGAGAACAATGTTGTTGATTGAGCTTCCCAATAAGAAACCACATTTACCTTGACATTCTGTTAATATGGAGAAAGGAAACTTCTGCTATGAGCTGCTTTTGCTTCTATGATCTCTTATCTAGCACCATCTTCTGATCCAACACAGTACATACAGATAGGCAAAGCACAGCTCACAGTTGGCCCTTCTGTGAGCCTAGCAGACCCATCATGGCTGACAATCTGAGATAACCCTAATGATGCTTTGAATGCTGGTCCTTATGTCATCCCTTCCCTTTGGGTGTGGGTGGGACAGTAGTCATTTCTACCCAATAGAATACAGCAAACATGATGGGAGGTCCCTTCTGATGTTAGGTTAGAAAAAGACTGCGGCCTCTGTCTTCCCTGCTCTCTTTCACTCTCCTGTGGCCCTTGCACTGGGAGAGGCCCATAAGGCTGGAAACTGAAGGCTTCAGCCACAGTCAAGCTTGTGAGGACCTGTGACCTACCACCAGCTATGTGAGAAAGTTTGCAAGTAGATCCTCCCCACTCAAGCCTTGGAATGCCAGCAGCCTCAGCAGACTCCTTAATTGCAGCCTTATGAGAGACTTGAGTCAGAGGCATCTAGTTAAGCTATACCCAAATTTGTAACCCAAGGAAACTGAGAAAAGTTATTACTATAGCTTTTAAATCCTGGGTTAATTTGCTATGGATAAATGATAAAATACCCACTAACTTCACTGATACTGTGTGATGATATGCAGAACAATTCAATTGCAGTGTGTTTCTGAAAGTTGGAGTAGGTTTTGGGATACTGGAAATACGTGTAGGAATTTGATTCTGTTAGTAAGAAGGGAATTTCTATGCATTATCAGCATATTATGGATATTCAATGTACACTACCTTATCAGATTTATCAGTTTTATGAAAGATACAGTATCATAATACTTGATTATTACACTATATTTTACACCTCTGAGTTATCTATCCCTGACATATATCAACAGAAGTACTAGCCAACAAATTTGCAAAGATAACTTATGCACTTATTCATTCATCCATTTCTCTAACCATCCATCCATCCTTCTATCTACTCTTTCAACAAATATTTATTGAGCATGCAAGAGCATTGTAAGAGATATAAAAATGTATTCAATATGGTTTATGTCTTCAAGGAATTCACAATCCCAGTAGAGAAGATAATATGTGGACACTAATTATTGGCATGTAGAGTAGGATGTGATTAGTATCTTGAGAGAAGAAAAAGTACAGTGGGAAGTCAAACAAGGGAGAATTTGCTTTGACTTTGAGTATCCTGAAGAAGGAATTGACATATCTACTAACCCTAAGGAACATGCCACGAGTTCTTGTTCCTGAAGTAGTGATGACGTGTTACTCATAGCCTTTTGTTCAGTTTGGCTTTGACCAATACCATGCATTCGAAGCACAGCATCAGAACAGAGTTATGGTCTGCAGACAGAGAGCCAAGGAAACTGGCACCATGGGAATCACACCCAGGACCTCAGCTTCATTACACCAGCTACATTATAATGATACATTACTGAGCATCAACCTCTGGGATACAGGACAGGCAGCTGGCCATCCAACCTTCTGAATTGAAAACAGCATGTAATGAATCCCTAGTTCTGTAACGTGTTTAACAATTAATAAGCTAGGGTTTCCTTGAGGACAGCAAAGAATAAAATATGAGTATGCTGAGAGTGAGGTCACCCAGCATAAATGCGTTATATGAAAACAATGCTCATTATGAGGAGGGTGAGCAGCTTTTCTTCTACTTTGAAAACAGAGTTAAATATATCCAGGGTCTAAATTATCTAGACACAGGTCAGTCCTGTATTTCATTCTGCTGGTTAGACTTCTACGTGGATGAACATTTTTACCATTGGGCAGAGTGGTTACAAAGGGGAAAGCTGCCTTGGTCAAAGGATTTGCTATTAATTTCAGGAAAGTTCATAAAAAAAAAAAGCTTATATAGAAAAGGAGACAGGAGTTTGGTGCCAAGAAACAGGATTAATAAAAAATATCCTGGCTGTTCTAGAGAAGCCAATTCAGCAGGTTTCACTCATGTGATGTGTTTGAACAGCTTCCCGTAGTGAGAAACAGTATGGCGCCCACCCACGCAGGGTGGGCAGCTCCCCAGCAGAGGTACCACTCAGAGATAGTGAAGACCTGCATGGCTCTAGCCTTCTCAGTCTCCTGAGGTCAGCAGGCAGGTTTGACATAACTGCTCTCTGGCCAGTGCCCACGGTCCAGGTGACAAATGGGAAAACACCCAGCAGAATCTGCAGTAAAAAGAGGCATATATCTCTGAGGTGGTCAATGGCCCTGCAACTTGATGCCTTCACCTAGCTCATAATTCAGTGGAAAATGATTTTCACACTCTCAAACTCTGATTTCAAGTACTGGAAATTTGTCATTTGCAATTGTGGCTCCCATATCCCCATTGATGCACCTGCTTCTCAGTGGCTTAATTAGGTGGTCTTAGGTTGTGTATGAGGTGAAACAACTGGGCAGGAGAAACTTCTGGAAAATAATTCTCCTCAGATCTAAACTTCATCTCTAGGAGGGAAACTTTTGTAGATGAGTGGGTGGGACAACCCCATCATAATTGGCAGTTGAGAGGGATCAACAGTGTCCCTGGTTCATTATTCCCCCTAAGCAGTTCAGATGTGACCAGAACTCCCTGAGATACATTTCCAAGGCTTCAAACCTGCTTCTCTTATCCCATATAGGAGGCTAGGCTTTTAAGATTTCTAAGTCAGAGTTCTGAAACTGGTGTGTATCCAAAGCCACCAAAGGGATACACCTGCTACTGGCCTGAACCCCTTTTTTAAGGAGAAGGTTCTCCAGGGTGACTTCAACCATTCTAATTCCTCATTTTTCTGGAAGCTCTCATTAAGATAAGTTCATTGTGACTCCTGAGATGCCGTCGTCCCTATATTCTGCTGTCCATGCAGTTTTCGCACTGTGCAATGATCGCCTGCTCACTTATCTATATTATCTCTGTATTACCATCTTCATGAGGTCAGGCCTGAACTTGATTCATCTTCAGTCTCTGGCACAGAAAATGCTTGACAACCAGATGTGGATTTGAACTGAATGCGGTCGCTTGGTTATGGCTGGACATCCAGGGAGTTTTACGTGGGGAGAAACATGCCAACCTGCTGAAACCTAAACACCGCTTTCAAGTTGCTGGTTAAGAGTGAGAGATAAAATGGAGTTATGAATTATTTTGGGTCATATATGCCACATGGCATTTTTCTTCCAAACTGTCATTATGTGTTGAGGAACTTAAAATTTGCATAGTTTTAAAAAAACTCAAAATATCTTGCCTTTCCGAATGGGAAGCTTTGTTCCAGGTCTAATTGGTTTGGGCCCAGGCCTGATATGGGCCTGGCCACCTTTCTTTGTCCTTCAGTGCTGCTAAATATATCCATCAGCCTCTTCTGTCCAGATGGATCTCTTCCAGCCTTTCAGGCGAACATCACCTACTATTTAGATGCTTTTGAAAACCTTTCAATGATAACTTCCCCTTCAAGAAACACTGACCCACAGCTTATTCCTCTGCCTTTCTTGTCTGGGAATTTTTATATAGGACTTGTTTTTTGTTTTTGTTTTTGTTTTTTTAAATTAAGGATATTGTTTTCAGTGGTTCTGAACTGTGGATCTGCTTTGTCACATAGACACAATATTGTTATTTTAAAAGTCCTCACTAGAAGTCGTAATCATAGTCATTCATTATTTAATTCTAAAAGTTTATTTCATGGCACTGAGGAGGAACGGCTCTGGAACCAGGTTGCCTGGATTTGAATTCTGATCTCCATGTATTAGCTGTGTAGACTTGGGCAAGTAACTGAACTGCTTCTTGGCTACCTTTCCTCATTATAATAGGAATAATAGTTGTACCCACATCATAACCATAGACTCCAAATGGGCCTTCCATGTACCTGGCAATCACTGTATGTATACAGTCCATTTACCATGTCACACTCCAAGACGACTATGATGTTTTCTCCTTTCAAAGCATCAGTGCCTTTTCTCTGTCCTTACTCTCAGCTGGGACCTGGATTCCTACTTCACCAAGGGAAGTGAAGGAATCAGAAGTTGATTTCCAAAAACTCCTGACTGCCACAACCACTTACCAAACAGCACATGCATTTTCACACTCTGCCTTCTTGCTACCATGGAGAAACTATTCAGGCTCTTATCTAAAGCTAATCCCTTTGCTTCATTCTAGATCCTGCCTGGCCTGCCTCCTCTATTAACTGTTCTTCCCTCCTCTCCTGTATCTTCAATATTTCTCTCCCTCCTGGATCATTAGCTTCATTCTCTTGGTGACCACATGTGGTTTCAGGACTTTAGACACCATCTCTGTCCCATGGACATCTATATTTGTATCCTAGCCCAGACTTTACTTCCAAAATACAAACTTAAATATCCAATGGGCTAGTCAACAGTACTTGGATTTTCTTGTAGACCTCTGAAAAGCAACTACACTAAACTGTTGTTCTCTTCTAAGTCCCATCTCCCAGCCTAAATCATTCCAGTTGAGGTCAGCTTCAACCTTCCAATTGCTTAAGACAAAAGCACTGGATCTGTCCTTTGTTATGGTTTAGATATGAGGTGTCCCCCCACCTGCCAAAGCTTGAGAGAATGCAAGAATGTTCAGAGGTAAAGTGATCGATCTTCCACAGATATGGAATAACGGGGTGGTAACTGTAGGCAGGGAGGGTGTGGCTGGAGGGAGTAGGTCCCTGGGGACCTGTATTTTGGGTTTATATTTTGTCTCTGGTTAGTGAGGCTTTCTCTGACTGCTTTCTGGTGGCCATGCCCTGAGCTGCTTCGCTCTGCCCACACCATTCTGCCATGATGTTCTGCCTCACCTTCAGCCCACAGCAATGGAGTCAGTCAACCATGGACTGAATCTCCGAAATCATGAGCCAAAATAAACTTTTCATCCTCTGTGTTGTTACTGTCAGGTCTGTTGGTCACAGTGATGCAAAAGCTAACTAAAACATCATTGAACCCTGCCCCCTCTCATCACTTTCATCTAATCCATCAAGAAATCTCAACTCTTCCTTCAAAATGTACAAAGAATTTGGTTCACAACCATTTTTCATTATCCCATGGCTGCTGCCCTGGTCAGAGCGACATCATCTCTCACCTGGATTGTAGCAGAAGCCTCCTGTTCTGTCCTGTCCCTGTCCCCCACCTCCTTCCCTCCACAGTCTATTCTCCACCTAAAGCCAGAGTGATAAGTGGCCCTTTTGAAACCTGGATGATATCATGTTACATTTTTGCCCAAGACCCTCTAATGACACCCCATTTTATCCTGGGTAAAAGCTAAAGTTCTTACAAGGACTTGCAAGGAGATCTAACACCCCCACCTCCCTTACCCGTATGACTTCCTGTTTCTCTTCCCAGTGCCTGTTGGTCCCCTCAGTGTTCCTGGGCTCACTGAGCATGCTTCCCCCACACTCTTTTCTCTTGCAGTTCCGTGTCTAGAGCAGAGAGAAACATCCACAAATGCCACTCCCTCATATCTTTCAAGTCTTTGCTCAAGTATCTTCTCACTGATTTCTATCCTGACCATCCCATTTAAAATTGCCCATACCTTGCCCACTCCTAGATCTTTCAGACCTGGGGTTTATTCTACCACATGTATCACCTTCTACTACACATATGATGTGTATCTTTATTATGTGTATTTTTTGTCTGTCTGCACCAGATGGAACATAAGCCCAGGTAATCTCTGTTTTGCTCAATGATGTGTTCCACACATGTATAACAGTAACTGGCACATACTAGGTGCTCAGTAAATACTTATTAAATTAAATTGAATTCAGTTTGAGTGACCAGGGGTCTGAGAATCAAATGAGATTTTATACATAAAGCTCTTAAAACAGTGCTCAATAAATATAAGCTGCTACCACCATAATCACCATCATCAAGACCACTGCCAAATGATCATGATATCTGAGTCTTCCTTGTGACAGTTTGTAGCATAAAGTGTATAAACAAATGAGTAAGTCTCAGGATATTTACTTAGTCCAAAAAGAAAGCCTTTAGATTGTGGTGGCCTTTTGAATTTAGTCCAGCTCATGGTGATTCCCTTAATGATTTTGCTTCCACACTCCATCCATGGAGTAGGATGCTGTCAGTGGTCTTTTTACTGGGAAAGAGACCTAGGTCCCATGGCCACCTGGAGTAAATTAGATTAAGGAATATGCTGATAAATGTTTGACAAAACATCTATCCAGGGAAAAACAAAAACAACCCCTGCCCCCGATTTCTGGGTTTACCAGTTTTCATGGTATAAATATTTCACCATGGTTGGTTTCAAACTTCCAACATGGCGTCACTGAATGTGTAGCTGGAGATGTACAGTAGCACATACAGTATCTCCACCAAAGAGATATGACAGGAAAAATTGCTAGATCTTAAGTAGTAAAATATAAAATCCTTAGGAAGTGACTTGTTTTGAATAATTATTAATTATAAGTTTGATTTAATTTTTAATTTTGGTTATATTTAACCACTTGTTTGCCAAAATTCCTATAAATTCCACAATCTCTCGGGAACTGGTAGACGTGGACTTCAGCACACTATTGGTAAGATCAGAGTGGACAACTGATCCAAAGAGGGCCACTCAGAGTCTCCTTCCCAGGAATGGAGCCACCCCTGAAAGAACCAGACCTTCACATAGCTGGGATATGAAATTGGGAACTGTGGACAAACAGCTTCCATTTCCTTGATACAGGGGAGTAGGAACAGGCTATTGACAGGGAATAAAGGTCTGCAAAGAGAACCAGCACAAAGAAAGGAAGAAAAAACTCTGCCTGGGGTGCTTTTCACCTTTCAGTTCCTGGATCCAGCTGTTCCAGATGCTTGGCACTTGGGTTCCATATGTTCCTCTCTCTTTAAAATAAACCCCTCATCACTGCAAGAGCTCCAGGTGGGTTTACATACCTGAAAACAAATGTCCTAAGGATACATTATGCTTACTTGATTGGGGTTGGCCTGAGTTACACCAATTCAGTCAGTCACACTGATTATTTTATGCTTGTCAGCAGGTATAGATATCTTTAAGTAGAGAAGTGAATTACTACATAATGAGCACATTTGTGTGAGCTGAAAGAATCTTTCGAAATATGAAGTTTCTATCAGAAAAGATAATTCTAAAAATCTTTCAAAATATGAAGTTCACATCAGGGATAAAAATAACAGAATAAGCTCTTGGTGATGAAAATTTTGGAAGCTGCAGCCTCAGTTTCCACTGACCAGTGGTTTCACCCAAAAGATCATCACTGGCTAGCTTCCTATGTTCTTGTACCACTTTCGAGATTCTTGCCATCTCTGTCTCTCAGCATCATCAATGTACCACAGAAAAGAAATGCAATTCATTCAACCTGCATAAATTGTAACCTCATTTAATTGTAACCGAAGCCAAAATGTCTATAATGTCATGGATCTTATGTGCTAATTATATCTTAGTATACTTTAGAATAAACAGTATTAAGCAATGCTGTTGTGTGTGTCACCTAAGGTGGCACCCAGGACATACCCAGAGGAACATCATGGAGGTAGGACTTGCTTCTCTAAAGCCATCGGCGTCTCCCAAGGTTGTCCCTATATTACTCCTGCATAATCCGCATAAGTCTAGATTTGTCAGAGGCTGCGGTACATTTTCAAGCTGCATGACGGGAAGAGCTAATCTGCTGTTATTAAAATGAGAGCAATACATGGTAGGCATACGTTTAACTAAGGGATCTGTGTTTTATTATTTGGGAAGATGTATTTGCATAGTTTAATTCAATGATATTCTTTATTAAAAAAAAAAAAAAAAAGGAAGAAGAAAAGAAACTCACACAGCCAGTGGTGGCCAGCTCTACCTTTCAACTTCATGCTAATTTGCCCAAGGGTTGATCTGACCTGAGCACCCTAAAGACACGAGCAGTAAGTTATCTGTTTTATCACATGCTGGGCGGACAAGAGACCCATCTCAGTTACAACCAATTGAGTTTATCCTCTCAACACAGAGTATCCAAGCCCTAAGTAGATGCGATGCTTCTGGCTGAAGTTTATCTTCAAAACTTCAGCACCTGATGGTCAGAGTTTGGCATCACTGATACTACTTCCAGCCCCAAGAGAAGAAAGCGCAGGAGTGTTTTCTTGGGTTCTGATTACAGTTCTAAAGTCACTTCTTAATGATGTAAGGGGGTAGCCCATAACACTTGCAAATACCTAAGTACCACTGGGCTTCACGGGAGGGCTACATCTGAGGTTGCGAAGACCAGACAGCCCAAGCATGGTTCTATACCTAAAGCCGTTCACTTTTCAGGAAACCCATGAAATGACACTGGAGCCACAGCCTGTTTTATGACTCCTCCCAGTAGTGACTGACATGCAGCAAAGGGCCCAAAGCTGACCATTGAGGGTCTTGGCTTTATTGAAATCCTATGGACTTCTAAGAAAAAAACATAGTAGCTTCAAATCTACACCAACAAGGAGTTTAGTACTCACTGACAGTATTGCAAAAGCTATTTCTTAAAGTAACTCGGTCCTTGTCTTCATTCTTCACATGAGGGGGTCACTACTTTATAAGTTTTCAGCCCCCCATGGCCATCATTTCCACACGCCCAGGCTCTGCATCTACAGATTCAATGAACTGTGTATAGGAAATATTCAGAAAAAAATATTGCATGTGTATTAAACACATACATCCTTTTTTCTTACCATCATTCCCTAAACAATCTAGTGCAACAACTATTTGCTCAGCATTCGAATATATCAGGTATTATAAGTAATCTAGAGATGATTTAAAGTATATTGGAGGATGCACACAGATTATATGCAAATACTGTGCCATTTTATCAAGAGGATTTGAGTCTCTGCAGATTTTGGAACTGATGGGAATTTCTGGAACACATCACTTGAGGACACCAAGGGACAACTGCTTTGACTAATCATTTCTGCATTCTGTTTTTGTTTTTCTGAGTAATCAATGACAATAAAAGAGGTGGGGCAGCAAGGGGAACCATATAGAACATTTTGAGTTGGATCATGAGCGGTACGTTGCCACTGGGCATAGGCACATACTGAGCCCAGGACTATGGTGGGCTTCTTTTATTCTCCTTTTCATGAACCAACCTAAAATGAATAATGGAAAAGCTTTTATACCACTGTCTCCAGCTTTTCACCTTAAGCCGTTTCCGTTTCCTCTGCCACACAGGGTTTGTAAAACATTTCACCAAAGAGAAGAAATTTTAATTAATGGTCTAGGAAAAGGGAAAAAGTCACCCTCCATGTAAGCACCAAGCCCAAGACCAACACAAAGGTGTACTTAGAGAGAAAAATATCACTGCATGCCACAGATAAAACCTCAAGGGGTATTCGTACCATTGCTTCTCTCTGAAAAAGTCATATATGTTTATATCCCCAAGGAAGGTCATATACATATTCCCAGGAAGGTCATATTCCCAGGAAGGAATCCTACACCTGCCTCCATCAAAGAAAGGATGTTTGGACAACAGAACTGGGAAGGACGGAAACATGCACGCATCACATCTTATTCTTCTCATCGTCCCTAATTCCACACTCCTGGCACACATCTTTTAGCCAACACAGTGGAATCATGACTGTTTAGAATCAGAGCATTGATGAGTCTGACATGCCCCATGGAAGCAGCTGGAAAAAATATACAGATCTGCCCTTCCTGGTCATTAGACAAACTCCCAATAACAAAACACCTTTTCCTATCACTTTCTCAACAACCACCGTCGCTTGGACAGAGTTGCTATGCAAGTCACACATAGTGTGTACATGGTCACCTCAACAATGGCATTTGCCTGCTGGGCATGGTGGTGCATGCCTGTATTCTTAGAGGCTCAGGAGGTTGAGGCAGGCGGATTGCAAATTCAAAGCCAACCTTAGAAACTTAGCAAGACCCCAAGCAACTTAGTGAGACCCTGCTCAGAAAAAAGTAAAATAATAATAATAGTAACAATAAAAAATAAAAAGGGCTATAGCTCAATGGTTGAGCACCCCCCGGGGTTCAATCCTGGATAACAAAACAACAACAACAACATCAAACGCAAGGTGTTCATCAAATGCAAAGTCACTGACCAAGATCTCTTATGGGAAGAAGGATCCCTTGCCATAGAGGAGGAATGGGTATAGGAATAAGGTCTCTGAGAGAGAAGATGGGGTGTAGGTGGGAAGGCCACAGCTCAGAATTCTAAGTTCCCCCCAAAACCCAAAACTAACAATTTATGTTGTCAGACAGACTTGACTTTGAAACCTGGGGGAGTTGAACAAAGGGTACCCATGTTTATTTTGTGGACACCTGGCCCTGAAAACAGGTGCATCCTCCACCTGTCCCTGCATTCGAGCAAGGGTGTGAGTTTGTGCATGCCTGCAATTCTATTCTATGTTGTCCTCAGGTGAAACCAACTTTACCTCCTCACTTACGTGTGCCCATTCTCCTCTAAGCCCCCATGCTCCTGAATGTTTCCAAACTCCCTTGCTGCTATGGGGACTTTTCTTCTTTTTATATTTTTTCTTCCTCCTCCTCCTCCTCCTCTTCTTCTTCTTCTTTTTTCATGAGGCCTCTGGCCTTGCACTGCTGTTTATCACCTAAGGCCAACTTTCCCTCTCACTCCTTTTCCCTCTCTGTTTCTTTAAATCTCTAAACCACAAAGCAGCATGCAAGCAACACCGTGGGTCAAGATATCAAAAGCGGGAACTTTATAGGTTTCCTCGATAACATGGACAATAAAAGAAGGCGGCGCACCGGCAGCATTACTGACCTTATTTGATGCTGAGCAGTAAAGAGAGACAGCTCCTCCGCCGCCTGCCCTAGTGGTCCAGGCCATTGGTGTGTGAAGGGGGAAGCTCTCTATCAACACTCGGCCCCAGTTTCCCTACACTCTCACGCCAAAGCTTCCAAGTGTTTTCAGCAAATAATATCCAAATAAACAGAAGGTTACTGAATACATTAAACTCACCGCAGCAAGAAATTGCTTTTTGATGCCCAGTATATGCAGACACAGCCCCCCCCCGCCATCACATATATATGAATATCAGTAGGAATTCACAGACTGCTATAGACATCCAGGCTCTGAGAGCACAGATCTACATTCCAAAAATTCCAGCTGTGGATCAGCTCTCCCCACATATACAGCCAGCTCTGTGTTTCAGTGACTAGTATTCGGAATTCTGGAGTCCATTGTCATATTTTCTCATGTAGACATGATGTATTAAAACAAAATGCTTTAGTCTCTGGCCTGATACGGCTGCTGGTTTTCATGTGGTATGAGCTCAAGAGGAGGTAGCTTCAAGCACCCTTAGGAAGAACTGCTTCCAAAACCATATGGGCTGGTGGAACCCCCAGATGGGCAGAAATAAAATAGAACACTTGTGCTCTGCCTATGAAACACACATGCACATATACACTTGATCCGCCTTTTTTTTTTTTTCTTTTCTTTTTCCCCAAATAGCGAAAGCCACTTTTATAATCAACTTTCAGGGTAGACATTCTTTCTCTCGCAATAACAAAATCCACTAAGAAAATAAGCCCTTTTTGCTTCAGGACCCCAAAGACCATCTTCCAATGTCATCAGAAGTTCCTATAAACATAGTCTTTGTCTTTATGCACCTACTTTATCAGTAAAAAAGGATAAATCATCTGACCATCAGTGAAAGTGGGAGGAGAAGGTAATGTTCTCTTCTGCAGACATCCTGTTGCCTGTGCCCCAAAGGAGTCACATTCAAAGACACTTGTTCCCCACTTCCCAGCTAACTTACCATTAGAACCTCATCTTATTCCTCATCCCCTTCCCTGTTTCTAGACCAGACACTGGGCTTGTGGATGAACGCACATCAAAAGCAACCAGGGCCAGGAAGCACCACCTTCACCTTTATCTAGGGTAAACCCCAAGCGAAGCCACAAACATGCAGGTCAGCGAGGCCACTGCAGACACTGGTGTGAGACAGGCTGAGTCTGTGCACACATGGCATGTGCTGCTTGGCTCTGCTTTGTCAGTGCAGGGGATTTGGGATCCAGGCAAAGGATACCCTCTTTTGGGACAGACAGTGGTAGTAATTTCAAAGACCACACTTCCTCTGGTCTCCCCAGAAATGACAGCTCTGTCCCTGCCCACCTAGCAGCTTCTCAAAAGTATCAAGTCAGCCTGACCAATGGCCTTGCTGCACTCCCTGGCCCCTACCCATCTGCACCCTGGAACATACTCTCATTTTTATGAGTACTTATACTGAACCCTGCAAATTTATGTTCAATTTCTTGACTCTTCTTCCCCATACTTGGCCCATGAAGTACTACAAACATCTAGTCAAAAACACCTAACTAGAAACCTAATTCTTCTCTTTATTTGGCAGATGAGACAGTCTCCAAAAATGCCCCCGCCACCCAGAGAGCAAGTGTGT
>JAJEJO010000769.1:426417-533553 GCA_020662805.1 Glaucomys volans | reverse complement strand
TCAGAGATTAAACCTAAGGGCACTTAGTCACTGAGCCACATTCCCAACCCCTTTTATTTTTTTGAGACAGGGTCTCACTAGGTTGTTTACATCCTGGCAAAGTTGCCAAGACTGCCTTCAAACCTGCAATCCTCCTGCCTTAGCCTCCCTAACCACTGGGATTACAGGCATACACCACCACCACGCTCAGCCTCTCCCATGCACTTCTGAGTGAAGTATCTTATGCTCAGGAAGGCTCCCTGCTTGTGGCTGGACCACAGGAATTGGGCCGGGGTGCAAGGACTACATGGAGCCATCTACCCCTGCTTGGATGCAACCTGGGCAGTACCGGGTGATACATTTGGATGGTGAAGTGGTGATGGCTAATCACACATTTGGATGGTGAAACAGTGTGACCTGAGCATGGGTAAGTGGGTGAAGGCATTACAATTTTTTTAACTGGTATCTCCATTTTTATACAACTGAGCTAAATGGACAGGCACCTGCCCATGGTCATCAGTTGAACTGGTGGAGTGTACACGTCAAGACTGAATTAGAGGACTTGACAGTGGAGAGGTATTAGTACAGTGTAATATCTCATTTTTCAGCATCACAAACAAAACCTGAAAATTCTTGAATAAATCCTGTTTCTAATGACATTTTTAGAAATGACTTGATGTCATCATCTTCATTTATTTGTAGGAAATGTCTGGATTTAAGAAGACTCTACAAAGGGCTACCAGACCTAACCAGTAAAAAAGAGACCCAATTATATCTGAATTTTAGATAAATACTGACTAATTTTTAGTATAAATATATCCTATGTAATACTGGGGATGTATTCATACTAAACACATTGCCTGTTGTTTATCTGCAATTCAGATTGAACTGGTGTCCTGTATTTTATCTGGGAACCTTAAGCGTTCAGAGTGTGTGTGTGTGTATGTGTGTGTGTGTGTAAGAGGTAGAGCAATGTAACTTTACTGTGTTGTGTAAATTTTGGGGAAAATGCATTCCTGACCCTTGACTCCTTGCTTGGATAGAAATATGGTCACTGGAGAGAAGATCAGATGAGCTTTGTAGTTTTTAGTCATATATTTCCAGGTGCCAGGGGACCACTGGAGGGAAGAAGGGTTCCAAGCACAATACTGAATTTCCACCTTCGGAGGATGCTCAGCTTGGGCAGGTATGTTTTTCAACTTGCTCTAACAGAGTGCACACAGGTGATTAACATTCCTCAGCTGAGGTTTATGACTTCATTACAATATTTCTCATCATAATTGAATAGGTAAAAATACCTGGCTATTAAATACAAGCCTATCCCTCAGGATGACCAGATTATCACTTGAATTTAAAATCTTTCTGAATTTTTAATAGTGCATAACAAATACGATTATTTATGCACTTTCTTCCAGTGCTCAACTTGCCAGGCCTACAATTATTTGGAACGCCTTCAGTTTCAATGGGAGGGATTAAATCGAGCTGTGACTCTCTCTCCCATCCCTCTAAAATATTTAGCCAACAGGTCCCCTGTTTCCTTGTGTCCTGGATGGAGCCTGTCCAGATCCTTCAGAGGCACAAGTGGGGCCTGGTTCTGCCCTTATTTAGCAACCCCTGATAATTAGCAGCGAGGAGATGTAAGGAGCTGTGATATGAAGGGAGCAGCTGAGAATCCATAAAGCTGGCTGATGAGAAAGTCAAGTGGAGTCCTGCCTGGCTGAAACCTCTTCAATAGATCTGTAGTCTGGACTTGAACCCTGCCCTCTCACCTCAGGGTCCAATATTTCTTTCTTTTCCTTTTTTTTTTTCCCCCTGCCCAGTCCCCTGCCCCCACCTTCTCCTCTCCTCCCAGCTTCTCTTTCAAGAAGTGATGTACTCAGACTGACTGTGAATAAATGTGAATGACCCCCATCTACCCACCCCCACTTCCCTGAGCCTTCTGCTGCAGAGAGGGTGGGGGAGAGGGAGAAGGAGAGAAGAGGGAGAGGTACGAGAGAGAGAGAGAGAGAGAGAGAGAGAGAGAGAGAGAGAGAGAGAGGAGGAAAAGGAGAGAGAGATAGAGAGACGAGGAGGGTCCCCGACTTCCTCACAGGTAATTAAAGGGACTATTTTCAAGGTTGCATGGGCAAAAGACAATTCGGCCCTAATGAAGCATCGATCGCCTGGCACTAAGGTAGAAAGGAGCTGACATTCATTCAAAGGTACCTCTAACTGATGTAAGATGCTGCACCGGGAATTAGCCCTTCTCTGCTGTCATAGCCTAGGACTTAGGTTAGCAAAATAAAATCAAATTAAAAAGGGGGAGGTTTTTTGAAATTTATTTTATTCTGTGTTGCTGCAAAATGCATGTGTCTGGCTTTGTTTTTTTTCTTTATTCCTTCTAAAAAACTGAATGCACCAGGGTGCATTCTACTAGCTTGTAAGGAGCCCCCACCCCCCACCTTGGGGTAAATTTTCTTCATTAGTCACGTTTAAAAGCCCACCAATCAGGCCTGCCCATCTGGAATTCATGAGGTCAGCAATGGCCGAGCAGTGGCTCCCTGGGAAGGGTAGGGCACTGCTATCTGTCTGGAGATCCAAACTCTTTTTCACTCCACCAGTTTGGTCACTGTCTACATTGTGCTGCTGTTTGCTATTTTGTGGCAAAAACAGAAAACTCAGGGGAAGGAGGGGCTGGGGAAGTGGGCCAGGTCACTGTGGTCACTGTGCAGGGGGTGATGAGGCTGTGTCATGGGGATGGAGCGAGAACAGGACTGGAGGGCGAGATGAGGTCTCTGGTAACGCAGGCAGCCAGATGGGTTTTGAGGTTACAAAGGAATGCCAGATTGAACCCCAGGTCCAGGTGTGGGAGAGAAAGCAGAGCAGAGCCACCTGCCAGCCCACCTGGGGGACGATCCTCCAGGCTCCCTAGTCCTGGAGGTGGCTTCCTGATTTTTCTCATTAGTCCTAAAAATGTTTGCATGTGAACAACATCCTAATGTTGTCCAAATATAACACTGCTAGTCCAAATACCAAATGCTAGTTGTTCCAAGTAAATCAGGGCGGATGACAGGGGAGGAGAGACAGTATCAGTTCCAAAGCAAGTTGAGAGTTCCGGTAGAGATTTTGCCCACAGCCCCACTCGGCTAGATCTTACAAGAGACCCGGGCATTCGACAATGGAAGGTCCCTTCAGAGCAAGAAACACAAAGGGAATTTGCTCTGGTTCACTCTCCACAGTGAGGCCCTTCGGAAGCTGAACAGAGTCACTTTTCTTCCCCTGATAAAAATAAGTGGGGGCAGGGGGGAGAATTCCCTTGTACACCCCCATATAGACATGCAGGGTACAATGCTCTGAAGAAAGGGGGCCCTTTGATAGGACATTTCAAATCACAGGCTCCTTCTCACATATTCTTTCTGTCTTTCTTTTTCTTCGCAGAATTTATCGTCTGTTTCTTGATTTGGCTCTTAATTTTGGTTTGGTTTTGGAGGGAGGGGGTGGCAGGATATATTATTTAACTTGATAAACAGCATTAGCACACCGCCCCGCTGCCTCCCCGCCTGGCTCCCTCTCCTATTTATTCATTTGTGTTTACATTTCTAAGACATCCCTTTAGCTGAAGGAGGACACTTCCCACATATTGCAGTATTGGCCATTAATGCAAAAGGATAATTTATTGGCTGCACAGCCCCTGAAGTTGAATTTTGAAAAAGAAAAATCGGAGCCCAGTTTTCCTGGGTTTGCTGCATTCATGTGTATTTACTTTGTACTTTTCTCTCCTTTATCTTTGAAACAGTTTGTAACATTCTATTTATCAATTTGATGCTATTTCATCATGCTCTTTATTTATTTATTTATTTCCAGCCGAAGAACAGGTCAGGACACAGAGGCAGAAATTGTGCAGAACACCTGCTGAAATTAAGGAGAAAAAAAAAAAAGTTTTCCCCTAAAAACGGCTAAACCAGAGCCCAGCAGATCCTATCTGCATTAATTTGGCTGAACAACAAGATACTGCAGAGGACAAACTCTGAATAAAGCAGTTCCGAGTTCCCAGAATTGGCACAGCTCAGACTAAACAATGGCTGCTTCCTATTCACCTTAACCCAGCTTTTCAAAAGAACATCCTTAGAAACACAAAGCATCAGCGGGAAATGGCAATTTTATGAATCCTAATCAATCAAAGGGCTTATTAACTCAATGTGAAGCCAGATTAAAATCTTTAATTATAAATCGTGCTAAAAGGAAAAACAAAATGTACTTATGGTACATTGAAAATTCCGGATATTAACATAGTTGCTATTATCTCTTGCAATATTAAATTCCCCCTCCTTTTCCCCCCCAACAGCCTCACCTTTTTCTATTACTAAAGAACAGGGCTACAGAACCCAAATCATTTTTCCCCTCGATTTATTAAAATGTATTCTTTTTCTCCCCCTGTGCATCCAATAGGTTGCTGGTAAGCTGCGTTGGTGGTTGTAGGAAGGGGTATGAGAAATCCCATTTCTGAGCCCCAGGCGGGCGGCTAGGTTTTCAGGGAGATGCTGGGGGTAGTTTGGGGAGCTGTTTATTAAGGGGGCAGAGTTGGTGTTATAGGGTTTGTAGGTTGCTTTCTTTTTCTTTTCTTCCTTTTTTGGGGGTAGGGGGAAGACAGCGATCAGATGTGGAGCATTTTCGCTAATGAAAGCGGCATGCGTGTCTGTGCTGGTAGGATTGATTGGCAGGAGTGGAGATTGCCAGCCCCAGGAAGAGTCTTCGCTTTAAGCTACGGTGTGAGAAAAGGCTTTGGGTGCTGCTGATGCTGCTGCAGCTTCGTCTTGGCTTCTTCTTCCTCTTCTTTTTTCTTTTTTTCTCCTTTTTTTTCTTTCTTTCTTTTTCTTTTTAATTTTTATTAGGCAGACATTTGGGAAATGACCACAGCAAATTTAATCCCAGTTGGGGGGTGAGGGAGGGAGGAGGTAGAGCAGAGCCTGTGATTCACATGTTTTATTTATTTGTTCAGAGTCACGGCCATCCTATTGTGTGTCCCTCATTCTGTCATTTCAGGCCCCTCCGACCCACCCCCTACCCCTGTCCCCATTGTTAATGTAAGAGGCAGAGAATATAACCACATTTTATAATAATAACATATCCAACACTGCAAAAGCAGGACCCTCATCTTAAGAGGGGGCCTTTTTTTTATATTGAAATGATAAAAAAAAAAAGAACAGAAAAAGAAATCTTTCTGTCCTAATGACAATGTAGGATGGAGAGATTTGTTCTTTGTGTAGAAATTCAGTGATCTTCGGAGCTAGGGTACATGCCCCATCCCGCCCCTCCCACACACAGGCTATTGTAGCTCTCTATTTTTATATTTACAGAGCAAGCCTCCTGTTACCAAATTGGCTTTAAATTAAACAGAGAGAGAACTGAAGGAAAGGAAGAAAGAAAGAAAACTGTACAATCAGAGCTAATAAAAAGAAAGTAACACCCTGCTTTAAATTAAATCCTACTTCATTCCTTTTGTTCAAAGTGCCCACTTTCTTCCTCTCAGTCTTTCCCCAGAAAGATTCCCTTTCTTTGACTTTTTCTTTAGTTCCAGGGACAAGGAGCCCTCATCCCAAAATCAGGTCTTTTAGGAGCCCTGTCACTTTCCTTCCTAACCTTAGGACCAGGTTTTATCCACATCCAGGGGGCAGAGGGCAGGTGACAGAGTGGGGGTAGCCTTTGCCGGCAATCTTGATAGTGAATGGGATTTGATTTCATAATACAAGGTTGACTCTGTGCTCTTTTTAGCCAAACACTGTGTCTAAAATGCCTTATTTAAACCTGAATCAAGAAAAGAGACTTGTCCTTAATGGACGCAAGCAATATCTGCCCTGGTGGCATGTCCTGGCTCCCTCCGGGCTGTGTGCTTCCCTCAGGCACTTAGGATTTCTCCATGCTATATTCTTATAGCTCCTATTTAAAAGTGCAGTAAAAATATGGTTTTCCTGATGATTTGAGAACTTCTGAACATAGGCACAATGCCCAATGTTACTTTAAAACCATTGACAAACATGTGTCTGTGCTTTGAGTAAATAAAAATTGAGCCAGATGCTGCTGTAGAATGTGAAAACTTGTAGGCTCCTATTTTGGTGGCCAGCTCTGTAGCCACTTGCACTCTCCGGGCTGCAAACAGAAGAGCCAGGTTTTTCTTTTACTCATATCTATAATTTCTGTTTGGGTCCACCCCTGCTTAATTTTTCTACCTTTAACAGACTGATAATGTCCTAGTTATCTAAATGTACAAATGTAGCCAGAGGGAAAAGATTGAGTAAAAGATCCTAAATCAGTTTTCATGGCTAAAGTGCACACGGAATCCATTTTGGCAAAGAGCACTCAAATTCTCAGAATTCCTCTAAATCCTTAAATGCCACATGGCTGCGATATTCCTTTGAAGAGGAGCATTGGACCTAATAAACGGAATACTCAGGCACAGATCTCGTCTACTTGCAATAGCTTTTCACTAAATTCAAAAAGGCCCTTTTGTGCTTAACTGGGTTTTCATTTCATTGCTTTTAAATTTGTTAACTTGACTTTTGACACTTTGAGTGTTTAGCCCTTTTTAATTTTTTAAAGTGCAATTATATAATATTTGTGCTTCCAGAAAGAAAGACATTAATCTGTTATTAATGCTAGTATATAAAGAATAAAATGTACTTCAATCTTTTGTTACAATCCTTTGCACATTTTCTAAGCCTCATCTTTCAGTAAATAAGAGCATAAACTGATTTTGAAATAACACAGAAACATTGTATACACAATGTATTTACTCTGCTCCGCTAGAAGGTATAAACAAAACAGGGAGAAAAACATAGCCAAAAAGGAAAAATAACCTGTATAATTACATAAATAAAATGTGCTTTTGAATTGTTATATAAATAAATTAGACACCGATGATTTTTTTAAAAACCCAGCAAATTACAATTCTTGCTGAAAAAGATTGACTCTTCTCCCATTGATTTACTTTCTCAGTTGACTTCAGCAAATGAAAACACGAGTGGAAAAAAAAATGAAAACATTTGATTTTAAAAGGGGTATATGGAATTTTAGTTTCTTCTCAGAAATTACAAAAAAGCTGCTTAAAATTGCTCAAAAGGTGATGTTTTGAAATTAAATTTTCCTTCGATACACTTTTTCCATTTAAATATTCTGAAGTAATCATGCTCTTAGTTGAAGGCTATAAGTCTCTATCTAACAGAATTTTTTTTCCTTTTCTTCCTAAAAGAAAATGATTTTAAAAATTATTTCATGAAGAAATATTTACACTGAAACCAACAAAAATAGTATTATCATTAGCAAATGGAACATGAATCTGAAAATTTTAATCTACTTATTATCAACTATTTCTAATAGGTGGACAATCTATTTCATACATATTTTTATACACCTTGCAATTCTTACTTGGGCATTATTATAGGTTTGGTTTTTTTTAAGTCACAAAAGAAACAACGATGATGATAGGAAGAGAATATTTACATTTTTTTATCTCTTAGTTTTGTTTCAAATCCAAATAAATAGGAATGTAAAAATGGTTTAAATGGTTATTTTAGAACTCTGCAGGGAATCTTCTTTTTAAAAGTATTTCAAGCCTTTTCTAAAGATTTCTCACATCAGTATTACGTTGTTGGTTCCTTTTGAAAAATACACTACTTCTTAAAGAACCTTATAATTTAAATTTATTTCCTCGGCATAAGGTTTTGTCAAAATCCCAGTCCAAACACAGAAAATGCCCTGTGTCTCCTAAACACCTCCAAAGCTAATGTTTATAGGCCAGCTTACATCTGAGCAGAAAATATTCACCACAACTCCACGTTTTTATTTTTTTCCCCCTCCTCCTCCTTTTTCTGGATCAGTTGAGTTCTACATTTGATATACAGCCTGATTCTTCCCCCATCAAAATTACATGAGAAGCAAAAAAGCTGGAATCTAAGACTCAAGACACACTGGGTGGGTCTCTTCATTCCCCCGTCTTTTTTCCGTGTCAGACTCTATGTGCAGATAAAACAATTTATCTTTATCATTTTCAAGCTGGTCAGACGGGCGAGGGGGTGGCCGTGGTGCAGGGTGGAGGGGTGAGGGAAAAGGTGACTGTCTCACTTGTTGTCAGAGGGCATTGATCAGCCCTGTGTCTGCTGGTCTCAGAGGTGAGGCCAGGTCCCCCAGGACCACTTCGGGGCTGGGCCGTGTCAGTGCAAAGCTGTATTGAGTCATGACCCAAATGACGGTTCATTGAGGAAACGGGTATTGGCGTCCAAATCATTCTGAGACACCCTCAGTAACACTTAAACCAGTCCACTCCGTTAATGTCAGGTCACAGGGGACACATTTAGCCCCCTCTGCTGACCATTAGACCCTTTGATGGAGTGGACGATAAACTTGACGGGACAAGCTAGACCTGCTCTTGAGCCAGCCTCTGTTGACAGCTTTGGAGGCTGCAAGGGTCCCTGTGGTCAGGGATTCTGTCCCTCCAAACTGGAGAAAGTAGAACTGAAACGAGTTTTGAGGTTACAGTGTCAAAAGTCACCTAGATCCTCCCCAAAGTTTTCAACAATGAAGGCAGACATAAATTGTGGCTCGAGTAGTCCAACTCTACCATTTTGTAATTTTTATTTCTTGCTTTGATTTTTCTCTTTCTTCTAGGCACCGTTTATATAGTGCAGGTATTTTGAAATCCATTTGTTATACCTTCTCTAGCAAAGAACAAAAAGAATTCCTTATTGTTTCCCAGGGAAGTAGAGAATTCTACAAAAATGCACTCCATTGTGAACACAAGGTTTCCCAGGCAGTATCCTGGAAAGGAAGTATTTTATTTTGTATTACCAAACATCAAATATATTTGGGGGGGAGAGGGGGTGGGAGCTAAAGCTAATTGCATTTCCCATTGATAGGAGCATTAGCCTAAAACAAACTTGAGCTTGAAAATGAATCTAAAGCACAAACTAACAAAAACCAGGTCTTTGTTAACATTCAAAGGGTGAATTAATAATCATTATTGCTTCTATTTAAACAAATTATACCTAAATCTTCTGTTACACGAGAGATCGCTACTGTTTACTTTTTTCTGCTTTCCCACCAGCCAGACGGCCTGTGGTTTGACAGAGCAGATTTTCTGGTATTACAATGCTTTTATCCTAGTTTTAACACCTTGTCTGGATTCCTCTTGAGAATTAACTGATATGGCTTTAGATGGGAAAATGAGGGAGGATTTTTCAGGGGTCCCCACCATCAAAAAGTGAATCCAACAGAAACCACCTTGTAGTATTTCCACAATTGCAGTTATTAAGTATACAATTAGAAAAAAAAAAAAAGTTAGCACAAACGGACTAATTTGACCAAATTGACCAAATTATGCACCTGCTTTATCTTAAAAGTAAAAATCTAATTAAAAAGATAATGTGGTTCCTGAACTATTAACTACCCTTCTGACAAATAAGGAAGCAGCTGTGAGATATGTTTAGCCAAGGGTGAGGGGGTGGAGCTAATGTCAGGGTCTCATTGTCTACTTTGCATTATCCAAACCTGAGAGACTTTTCCAGAGTTCATGGTCTTTGTCTCCTAACGCAGTTTGAAACCTTTAGAGCTTGCTAAAATTCAGAATTCTTTCTTCTCAAAGGAGTCAGTTTATCAAACCATGCAGGCTACCTCTCATTTTCATATCAATTTAAGTACTGTTTCATTCCAGAGAAATTGGATATATTAAAACACACACACCCACACCTGCTTTATCATACCCCATTCCTGAAGCTTAAAAGTAAGATTTTTCTGTGGGATTTAGAGATTTCAAATGATTTAAGGGGGTTTACATTTTAGTATATTTTTGGAAAACGTAGTGTATGAATGAACTTGAATTTTTTTTTTTTTTTTTTTTAAGAGCTAGGGTCTCACTCTGTTATCCAGGTTGGCCTTGAACTCCTGGACTCTAACAATTCTCCCTTGGGCTACTCGGTGTGCCACCACACCCAGCTTTTGTTTTCTTTCAATGTACAATTGATATTGTGTGTACAGCGTATCTGTATACACAACTACCGTCAATATTTGCTAACTCCATCTTGATGCTTTTGCTTTGAGAGGATATAAACAACCCCAGCTTCCTAGTACAGATGCACCTTTAAGTCTGAGAGTGAATGACTGTGTGTGGGTTAGGGTGCAGGGGGCCAGTGCGGGAGAGATGCATTCACAGGCACACGCATGCAAGCATGTTTGTGTGCACACTCGCAGGTGGGGGAGAGAAAAAGCACATGATCAGGCATCTTTTACTCATCTCCTCCAAACAGACTTCCAACTAGAGGCCTAACTCAAGAAATAAATTGCATTGATCTGGTATTTATAATGGGGCAATCTTGAGTTTTTAGTGGGACGAAATACCAAAGGGAAATTACATCATTGCCAGTAACCTCCTCTCTCCACCCTGCTTTCGGTAATTTTTCCCACCTCCTCCTTTCAATTTGCAAAGCCAAGCAAGTGCACAATTAAGAGAAATAAATATCTATTATGCCCTATACATGTTTTTTAGCACCTAATAAGTATACCATTAGTAATTGAAAAATTAGCCCTGCCAACCAATATACTAACATTCTGCCATTTCGTTCAAAAATGATCATCCTATCCTGATCCCACTATCCATTTCCAGGACAGAAGCTAGAAAGGCCTAAGATGTGGCATCCTCTAAGTTAATAAAAGGAGCCTGACTTTTTAAGCAATTAGAAAATGCAACTCCACATTCACATTTTCATTTTCTCCTCATGACCAGAATTCCAACTGAAAAGAGGACAGAGCTGGGACAGGCTCCACACAATCACAAAATCTTAGGTATTTTTCTCAGAAGACTGAATTTCCTCTGAACTCTGTTCTCTGAGGACACAAGTATAAATGAGGGGAAAAAGGCATTTTGTCCAGGAGCAAAAGAACATTAGCTACCTGTTTGTCGTGTTGCATTTAGTGCTTTTTATGTATTAAAAAATTTCCTGCTCCAGACTGATCTTTTAGTGAGATTCTTGGACAAAAACACAGCTGCCAACATGCAGATCTGACAGCAGCTAATTCCGAATTTCACTTTGCTCCTGTGATCCAGGTTGCCTCAAACTCCCAATTCACCTCCTCAGCCTGAGTATTGCAGGGGAACTTCATCCTTCCAGTACCTTTGTCACACTCTCTGCTAACTATCTTAATCACATTGCCTGTGAATCTGATCCAAGGGGTGACAAATGCTGTGTATCCCATTGACCCAACAGCTCTATGATCCAATCAAGCATGGACATTTTGCCCCCCAAAGATGATGCTTCTAAATGCTTTAAATTGCTACCTGGAGAAGAAGCTTACAGCAGCTGCTACTTCTTCTTCTGCTTTTTTCCCCCAAAATAGTGGCTAATGAAAGTTATTCCTTATAGTTTTAATTTCAATTTGAATTCCACCTGAATCTCAAAACATTTTGCAATGACTCATAGAACTTGATTCTCTAAGCTCTAGTTCACTGGAGGTCACAACAAGGTCACTAAGTTATTGTCCAAAAGCATGAAATAATATAAAATTATTCACATTGCACAGTTTCAGCACTATCATAAGAAACCCAAGCCCCTGTGACAGCATAGGATCACCCTTCCCCATTTAAGGAGCCTGAGGAATCCAGACCAGGACTCTGGCCTGTCCCTTGAGACAGTCTGTGGTCCCTGCAGTGAAAATGGTGGAACACTGGTATGTCAGGGCCATTTTTCAATATAGCCCCAAACCAGTGCTGCCTCCAATCTCACTGGCAGTACCTTTTTTATAACTAATTGACAATTGTGAGACTGGTCCTGTTAATGTGTCAATGATGACTTAAAGGCAACCTAAAGCCCAAAGCAAACTTGAGGATGAGAAGGTGACTGTGTATTAGGCAGAGCTAAGGGTGCAACCTGGTTAGATTCAATGCACAGGAGACTCCAGCTCTGACATCGAGTAAGTGGAGATGGGGAGGATGGGGCTCCAGCTTCTGCTAGGTGCAGGCTTGGGGCTCCTCCCACACAGAAGACCTGGGGGGAGAACCAGATTTTCCATTCACCGTGCTTCATCATCTGATCACTGAAATGCTTAATGTGGGTTTCCAGAAAAACTAGGGCAGATGATCAGAAAAAGTGATAAATGGGGGGCTGCGTTGCACACAATTGTTTATAACAAACTAAGTCTGAAGCACTACGCCAGGAGTTGCAGAGCAAGGGGGGAAATGTATGCAGGCAACAGGGAGTTAAGTAAATAAATTTTTCTTTTCTTTGTCGATGTGTTTAGTTCTCTTCCTGCCAAGATTCATCTCACTCTGCTATCTTGTGAGAGACACATATGGTGCGGTGAAATTGCCATCCAAGAAAGCATGTCCCAGCCTGTTGAGACATCATCAAATAAGATTAAAGCAAAGTAAAAATAAAAAGATAGAACGATTTTTTTTTTCCTTTTCCTTGTACAGAGAACTCCTGATGAAAGCCACCGAGGTACTTGAATTGCTTCTAAAGGTTTTGTAGCCATTTCTTTACTTTGGATGGATAAGAAAAAGGCAGGAACAACACGACGATCTCTTCTCTTCTTTCTCTAAGTTAGTGGGGGGAAGTGCCCCTAATAAACCAGATGTATATGAATAAAGTACAATATTGCCTTCGGCACTTCTGTCACCAATCGCACTTGAACATGCTGTAGACAGACCTCAGTCTTCGTCTCTCTGGATTCTCTGGATTGAAACTTTTCCTGGAGGTTTGGAATGAAGCTTCAATTTCTTATCTTGGTTATCATATTAAGATTCTTTATGGTCAAGTGTAGCTCATTTCTTGCTTTATAGGCCTCCACACTGGAATGACTGGGCTGCATCTTCATCCACGGGTGGTAGCATTTCCTTCCTGCTGGTGACACTTAGGAACAGGGATGCTGAGATGACTGCTTGCCTAGCCAGCTCCCCTGGAGTGCCAGGCCTCCCAGGAATAGTGCTCATCTGCAGGGGAGCAAGTTCCCCTGTTCCTACCAGCTGTGCACAATGGACCAAATGTCCAGCGGGCCAGGAAATGATAAATATGCCTTTCCTTTCCCAGAGTGCTCAGGGTACCTAGCAGTACCCTGACGGTGCAGGTATGAGGGTGCCCGATTAATACCAGGGTCACTACCACAAGGCAGCATCTTTCTTCCCCAGATTCCCCCTAGGTGGAGACTGACAATAATACCAAACTTCTTTCCCAGTTCTCTTTTAGCTTGATGGCTCTGGAAGAACTTGTGACAACCGTAGGAAGATAGGAAATCCACATGCCATTCTCTTAAGACTTTTCTGGAACACGGGAGGCATTTCCTATTTTAAGGGGCTTTCTTCCTCTCCCCTTCCCCAAGTGGGATTCCAGAGAGTGCCACTAACTTCTTGAATGGATACAGTGAGGAGAGGAACAATACCACCTTTCACACCGGAGGGGGCCCCCAAAGCTGGGCTTTGAAATTAAAATCAATTTTTTTAAGAGTCTGCAGAGGGAGGTGGAGGGCAATAAGACATAAGCGTGACCCTTTCCTTAAATGCAAACACTCTTGTCTCTGTGATGTGGCATCCATCCGTTTGTGTTGGGAAGCAGAAAGGAAGGCGCAGCCTGCGTATTTGTTTGCAAACCGTTCTAGGTGAGGAGCTGAAGGTTTACAAGATCTGGTTTCCGATGGGCCGCCTTAATTGGGCCTCTGCAAAGCAGCAATGCATCCGTGGAAGAGATTATCACTGGCCTTAATAAGCTGTCGTTGGCTTTCATAACGGCCACGGCCTAAAACGAGGCACACGGAGCCCAGAGACAATCTTACCAATCGCCTGGAGCAAGGATTAAAGAGACAAGGATCCGAAGGAGAGGCAGCAAGAGGTGGGAGGGGGCAGCCTAAGAAACAGGGGCTAATGTAAAATCGTTTCCATATTAACCTTCTTCCCTTCTGACAATGGTCAAGTTCTGATTCAAAATACAAATTATCTCCAATTACTTCAAAAGAGGCAGTCAGAGAGCTGTCATTTAACCTTCACCATCTGTTTGCCTCAAAAGAAAGCTGTACAGCCTGCCACGTTGACCTCAACTTTCCTGCCAGCTCTGGACCAAAGATGGAGGCTTTATTGTTCTCTGGAGAAAACCTATCTGGGGTTTTATGGGCTGTGGGGTGTGGGGGCTGGGTGGTTAGGAAAGGGGACAGACAGAAAGGAAAGGAAGGGTGATACATGGGGACCAAAGGAAGGAGTGGAGAGAGGTGACTTCATTTAGACTGGACTGTTGCCTTTTGACCCAACTTCCTGAGCATCTGCTCCCGGAGGACTGGCTTCAGAACAGGATTGGCTTACGAAGGCCTCAGTGAACAGGGACAGCTGATGATTCCAGCATGCGTAGGGTAGATGAGGGTCCATCCTGGTACCAGGTCAGTCATTGTGGGAGGTCAACCTCAGGAGCTCAATTGCAGCGGGGCTGCCCAGAAGGTCCAGGGCACTTGTGAGATAGGGTGCCTAACCAGAGAGGCAAGACCCTAAGGCTGAAGACACTCTCTCTGTTGGTGCCGTATGGTCTGTTAGGCCAGTGAATGGGCTAGGCAAAAATGTCTAACAAGCTGTACTAAACCCCAAATGACACATTCAGGAAGGCCATGTGGAGACCAAAGCCAATCTGGAGCCTCTTGGTGGAGACCCAGCATCTCAGTGCACATCAAAGCAATTATAACTAAGAAAATCAAATTTTATAGCAGTCCTTCGTGGGCCCTCCCTCCTCCAGGAAGCAACACAGTGAAGCAAAGGGTGAACCCAAATTTACAAAGCTGTCCCAGAACAAGGCCAAAAGGAGCAGTAGGAGCATGACTTCCCGACAGGCCACGGCAAAATAATAGGGTGCAAATTTCTAAACGTCTTACATTTTATAGGAGATTTCTAGTGCTTCTACCCAGGTCCATTATATTATTTCCACTCCCTCTGATCTTTATTTTCCATTTTACAGCCCACTGAATAACAGGTTTCTTTAAAGAGAGAAAGAAAGAAAACAGACCCCCTATAAATGAGGACAACATTGACTCATAAACAGTCCGCGAGCTCCAAGAGCAAAGGCACCTGGAACTTTCTAAAGGAAAGCACCCCCACACACCAGCGCCATGTGGCGGTGGGGTCGTTCTTTCCCTTGTCAAGTGGGACCGAAGTTCCAGGTTTTGGAGCTGTTTTCTTTTTAACCACGAGGCCTGGGCTCCCTGCTGGGGCCTCTTTTTTTTTTTTTTCTCATGGCAAAAGCAGATGGGGGAGGGGTGGGCAAGTCGATTAAACACAGGGAGCTGCAGGATGTCAGTGACAAGCACCCGAGTGGCATTGGATGGTGTGGGGTGGGCTGGTGGCCAGGGGGATCTCTGTGAAGAGCAGAAACCGAAATCGTGAAGGATGAGCTTTCCATTTACCAACACCCTCCTCCAAGCCCCCCAATACACAAAAGAGCTTTTTATTTTCCTCTCTCCCTTTTCTGCCCTTTCCTCCCCCTACCCCTCATCACCACTTCCAAAGACAAGTCAAGGGTTTGGTTTGCAGGTCACTGATGGACACTAAATCCAGCTGATGGAAACAGCCATGTGATCATGGGATCTGACAACTCACCCTCTTTCAAGTCTTCTCTCAAGCCTATGCACCCCTCCCAGCCCAGCTTAGATGGCAGTGGGCTACCTAATGTTTTGTCAGAAGATGCGCACGCTTTTCTGGGGTCAGGATGCTGCGTCTGATTTAAGCTGCTGTGCCTGATGGGCATCTTCCTCCCATCCATGCCTCCTTGCCAACCAGTATTGATGCTCCATATTTGAAACAAACACAGAAGGATAAAGACAACACAGCAGAACTTCTCAGAACAAAACGATCTCTGGAGGACTCCAGCTCTCCCCTATCCCTCTGTCCACCACCATCCCCTGCAGGGCAAGGGATTCAGGGATGGTGAGAAAATCATCAATCTGTAGCATCTGCCTCTGATTAATGAACTAGCAGGAGCATTGGTAAACTCGTCAGGCCGGAGCCCAGGACAAAGTCCTACAAGCAGGTTTGTGTTCAGGAAAGGAGCCGGCTGCTACGTTTCATAAGACAAACATCACCTGTTGTTTTTCCAGAATGTTTCTTATTAAAAGCTGGAGTTAATAGAAGAATCAAAAGGGCTGGTTTCACTTGACATTTCATCCACTGAAGACCTGGGGGTAGGGGGTTCTCCGATGCCATTTTGATCAGGAGCTTGTCCATCGGTGTCTTCCCTGTTTGGCTTCCGTTATTTTGCATTAACTGGTTTTGCACCAAATGTTAAGTAAGTTACAGGTGCTGACAGTTTACCAAAGGTTCCAGTTTACCACAGGTACCTTTTCCAGGCCCTTTTCAGGGACAACAGATATGCAAAAGAGTTTCAGTTTATTATCTCTAAGCAAACACCTCACTCTAAGTCAAGACCCCTGTCCCTGTCCCTCCTGACCATACAGATGGCAGCAGAAAGGAAACAACCCATTGTGAGATCCAGAGTGTAAGAACTGCCTGTGACATCCCTAAGGACACTGACTGGTCTGATTTTTAAAAATTCTAATTTGATGCCAAGATTTCCAGTGAGTTCAAGCTTGTTTTCCTGATGATGGGCCTGTGGCTCTTTGCTGTGTCATCCCGCCAAGTCAGTGCTTCCTAAAATCTGAACCACGGTTGCCATCTTCTTCATTGCGAGGCAGGTTTGGAGTAGACCAGGTGGTAATGACAGAACCCATGAGGATTTCCAAGGAGCCATGGGAGTGGCTCTGCTTGGGGACTCAGTGGTTTCTGAACCCTGCTTGGGGTCATTAGTACATGAGGCACACGAGTACCATGTGTAATTTTAAAAGATCTCCAGAACCAGGAGACGGGAGGGTGACGTGCTTGTGTTCTGCGATATGACCTCAGAAATTTCACTTGTATAAGTCATTTCTACTTCATGAATCATCAGGTTCAAGACAGGCCCACTTAGAATATTCCATGAAACTGGGTGGCAGTACTCTGCCCCTTATTTAAAAGACGGAGACCTTGGAAGGTTTAATTAACCAAACAGGCAAAATGGTATGAAATCATTAGAGAAAAGTAGCAAATATAATCTAAATCATTTCCTAATTAGGGCTGCCAGATAACTTACAGAACTATTATTATACATAGATTATTCTGAGATATTATATTGAAGTATTGTGTATACCTATGCTCCATATTTGGAACAAGCTTAAAAAAAAAAGTATTTTTTGGTCATCTGAAATTCAAACTCAACTGGCCACTTTCTGTTTTTCTTTTCTAAACCTGATAACCCAATAAAGATTTGAACTAATTTGATTTTCAGAGATAGGAGCCTGGAGATCTAGAACTTTCTATAAACAGAAGACCTGACTCAAGTAACATGTTTCAGTTTTCATATATGTGCACATAGGAACTGTGTGTTAAGGCCATTCTTTGTGAAATGAGAATTTGACAATTGCTTTTGTAATAGAAATTCACTTTTTACCACATTTACTGTGTATGCAATTACCTAAAAGTCCAAAAAGAAAAGAACTGTTCCTAAGTAGAAAGCCTTAGGAAGGACAGGCAGATATGTGTTAAATACTTGCATATCAGAATTAATTAGCTCAAACCCTTAAAAGCAGTTGAGTTACTGTAGTTTAGAAATGCTTCATCAAATTTTGCCATAGTCTCTAGTAAGAAAATCAGAGTAATGATAACAGAAGCCTAAAATTTCTCCTAACCAGGTCAAATTATCACAAGAGGAATTAGCAAATTCAAAATAATTGGGGTTTATTATTCTTTTATTTTACTTAAGACAACCAACCTTCCCCCCACTGATTTCTTTCTCTTTTCCCCTTGGATTACAACAAAATCTCATTGCCTATAGGCCTATTCTTGGAAAGGAAACAAAACCACCAAGATCTATGTCGCTGACACTAATCAAAAGTCAATTTTAATTGTCCCAAGACCCTGTGGTGGATCCAGTCCATCTCTGGGCATCAGCGCTGTACTGTGGGGACATTCTGCACACCTAGAGCAAATGTGCGCGTCCACTCCGAACAACAAAAAACTTAAATGTACCCAGTTCACCAATGTGAAAGAAAAGACATCAATAATTAAATGCTTTTAAAAAGAGCAAGGTTAAAAATCTACACAGCAATACTTGTAATAAGAGTGGACCCATTTTTAAGCTTCCAAATTTGATATGGCCATTGACATTCTTGTTCAAAGACAGTCTGGGAAGCTGGCATGCTGAGAAAGGAGTTGGGGTTTGGGGAATATATTTTGGATCTGAATATTTCCTAGAATCTGTGGGGAGAGCACCTGTCTTAGGAATTTCTCTGTCAGAGTCGTCACTAAAATATTCTAGGGTGGAGGCTGTGTCCTGCAGTTCTTGAATTGTGAAGTGTCACCACGGGATGCACCCAGGAGGAGGCTGGGGAGAGCCCTGTGGTTTACTTGCGACACCAGTCAAGACAGAGATGTGCCTCTGTTCAAAAATGTCTTTAAAGTGACAATGAGAGGGTCAGCAAACAAAATTATTGAGACAGAGAGAAAGAGAAAGAGAGAGAACACAAACACACGAGAACAGGCAAATCAAATGCTCCTATGTTTTTAAAAGCTTTGCCATGAAACTGGTCCTATTTATTAGTGGTGAAATACAAACCATGTTATCAAGAATCTTAAGGAAATGGATTGCTGCTAAGTGATACTTCAGAATTCACCCCCTAGCAAAGCTACGGCATCATTACAGGGAGATAAGCAGAAAATCCTTGCCTCCAATAAAGGAGACCTTTGCTTGAAATACTTTGAACCATTCAGCTGTTGTTCTAATGCCAGTGATTCAAAATCCTGCTTGGGAAAATTTCAGTTAACCAGCAGTACCCAGAGTCCTTAGAAAGGAAGACAAAGACCAGCACTTGGTCAAGGCAAGGACATTAAAGAAGGTGATTAGCCCCTGAATGTGCAGTCTTTAAAGCTTCAATTTTCACGTGCATTAATGTCAGACATGGTAATCTCCAGCATTGGGGGTTACGATGGGTTCCTGCCCAGCTCCATGTTGAGTGAAAGAGCAATAATGTATGCATACTATCAGCCCCTTTCCCCCTCAACACTCCATCTTCCTTTCCCCTACCTCTGTCCTGCTACCCCTCAAAATGCGGAGGGCAATTGATTGCCATCTGGGGTTCTTGGGAAGAGACTTGAGTTCTAAGGGTCTTCTGTTTTTGAGTCCTAGGGTACTTTCCGCAAGAGGAAAAAAATTTAAAAGTATAGACACTATCCTCAAAGAGTTTATCATTTTGGTGGGAAGACTGAATGTCCATGGGGAGGTGACAGCACACCATGTAGATGAAGACTACAAATTCAAATCCTCAAGTGGCTCGTAGCATTTCTTTGGGATTCCTTATAACGAAGTGGGTAGGGTTATTTTTATAAATGGCTTTGGGGGTTGGGGATATAGCTCAGTTGGTAGAGTGCTTGCCTTGCAAACACAAGGCCCTGGGTTCAATCCCCAGCCTCGCAAAATAAAAAATAAAAATAAATGGCTTCAGTTATAGTCCAAAGCAGGACACATCCTAGGGAGAGGCGAAAAGCAAATTCTAGCAGACCCTGTTTTCAAGTCAGCGCACGTTGTTACTCAGCAGGGCAGGTCCTGGGTAAGACAAGCATGCTCTTCCTGCTCAGTCACAAGGCTCCATTTGGACATCAAGAAGACCTTTGACCTCTAAGTTTGGTTCAACCTCTTTCTATTCTAAGCCTCTGAGAAGTGAACCTGACCATGTATCATGATCCCCATCCTCATTTTCTGTAATAACCCCAGGTCCCCTGGACCAAGGACTTGGTACCCATAGGTCATTCCACCCCATCCAGTGGTTGACCAATGTGTTTCTACCCCACACCCTGGTTTACACCTGAATTCCCTTCCAAGATGACAGCCCCTGCCTCATGTCCATCACCACCAACCCTTCATTCCACCCCTTGAAGGTGGGACTCACTTCCTCTGTCCTCAAACCAAGTTGAGTATCCTACCCAGACACGAATGCAAACGTCGCCAACCCCGATTACAGTTACTGTTACAATTCTGAGATTCTGGTTCCCCTACTGCCTCCTTCCTTCCCATCTGCCTCCATCCCCACCTCACCCAGTTCGGACTCCACACAAAGCACACTGACAGAACCATTGCTGTCCTCCCATCAGGCCCCCTTGCCAGCCCAACATGAGAGCTTCCCCTGGCTCCCTGGTAATCGGCATCATACTGCGGAGATCTCCCTTTGCCTAGTAGTCAGGTCTGCTTAGGTTATCACAAT
Organism: Glaucomys volans; assembly: GCA_020662805.1. Lineage (NCBI taxonomy): Eukaryota > Metazoa > Chordata > Mammalia > Rodentia > Sciuridae > Glaucomys > Glaucomys volans. The sequence goes on along the minus strand of JAJEJO010000769.1, from coordinate 513,300 downwards.
TAGACAGCAGTTTTTCCAAAACTCTGTCATCTCCACATTGGTCTTAAATGCTGGTAGCTAAGCAATGTATTTAACTTTGAGATGTCTATTCTCTTGGGGGGAAAATACTGGAATTGATCGGTTTGGAGATACTCTACTTTCTGAGCAGTCAGAAACATCTACGGTCAAATATTTGTATCTCATGCTAATTCTCAGGGAATAGAGAGGGCAAGCATTTATTTAATTTTACTCTTTTATTTGTTCATTGATGACAGTGGGAAGAAAACACCAGTGAACTCTTCAGTGGCCTTTGGTCCATTTTGTAATGTAGAACTCCAAAATTCAGGTAGTAAGTTGGACACAAGATGGTGCTAAGGAGTAAAAGATTCAGTCTGGGTCCTTCTCCCCACAGGTTAGCTCCAACAGTTCAGGTGTTCAGGGCACTTTAGAGTTTACAAATCATCTTAGTACACATTACGTCATTCGCTTCTCAGAATTCAGGGAAGTACAAGACAAGCCAGTCTTTTTTTGTTTTTTGTTTTTTGTTTTTTAGAAATAAGAATAAGGTTCCCACAGGCTAAATGACTGGTCCAAGATCACTCAGCAAGATCCATGTCTCCCTTCAAAGTTAGGTTTAGTTCTTGGTCTTCTTCTCTTAACTACACAGATTAGTTGTTTTTTATGTTTAAAAAAATCTCCTTTGGGCTTTCCTACATGACAAGCTAGGGAGTCCGGAGTGCAATATTGTGTCCCTAACCCACGTCACCAGGAAGAGTTCATCTCAAGATCCTTAACTAATTACCTCTTTACATCTGTAAACTAATGATGCTTATTTCCAAATGAGATCGGATTCTGAGGGTCTAGGGGGACGTGAATGTGGGGGAGGGGTACTATTCAATCTCCAGCATTCTAAGCAGTCTTAGAACCAAGTCTTCCTTTCAACTCATTCTCCACAGGAAGCAGAAGCTCAAGTTCCTTGTCCTGCCCTGGAAGAAGATGCAGAATAACTGTCACTGTCATCCCCAGAAGAGTCCCTCACTTACATTCCGTGGGACAGACACTGTGTGGGCATGTCCTCCAGTCAGTCACTGTCACCTGCATTTTCTCTAGGCAGAACATTACCAGTTGCCAAGGTCAATAAATGGAATCAAGATCCACTTGATCCACTTCTCTTTCCTCAGTCCCCACACTACTTATTCAACTGCCACGTGAAAACAGAATCTCTTGTAAAGTTGGAGAGGACACGAACAGGCTCCATCCATTTGTTCTGTTCCCATTCCAAGTCAGGATTTGCTTGTACATCTTCTAACCTAAAATCCCTTTTAATTAAGATATGACTCACACATCATTTTCATGGCAACAGGCATGAATTTTGCAGCATCAAGCCAGCCTCGAACAGAACAAACTCTTTGTTTCAGTAAGAAATGCTAATTGAAGGATTTTTTTTCCCCCAAAAGGACACTGAATATAAACCAGTGTACTAAGCAAAATGCAGATGCTGCCTGTCTTCTTCTTACCTGCTGTTCCTTCAGATAGAAAACCAACCAACCCCCATCCCCCAGACAAACCAACTGTTCTGGAAGGAAAAAGAAACAGCCTCCAAACTGATGCTCTCTAACAAGGTCCACAAGATGCAGTGGGTGGGGGAGAGGGGCTGTTGGGACATTTTCTTCCAACAGCAGAGAAAAACAAAACTGGTTATATATATAATGTATAATGTTATATATATAATGTGTGTGTGTGTGTGTGTGTATACACACTCTTTTTTTTTTTTTTTTTTTTTTAGTTACCAAGCTCCTTTGTTTCTTTTCTTAGAAAACTGACTTTATAGGTCATTAAACAACTATTAAAAACACAAGTGAGCAAACCCCAGAGCATGGGTCTTTTTCCTTTGATATGCTTTCCTCTGTTCTCAGAAGTTTGAGATATTTTGTTAATGTCTTTGTGGGCATGTAAATAATCTTTGCATTAGTAAAGCAACATTCCCTCAACAAGGCAGTTAGAACCTGCCTGGCATCAGCACACCTGCTGGGTCTAAATGGGAACATGCACTTTCCCAAATGGGACACCTCATTTGCTGACCAGACCTGAGCTCAAAATTACCTGCATTTTTGGATTGCTGCACCCGGTTTTCATCAACCTGCATGGAACTTGGTTTTCTCCCTCTTCTCCTCCTCCCCCATCTGGACAGAAAGAGAGAGAGCAAAGAGAGAAGGGAGGGAACCATGCCCTTGTGACCTAGGCAAATTCTTGTCACTTCCATTCCCAGCTCATCTGCACTAGGTGTAGCCCATTCTAGCCAAAGGATCAGCTGGCTTCTGGGCTTAAGTGTCCCCGTTCATTGGCTTGCAAATATCTTTGGTGGTGAAATCTATCAAAGGAATCTCAAAACAAATTACATGGTAAATTATTGTCTCAGTTCTGGCCTCCTTGCTGTGCCCCACCATCGGGCTCCAACAGGCAGCGGTGGGTGAGCGGTGGAAAGCCTGCGAGATAAGCAGATTACAGAATGTCATGTGCCCCGGGCGACTCAACTTCACAGCCCAACTTCTCCAGCCCAGGCAGTTCATCTGATTCACATGGGTCACAGGCTGTTTCAATTAATGCCCCTCTAATGACTCAAGTTGGTTCCCCAACAGGGAGGGGTAAGCGAAGGGGGTAAGGCCGGGGACCTGAGGCTTCTTGTGCCTCCCCAGCCTCCATCTCTGAAGGCTCTTTCTTTCCCAAGCTGTCTTAAGACAGGAGACAGTGAGCTGGGGAAGAGTCCTCTCCAAGAGAAACCTTTTATGTCACTTTCCTATTGTTACCAATGCAATACTGTGAGTCTTCAGTGGGCTGTGGATCCTAGGATAGTGAATAACAAGCCCGATATGAAAACAGAATGCAGAAAACAAATTAGCATTTTGAAAATAAAAAGCCTGGCTTTTAATCCTATTAAGATCATGGCTGCTTTTTTTTTTTTTCTCCCCCTCCTGCTAAAAACTCTGAAAGAGATACTGATGTTCCCATTAACATAAATGCTGAAATCAGCATTTCCTTTGAAAGAAGTTGTTAATATTTGGAAATGGTTGGATTTCCAATCCGAGAGCTTTGATTGTTATTCTATACTAGCCAGCAAGTGCCAAGGTCACTGGGAGATTCACCTGCAGACGGAGCTAAATGAATCCACCCGGCCACAATGCATGTATAATTTAACATTCTCCTCTCCAGCACTTCCATGCATTCCTAAAAAAATATTTTATTACAATAACAAATTGGTTTCAAAATCATGCATTATGTATTCTAAAATTAGGTCTGCCAGCAAAACTGTGTACACAAACATGCGTACTTCTAGGCAGGTCTTGGAGGAGGACCCAAATGCTGTTGGTGTCAGGGTAGGGCCTAAGAAGAACCATTCACTGCACAAGGAACCTACCATCTCTTCTTATCTTAGTCTGCCTATTTGGAAGAAAAGGAACAAATCCTTCATTTGCTGTAAACAGCAATCATGAATTTTCTTTGCATTCCCTTCTCTATGAAAAGGCAACGTGCACAATGCGTCTAGTGTCCTCAAAATAGGTTGGTCAGGCAGTTTCCCAAGTTTTCCTTAAAAAACAATTATTCCTTGAATATTAAAAGCCTCCTGGTCCTGTGATCTGACACTTCACGTATACGTTTTATAGGAACTGGACTCTAACAAAGCTGCTTTGAAACATTAAAGATAAAGATATCAAAGCCATCCTCACAAATTTGTGTTCGGAAACACATTCGCTCTGCCATAAGCTTTCATCCCTGAGTTATCCAAAAAAGTTAACATATTCAGAAAAAGCCTTAGGATTCCCATCACAAATGCAACCCCATAGAATGTTTCCTAATAGATGCTTGTTTCTGCTGGGAACTTCCATCCCAAGTTAAATACACATTGATTTAGCATTCCTTCACAACATGGGTATGGTTTTTCTCATGCATATTTGAAAGAAGTTGTTAAGATTAAGATTAAAATGCTTTTCTGATTCCTTTCATTTTTTTTTCCTGTTTCAGATCTTTATATCACACTGACAAAAGTTCCATTTCAGCCAAATAGCACGAGTGAATTCTAAGACTAAGGTCCCTAAATAAACGGTGGTTCCATGGTAGAGAAGGTATTTGATCTTAAAAATTTAAGAGAAACTTAGTCGTGTTTTTCTCAAGTTTCAAAAGTTTCTCAGGCATGAACTTGATCTCTTTATATTAAAAGAAAGAAATACTTCATTTATTTCAATAGGGAATTTGTTTTTCATTAACTTGCAAGCTAAACATTGGTCTGTTTCTACTGGTCTCCTAACTTTTGAATAAAACAACAAAATTCCTGAGAGATCCACTCACAAATCTCTTTAAATTAAAATCAGTCTAATTTTTATTATGACGCCAAGGTGACAGGCTTTCTATTTTTTAAGGCAATGCCCAGACCTAAAAAGTTTAATTCCCTGACAGGAGTTTTTAATAAGAACAAATTATGAGTAAATTCGATGCTACCACCTTTCCTTCTCAAAAACAAAACAAAACAAAAATCTGCAAACACTATATTAAAAAATCATTTCTCACTTCCATTTCAATGTAGTGATATGACTAGATGTATAGCTTTTCTATGGTGGAATTATAAGGAATCATTTTCTCTAATCTAATCAGTAGTATCTAAAAATGGGAAATGTTAACAGCATAATTTCTCATTTCTTTTGTATTGTAATTTAGGCTGACACATGAAAGCTTTGCTTTTCAGAAGAACAATTAAGAAATTGTTGATAGAAATTATATATTACTGACAAAGGGAAATGCACTTATTCCTCATTTGCTGCATCTAGACGTACCACTCCCACCTCCCATCAAAGATAATCCAAAGTAAGACACTGTAAAAGTAAAGATGAACTAAAAAGCCTAATCTTTCATGCTAAGCAAAAAGGTGATTTATATAAGTAATAAGCAAATTTCAGAGTATGAGATATTTATAGATATATAGATATTTAAAATCCTCTAAAAATGCCTTAAGTTGTAATGTGCAGGCTAAATGATGAAACTCTCTCTGGGTTTGTTGGCTACAGAGCTATAGTCTTTATTTTAGCTGTGGGCTATTTAGAGCTGAAATGCAAACTGCTTTTTTATTTGTTATTAAAGGCAGTTCGCATTTGATACCACCTCGTGTGTATAGTATGCAGGCAGCTACACGCTATTTAAGAAAGTATTAGGATAGAATTAAAATTGGATAAAATAAAAAGCCTTTGGTAGTAATTATATTGCATTTCCACACTTCAACAAATACTTATATAATCAGCTTTTCTAATACCGACGTGAAAATACTAAGTGATAATTCATGTCATGAATGAAAATTCCTTTCTGGTAGTCATGACAGAAGCATTTAAAATTAGGTGTAAAAAAAGTGTTCTGATAACTACTTCCTGTTTTCATGTTGAATTGTGAATACATAAACTCATGTGATCAACTAGATAAACTTCTCTATTTAAAAAATTAAATTAGAGAAAAGGACAAAGTAAAATGACAAATAAGTAAGAAGTTCTAAGGGAGTAGCAGAAGTCAAATGTGTTCTGATTCATCTTAAGCAGAGCAAGGGTTTTATTTATCTTAAGCATGAGCTCTCTTAACAGTTACCCAGGCAAGATTCAAGAAAAATAATTCCCTAATGTCTCTTTTAAAAAGTCAGTGGAGAACATCGAATAGGTTTTGAATCTAAATAGTCTTTAAAAAAAACAAAACAAAAACTTCTTCCTGAATTGGTAGCTCAGAGTATCCAACAGATAAGGTTACAATAAGGAAGGCAGTCAACAGTCTTTGGTTGGTTTGGAGCTGTTTTATTAAGGGTGTACCAAGAATTCCAGTTCTTAAAGAGTCATGGCCCGGAATGCAGTGGTCTCTACTTCTGTCCCCATCCTGGCCATCTGCCAGAGAATGTCACAGTCTGAAGGACAGAGTGAGAACAGTTTCTGCACGCTCCTTGGACTCCTGTTTCTGGCTTCAGAGAGAAAACTCTTAGCCTTAAACTTGCCTTAAACTTGGTCACTTTGAGCAGGTCAAAAAGGGAAAGGGAGGAAGGAGAAGGAGACACAGAGCTGTGTTGAGCCACCCTCTCTGTAGGTCTAATGAGGCTTGGTCCACCAAACAATCACAACAATAAAATGCAGTGTGTCCTGGGGTCCCCTCTGAAAGAATAAAACTGGAAGCCTGTCTGTCATGCTGAATGCGGAACCAGAAGCGGCACCGCGGGGTTCGATGCCTTGTGCCTGGCTGTATTCACAGGCCAGGCAGACAGATGCGTGGCCTTTGACAAAGCCAAGAGATGGGCATTTCAAAAATAAAATCATCTCCCAATTACAGGGAACCCTTCCTCCCTGGGATCCCAAAGCACTCTATCAACCTAAATTGGAATCCTGTCTACCCGGCTGACTTCGGTGCAGCCCCTCCAGTATAAATTGGATCAAATGCTCTCAGATTAATTCCTGGAAACCTATATTCATCTTTGTATATCTTTATTACAAAACTAGCCACAAGACTGCTTGACAATTTTCATTACCAGAACAGCTTTCGGAGCTGGATTATGCCACGGTTTATCCCTCCGTGACCCCAAACCATCTTGTTAGCCCCATTATTGTATATTCATACAACACACCTGAGCCCAAGATAATAAGAGAGTTATAGTGAACGAGGGGAGAGGGGCATTTTATTGCATTTTATGCACTGCTATTCTGCACAGATATTTAACCTGCTGCAGGCACCCCCAGAAGTCCATGCCACACTCTGACTTGCAACCTAACACCAAAGACCCTCACGACCCTCCCCACTTGGAAGGGGAGGGAAGGGAATCTGAGGTGAACCTGGACCTCTCAGTGTTGCTCAGACCTCATTTCTCCCTGTCTGCTTTGGTATGGGGACGGAGGCCCTGCACAAAGAGAAGCCACAGCACAGAGGACCCTTGGCCCTTCACAGAAAAAGAGCAGGATTTTTGCCTGCAAAAAGAAAATGGGACTTTCTTATGCATAGACTCTAAGGTGGGAATGAGGGTGGTCAGCAGTCCTAGCTGTGGCTCTGTGTGATTTAAGATGTTTGTCTCAGTCAAGTATGTAAGAGGTGTAGTTCTCAGAATGCTAATTACCCTAACCTTGTGATGATGATTATGATCTAGCTATTATATTTATTAATACTAATATTATAGATAAATATATTTTTAAGTATTATGTTGGAACTAAATGGCTTACTTTTCACCAGCTTGGTTGTTTCTTGTCCCTCTATTCCCCATATATGTAAAAAATATACACACATATATAAATATAAAATTATATATGATGTGATTAATATATAAATGTGCACTTATATGTGGGTGTGTATATGCATGTGTGTGCTCTGTGTAAAATGACCATATAGCTTTGTCTCTTTTCTCTCTCACCACAGTTATATTCTTCCCCAGTCTAGTCCAGTAATATCTTCAGTGACTCTCCAGACTGCTAGCCTGTCTACTTCTCTCCATCCCTTCCTCCCTTCTTCTTTCTCCCATCTTTCTTCTCTTCTTTCTTCCCATTCTTTGGAAACAATGTCAGCTTGGTTTTTAAAACAGGAAGAATAACTTGGATGAATAATCTATTATTCATATATTCCAGGGAAACTTTAATGACTTCTGTTTTCTTATCTCTTTCCACTCAATGTGATGCTAAAGTACAGTGGGACTGGTTTCTTATATTGATGAAAAAAAATAGTCTTACTGTTTTATGAACATGTTTTGGTCCCTCTTCTTAAAAATATCCTCTATTTCCCGTTGCTCAAAGAGATCCTATAAAGAGCCATGCAGATAGGGAAGTCTGCCTCCCTGTTCTCTGGGGTTGGGGTCCTCTCAGGAAGGGGGCTGGGCATCTGGGAGCCTAGTGAATTGGAAGCTAATGAATCGGAACCTGCCTGTCCACAAGATCTCAGGCCATCTGTATGCAATTGAAAGTTTAGAAGCCCTTAGGTGAGAGGATTTTTAATGACCTATTTCTGAGCCCTACTTCAGACCTACAAGATCAAATTCTCTGGGATTAGAGATCAGAAACTTGTACGTTTTTTAATTCCTTAGGTGATCTGCTATCAGCCAGTTGAAGGTGTGCTCAGTGAAGGTTTAACTGTAGGCTTCTGGCTGGGCCATTGGGGATGGGCAAGGGGAGTCCTCGTGTAGGGCTTTTCCTCCTGCACGTCTACTTTCTGCACCTCAGTCTGAGATTCAAGGTCCTCCATCAAGAAGCCACCTCCCTAAACCATCTTTCAGCTCCTTGACTCCATACCATCCTCCTGCCTCCACTAAGCCAAGCAATCATCAATTGCCCCAATTTCTAGGACCTCTCATTTGTCACTCAGTAGATTCCCCCTGCCCTCACTGCATTTCCACCCCTTCTTCTGAGGAGCCTCTGAAGGCAACCAGGCTCCTCAGATGCTACTCAGCACTCTCCTTTGTCGGCTCCTCTTCTACCTTTATGGATTTAATTTTGAAGATGCCATTTTGCACTTATTGACATGCTGCTTCAAATGGTCCTCACACAATTTTGTGCGTATTATTATTTTTAAAAACCAAGCCACAGGCTTACCTAATTTTACTTCTCACAGATTCCCCTCTCCCATGTTCCAAATCACTCTTACCTAGTCTGGTGTCCTGCCCACCCCATCACACATTAGGGGTTAACTAATTTTCAGGATCCCTTTCATGGTTCATGTGAAAGGAGAATAGAACTTCAAAAGGCATCCAGGATTCCAACTAATTTGTCCCCAAAGAAACCTAGGAGAAGTGACATTTTCCCAGAAGTACTTAAAAACCAGGGGTTCATTCTCAGAAGCCACACAAGGGGCTGTTGGCTAAGACCTTCAGCAATCTCCCTGCTCTGGGCACACGATGATTTGTCGTCCATTTTATTGTTTCTTCTGTATGCTGATTGCTTTTGATTCATTACACGACACAGAGTCCATGAGAACGAGTCATTTTTCAAGTTAACAGGTGCACAATGAAATTAGATTAAAGTTTTGTAAATTTGCAGGTGGAAAAAGCATCCACCTGGGACCCATAGAAGAGGGTGTGAGTCAGAGAAATACAGAGGGCAGCAAAGTGAGGCTCGCCTGCTGTGGGCATGCGGCCACTTCCCTTCACACAGAAGGGTTTTCAGGGGGGAGATCGTGCTCCTCCCACTTCCATCTCTATTCATGCCAGTTTCCCTCTTGAGCTTTTCTTGCCTTGCCCTTTCTCTGGACGAGGGCTGGAGTCTGGGTCTTGTCACATCTCACTCATGCCATGGGGCTCTTGGGTTCAGTGGGCAGACAGCCGTGTGACCCAGGGGCCAAGAGAGTGTATCTCACTAGAGATGCTGCACATGCCACTCAATTCCTCTAAGCCTTGACCAGTTCAGACTTCGATGATTGCGGTCCTCTCCTGTACCCAGGGTAAAATATGACCATGTGCACACAAAGCGTATTTTCAATAGGAATGGAAGCTCAGCCCTTTTTTCCTCCCACATCTGTTTCATTTTGTCTTTCTCTTGGAACTCTTTCTATTTCTACCTGATATTTTTCTTGAGACCACTTCCCTTAATTTTTCTAATTCTTTGATACTGACCCAAATACATGCCTGCTAAAGGGATCACAGCACCCATTGGAAAGAAAACATCCCATAGCACTATCTTGTTTTACTTTTGTTAAAAAACAATTCCCATTGAAGCAGTGACAGCCAGGCCTCTGTAATCTGTACATACAATTTAATCCTTTAAAGAATCAGCAGGGCCCACATCAATCAAGAGCCTTCATCAACTTGTAAAAACAATATTTTGATTCAATCAGATTCAAAGCCCTGAAATTCTCAGCTAATTAATGCAAGGTCACTCGAGGGCTGTGCAATGGTGGCTGGAACAGTGGTCAAATATTTACCCTTGGCACACACACGTTTGCATCACCACAGGACCTGGGTGATGGTCAAGAATAGATAATGCATCTATGGCTGCAGCAGGTTTCATCTGGCCCAAGTATTTGGATAATTACTATGAAAAGAGGCAAGGAGGGAAATGATTCTTCCATCGTCACAGACCCACATGGAAATAAAAGTCTGTAAAAGGAAAACAGACAGCGAATATCTTGCTGATGATTCAAACATTCTAAATGTCCCACCCAAGCAGAGAGGGGCTCTATAGAGTCCTTCCTGGAATATGCAGAATAAATGATGGGTTCAAAGTTTTATTAAGTCTGTCAACCACAGGACCTTTTGGTTAGGTCTAGATTCTAATGAATTTGCTTTAATTTGCACCTGGAGACATTTTGAGAATCAATGTATTTTGGAAGGAGGGAGGGTCAGAAAATCCTATTGTACATTCTGATTTCTATTTGTGGTGACTGAAATGTTAATTCTTAACTGAACACACATGATTTACTTGTACAAATGCAGAAAGAGAAAGCATCAGGATGCCTCATTCCTGATCAAATATAATAATTTGGATTTTTTTCTTAAAGCACTTAACTAGGCAATCTGAAAGTAGGTTTGTGTCGAAATATATATATCTTGACTTCTTAACTTCTTCTCTCCCTACTTTTGACATCCAGAAAACCCTAAAAAATCATACACTGTTATTCTGGATGTGTTATTACACTAGATAGTTTTGCAAGTTAGTATTAATGGAGAACGCAACCAAGGAGTAGATGGGATCTCTCTGAATTTCTTAGGACTACAGTTAACTCAAAATGAAAAGTTAAATTTAAAAACTCATTATGGTATGTAGTTAGAACAGGCACAGAATTGGGCAGGGTCTTCTTAATCATTTCCACCCACGTGCCTGCCCCAGCTCATATCCCAACCTCTCTAATAATCCTAGGAAGAGCAAGCACAAGAAAACATCAATAACCTTTTCTTTCCTTAAATCTGGGGGTTCAGAATGGGAGGTTTATTTCAGTTTTATAGGTTCTGCATTTATCTTCAAGGAGGAACATCTAAAAATAATCTAAATTGCTTTTAGAAGAAATTATTTAAATGATGGCCATCCAGACTTCCTAATAGACCCCACATTTTTTTTTAGTATAAAATAGTACAAATTATATGATTTCAAAATGAAGGAAACATTACCCTTCAGCGCTGGAAATCAGGGTGGGTTGGCTTTTAGGTGAGAAGGCATAGTGATAGGAAGGGTGGATCCCATATTTTTATAGTTATATCCCTGTGATCCCTTTGAACAATTGCATGACAATTAGCAACATTATCTGCATGGATAAAATATGGTGTTTACAAATACGTTCCAGGTCAAATATCATATCTATTCCAAATTATGCTATGATAGAACTTCAATGACTCCTGGCAAGGCTGAAGTCATCCCATATACGTGGTTTCACTTTCTGTGATATCAAATACTTGTGAACCACCACAGTCCTGAAAGGTTACCTAGAAAATTCCAAAAAAATTCCCCAAATAAGAAACTCATAAGTTTTAAATTGCATGTTGCTCTGGATAATGTGATGAAATCTCACACTGCCCCACTCCATCGACCTGGCAGCAAATCAGTCCTTTGTGCACACCACAGGTACCACCTGTCAGGAACTTGGTGGCCATCTGTATTATCAGATAATTGTTCATGATACCATGGTGCTTGTGTTCAAGTAACCCTATTTTACGTAAGGAACGTCCCAAATGCGTTGTGATCCTTGGAATTTTATTATATCATATTGTTATAATTTTTCTGTTATCATTAGTTATTTCTGTTCATCTTTAACTGATCCTAAATTATCAATTGAACTTTATCATGTGTATGAATATATAAAAAAAACTGTGTGTGTGTGTGTGTGTGTGTGTGTGTGTGTGTATGTGTGTGTTTGCTTTCAGGTGTCCACTGGGGATCTTAGGACATATCCCCTGCAGGTGCAGATGATGAACTTTCCCATGACTGAGATTTCTGATTGACATCAATCACTGGGACCAATCTGATTACTGAACAATCGAGATTGATCGCTGTGATAGACCAAATGAATGTTGTGGCTTTGCTCAAGCTCAGCATTTCAGAAATACAACAAAGCTTGGATTCATAGGATGCTGCCAAGATTTTTTTTTCAACACTCAAGCTGGTCTACCTGGGGCTACTTGATAAAACATTTGGACTGAATTAAATAGGCACTTCTGTCAGACAACTGATTTGATTGATTTTTTTCCCCCACTGTATTAACTGGTTATTTTGATTTCTGTAGACATTTAAAAGACTTACAAATTCATAGATTCATAGAATTTTAGCAAAAAATGGGTCCTTAGAAATCATATAGTCCTGGATTTCAAGGTATTAAATGAAATGAATCAGGGGAAGGATATTTACATTAAATGTTTGGGAAACACTGAGCTGAAGAGGTTCAATTATTTGATTGCTTCCTTGTTTGCTACAAAAGTTCTCAAAGGCTTTAAAATGCTAATATGCATTATGATTCTAAAAGAAAATATAATAGGTTCAACCAATATATTCAACACAGAATCTTCCTCCTCACCTCCTTCCTCAGATCAAAATCCACAAGTTTGGAAATGGTGATGTAGTGCAAACTTTGCAGATAGGAAAACATATTCAAAGAGATTTGTTTTATTTAAAATGCCTCCCCTTGTATGAAATGGAAACTAGAATTCAGGGCCTTAAATTCCCACTTTAGTCCTTTGAACTGAACCAAAATCATTTCTTCTACTTTTTATTATGAAAGTTTTCAAACATATTCAAAAGAAAAGAAAATAGATAATTTCCACCTTCCCATTACTCAGATTCTATAATTCTCTTGATATTGCTTTACATATTCCTTTTTTCTTCTAAGGTATTATGTATCATATTTTATTTAAAATATACATTATGTATGAAATAGTCTCCTTGTACAGTGTATAAAAAACTTACATGTTATAAAAATTAAATGAAAGCATTCTTTCTTTAGCATTATGAAGTACTAATTATTAATGGTCTTAAAATAGTGACCATTCAATGTTATAATTTCTTCCCTACATGTTAGTTGGAATTCCTCTGTATAAAAGAACTTTCCTTCATTAATTGGGACTATTTAGTTACCCGGAAATACAATTCATGGAAGAAAGACAGGATAAATGCTTATTTATTTCTATTTAGTGACTGATTTTCAGAATAATGAGTTAATCTAACATATTAGTGGTTATAGGGTTAATCTGGATTTCTTTCTCTCGCTTTCTTTTATTTGCATGTCATTTGACTTAATGTTTCAATGAATTTCATTCCTTATTCTTTCAGATGCTGGAAGTGTCCTACTTATTGCCAATGGGAGCCTATTTATATTGATTTTATATCCTTTTGACAGCTTCTATTCTTTCTGGCACAATAAACTATTTTGGTTTTACCCTATATATGTCCTAACAGAATAGAACCAGCCAACCCTTTAAGAAGTTTGAGTTCCTTTAAGTGAGGAATGGTATTTAGAGATCACAATCTGAATGCCAAATGTGCTCATTGCTTTTGGGTTACCATTACTTGTTCAATGCACAGATCTAAGAAATATGCCTATTGCCTTTTCAAGAAAAAAGTGCTCATTTTTTCTCAATTTCTCAAATTCTCCCGAACAATGATCAAACTCTTGGTCTTCTTCAAATATTTTCAAGAGAAGGGAATTATATGTGGTAATTTAGATACTAGCCCACCAAAACAGAATAAACTGATAGCAGGTGTGGTTCAACTTCGTTTATGTGTATGATTGCATATGCTATATGTTAATTCCTTTTAAAGTCCTATCTAAATCAACATTTCAGCCACAATAGTGGCAAATCATGCTTAATTATTTCTACATAAATGTGAGTAACAAAATTCTGGGTGCTTGTGTCAACATCTGAAATCAGTCTTATTTGCAGAAATATTTTTTTTACATGACTGGACCTTGTTACTTCCAATCAGGAAACAAGGGTCAAACTGGAAGTCTTTCAGTACTACAGTGATATTTTTAAAGTATTATATTTAAATTATAAGAATTGTAAATGGTTAATATTTAACCATTTGTAACCAATTGTAAATTGTTAATATTGCTATCCTTATCACTTATGATTTAACCAATCATGAATATCAGAACAAATTTCCCATTCAAAACAGTGGGTACATAGTATACTTCCTCTTCCTTTTAAATTCCCACTAAAGTAACTAAAAGACTGATAACATAAATATACTATAAGACAAGCTATGGATCTAGACAATGACTAAAACTCTTGAAGTAAAGAAAGCAAACACAGCCTCAGCTTATTAGAAAAAACAGAGGAAGAAAAGCTGTAGAATAAACCCCCAGAGGCAGGAATATCTGTTCTGAAGAAGTTTCACAACCCAGTCAATACAAAGACGGCCACACTGAATTGGGAGTCCTTATGAATAAATTCTTCATCTTACCTTTGATTCATCCTCCATGATTTTGTGTCTAATCTTCAAAACTCAAAGTTCTGACATATTTGTTCCCTCATATCCTCAAATGGACATACGTCTCATTCCTACAAATTTCCAATCTTCTTCACTGTTAAGACAAAGGATGATCTTAGCAATGAGGAAGACTGGAAGTTTAATGATAGCTATTTGTTACTAGTGTTTCCCATCTGGACACAACTTGGAGTGACATCAGGTGACACACATAGGGGAGCTTATGCAGCCAAATAAAATGTGCATGCTCACGTTTAGGAATTAGTTCCACATACTAACGGCTTTGTGAAACTCTGGTCGCTGCTACACTGACCCGTTTTAAATAAAGGATGGTTTTGGGCTAATCTGAGTATAAAAGCCTATGTGAATCATCTCTTGCACATGACACTAGTTTGGGAATGTAGATGAATTATAGTTACAGGGGGAGGCAGAGATTGGCATGACCTCCCTACAAGATGAGGAACACCAAGGACTGCCGTCAACCACCAGGAGCCAGGAGATTCTCCCCTAGGGCCTTTGCAGGGCACATGGCCCTGATCACACCTCTCAGACTCCTATTCTCTATAACTGTCAGAAAATAAGTTTCTATTTTTTTAAATATCTAGTTCATGATAACTTAGCACAGCAACTCTAGGAAACAAACTGTGTCTCTATCACAGTTCAAGGCAGTCTTTGAGTGCTAAGTTCAGTAACCATTGTTGGAAAAGAAGATGAACACTGAGGCCTGCCCTGTAATTCCGTACACCATTTTAACTCCATAAACATCACTACCCCATTAGCATAAATTCCTGAGTATTCCATGTATCCTCATCTTACACCAAAGAAAGTTTAGTAGTGACTTTTAAGTATTACTGGTACAATTAAAAAAAAAAAAGTTTGTAATAGTTGACCCCACTTCTTTGCAAAAAAACAAAAAAAAACTACATAAAATCTGTGATGATCATGTAGTAAAATACAGTAAGTGATGTTATCACTCTGACTGCAGGTTTTTGTGATGGTCAGTTATGGCTCCCAACCTTCTCTTCATGGTGGGGCACAGAAAGGATGAACTATTTAAAATTTGGTTCAATATAATGGAGGGTTCCCAGGGCTCCTGTGAGGTTACTCAGGAACCCTGGGAAACTTGACCTGAAAGGCTGCTCAGAAGTAGGGGTAGGACAGTTGTGGAAAGACAGGTCCTAAAAGAGAGACATGATTTCCCTATAAAAGCAAGTCCCCACCCCTCAGGAAGCTCAGCGACTTGTATCTACCTTCACTTTCTCTATTATGCCCTCTCTATCAAATACCTCCTGCAGGACAAATTCTGCTGGCCCAGTTAGATCAAGTCATACCAGTTTTCCTCCAAGAAATCTCAGTTCACATCTCTTTTCTGTCATTGGCAAAAAATGAGTGACACTGACATGGGTCACATACGTCTTGAAATACTACCTGAAAGAGTAGAACTTCCTCAGTTCTTCTAAGAGGAGGATGAGTTTGGGCTCTGTGACCTTTCAAGTCAGACATCATGAGCAGTAAATACCCTGCCTTCCTTCTCTGGGCCCTCCATGGACGCTAACTGCATGTCGGTTCTCTCTCCAATGGCCACATGGGTGTCAGCAGAGGAGCGCCACAGGTTAGATGTCAGCTGCCCAGCCTGCCTTTGGATGGCATTTTCCTTTTGTCAGAGTGGATGCAAGATCATGTTGCAATCTGACCAAGAAAAGTCCACCCGAAGCCAGGATCAGCTGGGTAAGTTGCAGAGTCCAGTGCAAAGTGAAAGGGGGACTTGTTCAGAAAGGATTCAAATATCAAGGCAGTGACAGGCAAGCATGAAGCCAGGAAGGAGTCCTGAGTGACTGGACAGATTGTATGCCCAGGAAGCTGGTCCCATCTGCAGTTGAAAACCGGGGGTTACATTTCACAAGCAAACACTAACAGCATTTGGAGTGTAAATTGCTTTGGATTTTCTCCACGACTGCTTTCCTCCATTAGTACAGATCATCAAAAATGATGGCGGCTGATTGAGAACTCCATAAATGGTTTACACAATGAATAATGAATTCTAGATTAAAATGTCATTTTAAAAAAAAAAAAAACTTAACAACCCACTGGTGAATATGCTTCTTCTGGTTACAAGGAGGCTCACATTCAGGGCAGAGAAAGATAAGAATTCTGTTTAGATAAATGAATCCTTATTTTGTGGATTCTTGAGTCAGTTGCTACCCAAATCTTGGGTATGTGGCTTTTCTTCTTTGGAGAAAGTGATGGTTGAATTTTGCTGTGGATTTAGCCTGATAGCTACTGCTGACCATGGTGGCTCTTCCCTCTTAGTCGTCTCCACCCCACACTATTGGGGGAAGGTTGGGAGGGCTGGGGTTGCTGGACATTGGAGTATAAATATAACACTGAGCATCTTCCATGTATGTGGAACCATGCCAATGTTTGTAAGGAAATTCTGAGGTCTTTATTGGATCAGATTGAAAGATACCTTGCCCCTGCACACCAAGTGGACCAACCTCCAAATGGGGATAAGGTCATAATAACTAGATTAAATCAAAGGCCACAGGGAAGAATTCAAAATCAGCTATGTCTAAAGCATCATACCTGCCAAGGAATCATAAGGTACCTCTCAAGAGATGGTACCTGGACCATTACCTAGGAATATGAAGACACCTGACATTTTCTTCCCTGTCTCCTGGACCCAGATTTCCAGGCCTGCCATCTTTCAGCTAAGTGAATAGACCTTGGTTTTTCCTTTAACAGCACAGTGAATCAATGAAATCCACAGCACTTAGTTTGCCTTTGCCAAGATAGGCTTAGCCTATCATGCCCACCCCCTCCCTTCGAGAACAGGAGGCTCAAGGTTCTACCTGGTTTACCATGGACTGCCCTTGCCCAGCATACAGGCATGGGAACCCGCTGTGACCCCAGATCTGCATGTACCTTCACATCGAGCACAAAGCCCTGCCCAGAGAAGGGCTCAACACTGCAAGGGACAGCTGTTCCAGAAAATGTTTAAGGTTTTATTAGCACATGTATTTCCATTCTGGCTTTTAAGTGTTAGAGAACTCAATTCATCTCTTAACACTTAAGCACATAATTGCTTTGTGACATTTAAAAAGTTTTCTTGTACCATTATTTAAAATCTCTCAGTATTCTTTTTTAACATGCCAAATATTTATTCTTACTTTCATTTTTCTTCAACTAGAATAAAACTCATTGAGGGCAGAGATGGGATTGTGATGTTTCCATCCCCACCGTAACCCAACAGAACAGGAAGCTAGCAGACACTTCCTTTGATGTCTAATTCGGAAGCACTCTGGTATCCCTTGTTCCATTCTGCCACCCGCTACCTTTGCCCCGTCAGATATTTCTTGACATCGAGGCATTTTTAGATGGACACTTTAATATTTCAAAAAGAAAAGCTATCTTGGAAATAATGCTAAATGAATGAAAAGCAAGCTATCTAAAACAGATGCTGAATACAACATTTAAAAACACAGAATAAAGGATACTGGATTATACATCTGTTGAGTGTAGTAAAAGCACAACATGATCAGCAACAAAATACATCAGCTTCAGAAAAGAGGGAGAGGAGTGGGGGTGGGGGCTATGAGTTATTATTTCTTTTTCTTTTTTTTTTTTTGAACCGGGGGATTGAACGCAGGGACACTCGACCACTGAGCCACATCCCCAGCCCTATTTTGTATTTTATTTAGAGACAGGGTCTCACTGAGTTGCTTAGGGCCTCCCAAGTTGCTGAGGCTGGCTTTGAACTCCCGATCCTCCTGCCTCAGCCTCCTGAGCTGCTAGGATTACAGGCATGCATCATTGTCCCCAATGGGAGCTTCTAATTTTAAATGAGATGTGATGAATTGATCCAAGGAAGCAAAAGCCTCCCCACTAATGTAGGGCAGCCTCACCCTGGAGGGCAGGCAGAAGAACCAAGACCTTTTTCTTATAGTCGTCTTTATAGTACATCTTCCAAAGAAAGGCTTTGAGGGAGAAGCACTTAGGTTCACTTAAATCTCCATGAATTCCTAATTCTGACTGCTTCCAGTTGGCTCCCTTCATTTTCCTTGGAAGAGCAATTTACAAGTATTACTCTCTGATGGCCATAAGATAGTATGTGGGACAATAAGGAAAAGACAGGCACTGCAATTCAGATTAGGCAAAGGACATGAATTGATAGCTCTTAAATGTAATGCAACTGGTTAATAAATCCATAAAATTAAATTCAATTAAGACATTGAGATGCTCTTTAAACAATCAGATAGAAAAAGAATAAAAATACAAGGATACTGAAAGCTAGTGACATGTGTTCTCATACAGAGTTAATAAAAGATAAAAATTGATTCAAATTTCTAAGACCTTATGAAGGGTTTACTCCTGGCAACCTGTAATCCCACCTCCAGAATTTCCTCCTAAAAATTGCATCATTATTTCACCACTATTTATTATAATGAATGAAAAAATGAAAGTGAGTTACTTGGCCACCACGAGGAGAATGAGCACGTAAATTTATATAATTATGATGTGGAATATGTTGCCATCAACATACTCATTAAAACCTGAGTAAAAAAAAATCATACTATATCATTAATTAAAACAAACAGCAGGCTAGAAATCAAATGTAGTAGAATCCATAATCTCAGCGTTGTTTAAAATTACCTGTGTGTGTGTGTGTGCACATACATGCAGAAAATAAAAATTAAACCTAAGTGCATTGGAACAGTCTAGATAGTGCTTTGGTGGCTCTGGGCATTAGGATCGTGAATTTAAAAATTTTTCTTTTTCTTTTTTCATTTTCCCCAAATTTTCTGTATTGTGTTACATGTTATAATTCTAGAAAGCAAGCACCAAATGAACACTACCTTAAAGAGGAAAAGAGAAGTCGCTATTGGCCCAAATTACTACCCAGGCAATTACAAATCAAACTCACTGGAAACATAAGTGGGCTGGTCTGATGGGCACTAGCTTAGCCAGTTGCCTTTTTAATATCTTCTGGGGCCACTGGGTGCTCTCCATCCCTTACAGGAAGGTGGGCTGGCCCCGCACCACCTAAGAGATACCATACCTGGACAGTTTTTAACACTCCCACAGGGTAGACTGAGATGATAGAAAGTCTATTTTCCACCCATGTGTTCCATACTTACTTCCTGTGGTTATTTGGACCCACCCTCCGGTGGACTGAAGAACTGCTGTTCCTATCTTTGATGATCTGACCAGACCCCATTCTGCTTTAAATGCTGCATGAGTTGGACTATAAAAGAAAAACAAAAATGATTTAGACCTGAAAGCTTCATCTTAAGAAATATCTAAGGGAAGATGGTCATTCAAACACTTTCAAGACACTCTGAAAATGCCTAGTGACGCTGTTTCCTCTGTTGTCTTAGTTAAAAATAGTTACAGCAGCAGAAAAATCTAAGAAGATCCCTGAATGAATGACCTCACCATGAACAGAGAAATAAATTCAAGGCCATCACCACTGCCCCTTTATTTTATAAAAGGGAAGTATGTTTTAAGTATGCAGAAGAAAGTTCTTGCTCTGGGGCCCTAGGTATGACTGAAACCAAGCTGATGCTGGAAACCAGATACTAAAATGAAAGCAGCTACATTTTTTTGAATTTCCACCACATCCCTATTCCTAATCTTAGCCCCACATTAAAGTCAGGATTCCAGGCATAAGTGGCATATTTTGGTTTGTCTGGATAAATTAAATGGTCAGGTAGTATTAGCTGAATTCCTACACAGAATTCCTTACTTGGTATAAGGGGGAAAAAGAGTTGATGTCTTCATTACAGGGTTCATAGTCTGATGTGGGGGTGACTGGGGTGGGAAGGACTCGGGATATATAATTATTGGGTGCTGAGGATGGTGAAGAGAACAGCACACATTCTCTTCAAGGGCCAGATAGTATATATTTTGGGCTTTGTTGGTCAAGAGGTAAAATCAAAGTTATTATACAAGGATTTATAAAACCATTTAAAATGTAAAAACTGTTCTTTGTCACACAGTCTTTCCAAAAATGGCCTGGTCTCCACTCTAGGACCTTAGTTAGTGGACAGGGATATTTAAATTCCATATGATTTCAATATCAAGCAGTTCCTCATGTATAAAATGGGAAGACACTTTCAGCAATTATCAACACAACTGTTCTTGAAAATCTAATGAAAAAAACAAATGTGAAAGAATTTCAAATTTCTATACACAAAGTGTTACTGCCACTTAACAACCAAATTCCATCATGACAAACCCCATATGGGTCATGTCAATGGGAATGGCCACAAAGGACAAAAGTATATGCTACAGACTCTCACATAAAAAAATGTAGGAAGGGCGTACTTCATAAAGACGACCCAGGAAAAGACACTATTATTCTGCATGCTGTCTTGAAGTTCATCCCATTTTTCAATGGATGAATCTAAAAGATCATTGCAGAAAACTCTCCCACAGTGGTGTGGTGCTCGTTGGGAATCCTAACGTGTACCGGGCTAGTAATACTTGTATATATTAGGCACTAACAACATGCATGTTGAGTTTGACTCTCTGTGCTTTGAATAAACAGGTTGCAAATATAGACCGGGTGATTAATTATTTGCTCAGTTTCAGAGATTATTAAAAACCTGGAAACAACAATAACAGCAACAACATTGTTTTTCATTTCTATGAAAATGAAAAAAAATTCTCCAGAGCTCAGTATCTGTTAATGCTAATATTCCAAAGGAGGGCAATGACAGATTTTTTTTCAGGAAAATGTTTTCATGTGGCTTTTCCTCATTTGAAGTGACACAATATTAACATATAACTAAATACATGGCAATTACCTTCCAATAGATTCATGCTCTTTTTTCAAAGGGATGTAAGACTCACTGAGTTTCAACTTTGGTCCAGAAGCCAAGCTTGCTTTCTGGCTTCTGCTTCCAGATTTAAAAATCATTCAAAGGTATTTTATAGAAAAACAAAAACCCAAACCCAAAATCCCTTTAAGTAAACAAAATGGACGACTTTGAAGACTGCCCATGGAACACATATATAACTGATTTATTATTGGCATGTCTTAATTACTCTTTATTTCTTAGGCTTTTTCTTCTATTTATTTTCTCCTCAGTGCTTGCAGATGCCCAGATTTCGTAAATTGCAGCAGTAGGCAACTGACTTTCAATTACCCATAAACTCCATAGCAATCTGACAATCTCCTCCTCTCTAAATGGCATGAATTCCTCTGCTTTCTCAGTCTCTACACAAACTGCAACTTTCATTGTGGTAGAAAAGTAGATACTTGGAATCTTTCTCGTTAAACCTCTGCCTACTGCTTTTCACCCGTGGGCAGGCCTGTGAAGACATTGGATATGCTCCCCGTCATCATCCCTCCACCAACTGCTTCCCTGGGCCAGTTTACTTGTCTTGGCCACCTGCAGAATGTCACTCACACCATGGTGACTCCCCGCTTGCAGAAAAGGAGCAATCAAGACAAACTCGAATATCTGACATTTCCTCCACTTTAGAATATAAAAGCATCCAAATTTAAGCCCTTCATTACTTGCCCCTGAGAGAAGCAGAAGGGAAATGAAAGGTTCCGCAAACAGCCAGAAGGAGAAGGGTCTCTGAGTGACACAGAGGGTATGGAGGGCACTGTTGTGAACCTCCACCCTGCTGCCTCCCCAAGTGCTGGGGATTAAACCCAGGGCCTCACACGCTAGGCAAACACCACCACAGAACTACATCCTCAACCCCTAACCACATTTTAATTTTCAAATTAAAAGGATTCAGGCTGTGGATTTTAATCTCAGTCACTGGGGGGCTATTTAACAGGGAAAACTCAGGGAACTTGACAGAAAAAGATGAAAGGAAGGAAAAAAAGGAAGACTGGAGGGAGGGAAGGAAAGAAAAGAGAGAGAGGAGGATTGTTCAAAGGCATTCTTCCCATTGAAGAAAACTTTCTAGAAATGCCACATGAGAGCAGCTACATTCAAAAATTCAGACCCAAACAGATCAAATCCTAATTTTATTCTAGTCCATTGCAAAGTAAGAAGAGACACCCACTTAAATTGCTTAAGCTGAGAAAATTCCGGGACTGTTATTTCAATTGGTCCATCTGATGTGTGTAAATGTGCATTTAAAATTTGTCAATACTGTATTGGACTGTGGTTTGGGAGAAAAATCGGTTAGGCAATATGGCTCCTGGCTGTTGGTGAACCTGTGGCATGGAGCATTGGTGTCACACAGGCCACGTTCTCATTCCTCACCATCTCAGCCAGGCCTCAAAATAGTCTGCTCCACTGCTGGAGAAGGAAGAAAGGCAATTTTTTTATTTTCCAGAAGGAGTCCTGCACTCTGGATTTTTCAGGGTCCAAAGAGCTCCCCTTCAATGGCACTGACTCTAGAGAACAGAGCTATGATATTCAGGGACTACAGGAAAGGGATGAGGACAGGACACGACTGAGGGATTTTCCCTCTAGAATGAAAATCCAATACAATGACTTACAAAAAGAAATGGTCTCACACCTCCATCACTGTGTTCTTTCTGGGTGTCTCCTGAGAGTCAATGGAGGATACAGGAAGGCATGTTTGCCTGGGAGATACCACTCTGCAGAAAATCTGTGCATTTCCTGCTCTGCAAAGGCATCACCTTGCAGGGGCTAAAAGCACTTGGAAGCATACCATGTTGTTTGCCAACAGGAAAAACACCTGTACCCCAAACTCCAGACCGAAGGATAGACTTGTCAGGCTGAACTTACAAAGCGATTCTTCCGATTCCTCTCATGCTCCTGAATTTATGAAATACTCAGATTAGACAATTCTTTGTTAAAGAAACAGGATAATAAATGGAATCTTCCAGTAACACTAATCAGACTTGGAGGGACAAGGACTATTAAATATCTCAGTGGGAAACAAACATGTCTATACTCTTAACACCAGTTCAGGATTCTATTCATGTGGTTAGACACATTTTGACTTGGATATATATATATATCCAAGAAATATATATATTATATATATAACATATATGTATATATATAATATATATATTCTGATATATATTTATATATATAAACATATAAATATTTATATTTATATATTATATATATATATATTCTGAATTTGAAGGACTGTCAAAAAAAAGAGGGTGGGGAGTCAAGTCAATGTATCTCACTCAGTTTCAGACCACAGCTCAGGCTTGGAGGCTTACCCTTCTCTTGCACCCTTCTCTTTGTCAGTCACCATTAGAACCTCAACTGGATCAACCCCAGCTGTCAACTGTTGTAGGTTTCCTAACTCCACATTAAACCTTTGTTTGTTTGCTGGTTTTAGTTTTTGGAAGTCAGACAGCAAGATGCTTCTCAAGTGGGCAGGGCAGTCACTTCCTCATTTCAAAAACCTTTTTCAAGTCACAGGGATGGTGCTGAGATGGACAAGACATAGATGGGGAGGGGGAGGGCAGAGAGAGGGGGAGGGACCGGGAGCAGGGGAGGGAGGGTGTCACAGACTTCTGGGGGGTTGCTGTCTCCCCTGCAATGGACCTGAATGGAAAATGCTTTTGTCTCAAGCATTATAGGTGTTTTGTGGGGGAGAAAGAGCTGTTTACCTTCAAATTATTATGTTGGAACACAGTGTTCATTAATAACAATTCATTCGTCGATTTCATCCACCTTCTCCATAGAAAATATGAATTTGCAAGAGAAAGTTAAATATTTTTAATCAGTTAATTAATAAAATTGATGAAACCCAACTTCTGATACATATGATGATATTTAGGCAGTCACACACTAGTCTGTGATTGAAAAGGAAAACATTTCCTAAAATTATCTAGTGATGTTCTGATTAGAAGTTCCTGGCAACTGTGTACCAACAGAGAGAGGATTCTCAATTATACTACATTTAAATTGACATTCTAATATTGTATTTCACTCAATAATCATATATTTCCATTCTTTAACATCTAAAACCAGTTTAATAATTTATGGTTGCACTACCACCTGCCTTTTATTGTTTTGAAAAGGGCAAAATTGATGCTAAAAATGTAAATGGTTTTCTTTCTAAATATTTTAAACTCTCCATGTCATGAGATGTGACAGGCTCTCTGTCTTTTCAAGCCATTTTTAGGCTATATTATAGACTGTAAAATAATTCTGTTAATAACAAGAATACTAATAATAATTATAGACTGTAAAATAATTCTGTTATTAACAGAATTATTTCTGAGAGACAGAAATTGTATATAACTTTTTTTTTTTTTTTTAGTTTTTAAACCAAGTTGGATTTAGGTTTGTAAATATTTGAGGCAAATAACATTAATCACAAACTAAGCTTGTTGGAGAATTTTTGGAAATGAAAAGCAATTAAAAATTGCATATACATTAAAAAAGTTATTGGGGAAGAAATTCCTGCTGAGGCTTTTTGACACTTGCTATGGTTTTTTTTTTTTAAAGGGCAACGCGGTGTTTTAAAATTTTAATTTCGTTAAAGAAAATTCAACCCCAAAAAGCTGTTCTATTGCACAGCAACCTCATGAGGCAAGCTTCAGTCCTGAGCAAACAAAAGCAGCTGCATTTATAAACCCTTGAAAAAAGGGTTTATAATGCAAACGCTGCCATGACCTTAACTCCAGAGGTGCAAATATGCTGCTGTAATAGGAAAATTATGCATTAAAACGGACGGGCTTCCCAGAATGTTTTAAGATTTCTATTTGATCACGTTTTGTAGCTTTTTCCAGTTTCAAATAATAAATAAACCTGTGTAGTTAAATGAGAAGGAAGCTTCTGTTTCCTTGAAACACTTAAAATGGGAAAATTGCATGGTATGTAAATTATTTTGCAATAAAACAGTTTTAAAACAAAACAAAATGCTGTATTTCTACTGGGAACAAAAAGGAGTCTGAGACAGTGTGAGGAACATCCTGTCACTGCTTGGTACACAAGGACAAAATAATTATAACATTTGCAAAATGTTAAATGAAATTAGCTGCATTCTCAGAGCAAAGAAACACACAGTTTAAATGTGGGCTAACAATTTGCTTTTGATAGTATCAAAATATAATGAATACATTTTGGGATAATTTCTAAAGCCCTTAAAAGAAACATAGGAATGGAGAATCTGAATTTGGAAGGAAGGAAGGAGGGAGGCAAAGAAGGTACATTTCAAAAGAGAAAATGCAAGGACAGTAGCAAAAAAGGAAATACAATTCAATGCAATGAAAAAAAGATAGTAAAGATCTTAGTGAGTTAAACAAAGGAGAGGGAATACTTCCAATGACCCACCGAAATTTACTCTGAGAGGAAGAAACCAGTGAGAGTAGAAAATAGAAGACAATAAAGTCTCAAAATGAAGAATTTAATTCTACAAGAATTTGGAAAAGAGAAGAAATAAAAAGCATTTTCAATAAGGTTTTTGAAGATTAAAATCCAGATTTCAGAAAATTAACATTGGTCTTCTGTTACACAGAAACTAAATCCAGACTTTCATCATTGTCTGTGGGGCCAGAGAATATTGGCAGAATCTCCCCTTGGGGGTGATGAGGCTCCTCAGGATACAGGCATGTCTTCCCTCTGCTCTAATCCACCCAGGACTTCCACTCTGGGTCTTACAGCTCAAAAGAGAGATAAACATCTGGATAAGCTAATAATGAAAAATGTCTCTATTTTCCTTCATACAAATAAAATCAAACATGTTTTCAATTTTTGGTTTATTTTTTTTTTGAGGTGAAAAATTCTAAGACTCATAGTGGGAAGTGCACTTATTAGGAAATCAGTAGAAGTTTCTAGAAGAAGGATGTTTGTGATTTTTCTCTTTGGGGGACGAAGGTGAATTTTCATTTATATGATAATCAAATTAGTAGGAATTGTCCAGGTCCAGGCATTTATGAGGACTCAGTCCTTCCTAAAAATCATTTCATTGGGCCATATTATGTCCCAAGAGGGTCCTGATGTAGAGACACAGCTACTTTGAAATGTTATTATTATGTTCCTCTGCCTTATGAGCAGGCTGTGGAAAAAACCCTGGGTCCAGTGGTCTTGCTGAGACAGTACAAGACTGAGCTCTTGACACTGTGGTGGCAGAGGGTGCAGCCAGAGCTCTTCTAAGATCCTTATCAAATCTGAACTCTTGGAGCCAGGGTGAAGGCCAGGAGGAGAGCTCTAGCCTAGCATGTGCTGGGCCCTGCATGTGATCTGACAATCTGGATCTCCAGAAACAAAAACACGAAAACACCAGAAAATCTGAGCCCTGACCTCTGGCATCTGAACCTTAACCACTTTGACCCCTGTGTACTGGGCTCTTTTCCTATTAGAATTTGTCTTTGCATCCAAAGATCAGGTGATGCAATCATTCTGGGCTTCCTACTACCTCCATCTTATGTCACTTGAAGTAAAGAGCTGAATTTGAAGGTTGATGCCATGTCCTTAGTGATGTCGATGTCTGGAAAGAAAAGATAAAATGTACTTCCTGACAAAAGAAAGGAAAAGAACAGGTGTGAGCCAGGGAAAGATGCAGTGGGGACATTTTATAGTGGGAATGGGATAAAAGTGAAGTTGGCAAGGGGACCTTGATCTCTCAGGAGCATCTCTGACTGGTCTGCCTGCCATTGAAAACCAAAACTCAGGGGTTTGCATGGAACGTGGAAACGACTGGGCTCTGAACACACTTTTCCCCGGAGTGGATAGATACCCAGTTCTGAAGCAGAGCCTCTTATTTTGAACATCTCATTTCTTTCTCATGTTGGTTTTTGAAAGATGTAAACACCATTTCATGTCCTTTCCCCTCCTTTTCTTTAGTAAAAGCTTAAAATGAAAAATAAAAAGATTCTGTGGATGCTATATATCTAAGAGAAAAGCTAACACTGAAGGGGAATACATGTCTCTGCTTTTATTGCTTCCTCTCAGGGCTGAAATCAGGGAAGATCTTAAAGGGTCTTATTTCTTGGCTCTTTTTACTTGAATCTGGAACCTTTGACTGACTTGCAGGGAGACTTGGGCAGCCTGTTTCTCCTTATGAATGGGAAGCTCATCTGTGCTATTTTAACAATGAAAACTGACCTGCGTAGGATAACTTCTTTCTTCCAATCTGAAATGGGATCCTCCCTTTGAGCAGACTCAGCTAAAAAACTTGTTCAAAGGGGCAAAACTATTACAAAAAGAAAAAGTTTGACACACCACAGGTCCAGTGCGGAAGACAGGCCTAGAGGGAAGGTGAAGGGAAGGAACAGGTAAATGGAATGGGCATGTCCAAGGGACCAGGAGAAGGAATTCCAGATCTCATAAGGAGTGGAAAATCACAGGTCTATGGCAGACTTCCATTTTAAAATAAAATGTGTTTTTGAAATCAAAATATAAACTAGTCCTTTGCACATTAGTACTTTTCTCAAAGGGACTGGGAAGAGAAGATGGGCAGCTACCTTCTAATCCACAAAATAGCAAAGTCCTTCTGTAAATGACTTGGAATCCAGTGCAGATGTGAAATAAAATCACTATCTGCTTACAATTACATGTCAATCATAGGGTTCCTCCAAATCACAAATTGAATAGAGTTCGGAAGATATAACTAAAACACAGCGTTAAAATTCTAAATATTCAGTGGATGATTCCCATCATCTCAGCGCCAAATCCCGGATCTTTGCTGTATTTGCGGAGACATAATTTTATGCTGCTCTGGTTGAGCACAAGAAGTACAATGCTACAGAGACAGAACGGGGACTGACACTTGCAGAAACACCTTTCAAGCATGTAGATACAAATAAAAGACATAGCAGAACAAATTGTAGCCGTTCACTCCAGCTACAGTTGTACAATTTCAGTGCTCACACGTTACCTCTATGATGCATTTTTAAACCCCCAGTATTGAAAATCTGCAGCTTCAAGCGGGTTCAAGGAAGAGATTCGTGTGGTTTCGGACTAGAATGTTTTGGGGAGACATGAAAGCGACATGAAATTTTAAATGCAATTATTTTAGATTAGAATATTTGGATTGAAAGATCTGGAGGGTATTGTTTTTGATAAGACGGTCCCACTTGACAAGAGCTGTCACCACTCAGGGGCTCTCTGTTGTCAACTAAAGATGAAAGGCCATCAGAAAGAATTAACTTCAGCTTTTAAACAGTTTGAAAATGTCAGAGAGGTCAGAGAAGATCTATTTCTTTATGTGGCATATTTACCTGATGAGCTTTTGGGTAACAATGTGCTTTTACTTTGCCATTCAGGTTAGTCTAAAATCAGGGTAATTGATCCTAGGTTAATGACAGCTGACAAGGAAACGTTATGATTGGCTGAGGTCTGTGTCAATCACTTCTGTTTCAGGTCTTAGCAGAACAAACCAGATCTTCTAATAGCGGTAATTGACAACTATGAGATAAATAAAAAAAAAAAAAAAAAAAAAAAACTTGCTAGGTCTTCTTTTGCATTTTCCATAGCCCTTTATTTTGTTTCCAGTTACATGGAAGTCAATTTAAAAGCTTTTATACCTTGCACCTCACTAGTGGACCTATTGTTCCTGTTTAGACCTGGGGGAGCTCAATAGTCATTGCAAAATTCAATATATCTATAATACATATACACACATAAAATGCATATCAATGCCTAATGCAAGTATCAGTTTGTTTAAACAAAAAGATAAATCGTGGATGCTGTTTATAATCACCTTAGTAAATTCTTTTGAAAGACACATCTGATTTAATATTATGAGGAAGTTCAGTTTCATTTTAAACAACATGAGGCTTGAAGGTGATTTCCCATTTCTAATGTACATTCCTCCTTCTAAAGAGGAAAGTGATAAGTTAAAGCAAGTTCAAGTGCTATTGTAGCAGGCTAATTCCCTTTTTCCACATGCGATTCAGAGAGAAAGGTCAAGTTCGCTGTCACTTCTCTCTAACTGATGCTTGGAGTCTGTGTGCACTGAGCATGATATATATAAAAGAAGCCAAGCACTCGGCCATTTTCTGCATCAACTGTATTAATCATAAACCCTCCATCTTGAGCTGCGATGAGAGATTAGGTACAGGCAAGTTTGTAAATAGCAAAGGCACAGAGAAGTTGTTTTTTGCTCAAAACCAGACTCTTTCTTCTCCACCATTTTGAAACGTAAGTAACCCTTACAACAGGGAGAATGGAGCTGTGACATCAGCTGTAATTTATAGTGGGGGCTTCTCATAACGTGGGATCTAGCTGCCGACCAGACCACGTGGGCAGCTGAGTCCTGATCCAGTCCTGACAATGAACTGAGGGAAACAGCAAAGGGCAAATAAAAGGGACTGAATATTTAAGACAAATATAAGGCGTGAATTCTTCTTGGGGAAGCGGCTACTATTCACATGGGGGACTCTGCAGGTAGAAGCACACATGACATATAATTATTTGCATTTGAAGCAAACAGCCCTTCACAATTCTTTAGGAGTTCTAGGATATAATAAATAAAAATGTGAAAGACAATATCAAGAAAACTGACCACATATTTATGAATGGAATTTGAGGCTTGATTATAAATTGGTCCTCTTTCCAATAAAAGAAAGAAAACTGACCATCTACCTCAATGCTTTTTACCAGGAAGGTTAATTTTTGCATTTTACTGAACAGAGATTTATAGATGAGGTGTGCATACCTGAAAAAGACAAATTTCTAGAAAAACAGATACAGTCACCTGAGCTATTATTAGTTCAATGCATTGTCATTGTGAGGACTGTTTTGCAGGAGAAACTCACTGAGAAACCTCACTGATGGGAAATTATGTCATAAGAGTGTTTCATAAGGAGGATTCTAAAATGTTAACCTGCTTTAACGAAATCATTTCAATCATTATAAGTAACGTATTTTCTGAAAGGGAGAATGATAACACCTCCCTTCAACTATGCAGATGCCACACCTTCCAATCAAATGGGATCTTAAATAATGTCATTGTGGTCTCTTTTTGATGCCTAAGGCCTACCACCCATGAATATCTTCCTATTGTCATTGGCTCACAGGGCAATAGAGTCACTCCTATGTCCTTAACCATCAGGTTCAGTCCCATCACTCAAAATGGAAAATCCATGCTTTTGCCTGAGAATGAATTTGTTACAACTGGACACTAGCTGTGTTGTCTGCCATCTACATCTCAGTCAATAGTGATCATCATTAGCATATTTGGGGCAGTTCTTCATAGTTGAGTTATCCCAGAATCCCAGGCTGTTAGAGGCAAGATGGGCATCCATGGGTGTTCTTAAATGTCTGCTGATTTCAAATGCATCCTGAGATTAGAAAACTCAAGTCATGCAAGGATATATAAGATACGGAGGATCTTTTACTCTGAGCCAAATATTCAGCTAGGTTCTTTACATTTTTCTATGTCATTTCTTATCACAAGCCAATGAGGAATATTATCAATTGCCATTGACAGATGAAGGAACAGTGACTCAGAAAAACCTCAGTAACTTACCCAAGTTTCCACTGCTCATAATGACAGACTTGATATTATAAATCAGGTCTTTTCCTGACCCCTCACAGGAAGATTAAAGAACTTAGGAGCATTTTTTTAAGACTCACGTGGATTTCACTCCACAGATGTCCACGACTCTAACTTCCCTATTCTATACCAGAAGCAGTGCTGTTGAGGGGAATGGTTTTGAATTTCTAAAAAGGACACACAAGCTCTGCCAGAACTTTGAAGATGAAGCAGAGGCACCAAGCTCAAGTTGTCCCCAAAGAGGCCAGGTGGACCCAACAGATCTTTGCTTCCAATTAATGCAATCCTAGGCATCTATTCATTTTCTGTCTCTCTCCCTCAGTCTCTCAGATCACAAATTTGAACCAGAATACTGGCCTTATATATGACAAGGGGCATGAGGTGTGATGGGCCATAACTTGTCACAGGTGACTACCATGGATAATTTAGATGATGCTTATGGGAAAAAAGAGTATATTTTAATTCAGAAAAGTCCCAGTCTATTAGAACATTGACCAGCTCCCATATCAATGGTGTTTAAAATGGGAAGACAAGGAAAATTAAATATAAAGGAGGTATTAAGAGAAGATTCAAGACAAGAACACCTTGAACATTCTACCCAGAGCTATAGAAATATTAATAAAAATGAATACCGCAGGGAAAATGAAAACATAGGTCTACAAAGCCATCAGCATCTCCCAGTCAATAGTTTTGCCTTTCTTGAACTCAGAGGGTTGTGGTCTTTCCATCCCTCACGAGAAATGCCCTGCAGTTTCCCATCCTTGGCTTCTCTCTCTGAATTGACTTCTGCCTCTTCCTTACACTCAGCCTGAATGTAGAGCATGGGAGCTCCCACTTCTGGCCATTTCCTGTCTACCAAACCCCAACCCCACCTCGTTGCCCTCATGCCAGTGGTCTGAGGGTCCATCATAGCTTCTTCCCACACCTCAAATTTTCATCCTGTGATACTCCATAAACCCATGAGTTGTTTCTCTGACTAGGTCCAGGGGCATAGCTTATATTTCTCCTGTACTGCCCACATCCCTCCACTCTAGTAGTCTATATCAAACACTCAACCATTACCTGATTGATGAAGTTAACCCAGAAGCACCTTTAAAGACCTTAAGCTACAACCAAATTTGATGGCTGGGGACACCCAGGATACTGAAGGAAGCAGAAGAACACTCTGGTTTGGTTGCACCCCAAAGACAAAAAGCATAGGTAGAGTGGCACACATCTGATTCTTGGATTGGGATTTATAAATGAAAGCACTAATTTCCAGGGTCAAAGAAACATAAATATTGCTCTTAGGGCAGTAAGTAAAAACAAAACCCAAAAGGTTTTGATGACATTTCTACCAGTTGGC
Organism: Glaucomys volans; assembly: GCA_020662805.1. Taxonomy (NCBI): domain Eukaryota; kingdom Metazoa; phylum Chordata; class Mammalia; order Rodentia; family Sciuridae; genus Glaucomys; species Glaucomys volans. Next base: position 481,176 of record JAJEJO010000769.1, on the reverse strand, counting down.
TGTCACTCACCAACTCCAAACTTCTTCCCCTGATTTTTGTCTGCTTTAGAGTAATCAGCAGGCTCCTGAAGCTGTTGGGGGGAGGTGTGGTAGGTCTGAGCAAAACTGTCCCACAGCGAGGACAGTCTCTGGTTTGAATGGACGTGAACCCACAGTGCTTGGCTGAAATGCGGGGTACATGTGAGACCACCTTTCTGAAGGGCTGCTTTTTCCTTCCCATGCTCATCCTGATCCTTTCTTCTTGCCCCTTAGTGAGGACAATGCCTAGGGACCAAAGTTGGTTGAGCTGCACCTTTCTTTGTTAATTGCTCTTAATTCAACCACTGATGGTCTCTTCTAAGGCTACAAGGCAGCATCATTCAGGAAAAAGAAAAATTGGTTCAAGAGTAAGGGTGAGCATTTTGAAACAGCTCAACACTCAGCTGCAGAGGCCAAGAGGGAGGTAGTTAAACAGAGAAGAAATGAACCAGACCTTTGAGCAAGGTACACCTTGGTGGGAAACCCAGCCAGGCCTTCAAATGACTCTAAGCAAATCATTAACACTTCTCTGCACCTTGATCATTTTACAGGGAAAATGTGATCCATCTTACAGGGTGGCTGAATGCAGTTCTGAATATTAGTCATCCAGCACCCAGGACCCTTATTAAATGAGGAAGGGAAATTGGGGAGGAAGCTGGAAAGGATTTCTACTTTGGCATGGTCCACAGGCTCCCTCTGCTCTATCCTGAGTCATTATCCCTTATTTCTCCTTCAGGAGTACCGACTTCCTATTGTCTCCCTTCTGCAGCATTACCTACAATTCTTCCCCATTTAGACTTGCCAAACTGCCAAATTTCCAGGTCTCAACAAAGCACGGCTGGATAAAACAAATATTTCATTAACAATCTGTCCCCAGGTGCTACAGATGTTCCACCTGAAATGAAAGTAGAAATTCATATGGTCTTCCCCTCCAGCGGTCTCATTCTCTGGCAAAATAGAGGTTTAATTAAGGTCAAATCTCCCAAGTCATAGCAGAGGATGAATTTAGGTCAGTTGAAACAGGTATTCTAGTTAATTTGATCTAAATGGTTGTGTTTATTTGGGGAGGGAAGGAAAAGATCTTAAAAAATGGAGGCTCCTGGCTAGTACTGAATGGGGAAGAGGAGGCAGCGGCTGAAGTCTGGACCATGTGGAACTACAGATGTCTCAGGAACAGAATTTTAGAGAATTTATGAGGAAAATGTCTGCATAATTCTCAACTCCAGGCTAAAGATCTATGATAACAAATTATTAGTATACTCTTTGTAATGCTAAGAAAGAGACTGATATGATTGAGGACCCCAGATCTTCAATTTAAAATGAGCTGAAATCTTCCTCTAACAAAATCACGAAGCGGAAACACAACACAGGGAGTGAGACACAGTATAGAAGACGAGGGTTGCAAATGTCACTGGAGCCAGGCACTGCCTAAGTCAATCCTGATGGAGAAGAATCCCACATCAACAGGTCACCGGAGAGATGGGCACGCCCCCTCCACAGGCCTTGCATTCTTGCTTAGTTTTCTGTGTGTTTTGTTTTTTTTTCCATGTGTTTCTGTCTCAAGCTTTCCTTATGCATCATGCTTGCCCCATCTCATCACTCAAGGAGTCTGAGATGGAAATTTTCCTTCTACACCTCACAGGTATTTCCTGTGATTTTTGGTTTCTGATTGTAACCAGAATGCAAAGACAATTTGCATCCTAAATGATCAGGAGAGTCAGGTTTTATGGGTTTCAAAGCTGACAGAATGTGGAGAGTTGTCTGTAAGAAAGGAATACAGAATCAGGTCCCAACATTAATATTTGCCAACAATGAATAAGGACAAAGAGGTAGGGCCTTGGACACTCAGGTTCCTTTCTTTTGAGGTTTCTCTGAGCTTCCTGGGCACACTCTGGCAACCCCACTTAGAACCCTGTATGCCTTCCAGAAGCTCTGACGATACCATGTCAGTGAGGGACCCTGAAGTCTGAGGCCTTGTGTGACACAGGACCTGCTTTACACCAATTTGCTTAAAAGGAACCTAAGAAACACAAACATCTACCTGCCCAGTTCACTGTCAGCACCTGGCAAACATATCTTACCCTTGAAAATAAGGCCCCATGTTCCTCCTCTGGAACCTGGGGGTGATCTGTGTTGTTTAATCTCTGCCCCAAAAGCGAGACGACGGATTACAAAACAAGTTGCCTAATGGTCGAATTCAGAGGGCACATTATATTTTTAAAGTGCAACATATTTTCCCCTTCTAATTCAAAACTGCAAATGTTAAACTCAAAGTCTGTTTCTAGCTTCTGTTAGTGACAGCGGAGCTCCCCAAGGGGTGGCTGCCTTCAAAGACAGGTAAATGAGGGCCCATATAAAACAGCCAAGTATTGATGTTGTAGTAAAATTCCAGAAAAATACATTGGCAGACAAGTAAATTTGTCACTAATAATTTAATGTAATTTCCCTAAAATGGAGGTAATAGGTACTCAGGGAATACACCTCCAGGGTTTACATCAAATGTGCATGTGGAAAATCGTGAAATAATATATTTTTTTAAACGTAGATGCTTTGTCTGACATGTTGGTTTATGATGAAAATTATTCTTCCAAAATGAAAATGGGGAGGGGGAAATATAATGTCCCCAATCCATTGTATCCTTTAGCTTCCAAACCTTTCCTGGTGGTGGCAGCTGAGAAGCAATGACTGACTGGAAGCTAGGAACATTTGTTTGCATTTTATTTCCCCCTTAAAATGATGTACTACAATTACCAAATATTAATGAACCAATCATGTTGCAAATAGTATTTCCCGTGTCACTCTGAGTTATAGAATCTAATATTGGGCTCATTTGAAACATTCCAAAGTTGCATATTTTTTTCCCCTTTGCAAAGTGACAGCTCAAATTGTGTTTAGTTGCATTCGTCCAACCATGAGCAAATCAAGTATAAAAATTTCATTTTGTCTAAGTGTTAATGCAATTTTTTAAGCTCATATCCTGGGATGGCTCACTTTGCACTATGCTGGATGATATTAGATGCTGCTTAAACACTATTATCAATTACATTACATGGTGCCAAAAAATTTTAAAATAGCACTTGTTTGAGACTCAAGTCATGAAGTTCCTAGAAAGGAAAAAGCACAAAGCAGGGGGAAAAAAAAATTCCTTTAGCTGTTTCCAATGCTTCAATGTTTATGTTTATATTACAAATAGACTGATTCCCAGCTATAAATCTGAATTTCATTGCCATTAATGTGGGCTTAATATGAGAAAAGATGAGCAGTATGCTCAGGCAATAAGGAGAGATGCAGCTGTCATGGGCTCAGCTGCTTGGATGCAACAACCTGAGACCCAGAGTCAGGAGCAGAAGGGAGGAGATGGAGGGAAGCTCTGTGTGTGTGTGTGTGTGTGTGTGAGTGAGTGAGAGAGAGAGAGAGAGAGAGAGAGAAAGAGAGAGAGAGAAAGAGAGAACATGCAGCCCTAAAGAGGAACATTCAAAATTATGAATTAACATCAAAGTCAAAATTATAGAATGTCCATCATTTTTCTATAGAATATTGACAGTGAAATGAATTTAGCAGATAATAAAGAATCCCTTTCCCAGAAAAAGAAAGAAAGAAAGAAAGAAAGAAAGAAAGAAAGAAAGAAAGAAAGAAAGAAGCAAACCAGCAAAATAGGCCAACTTCATAAGCACATTTCATCAAATATGTGAGTGTAATACAAGAGCCAGGGAAAGGGAAAACCTGGTCCAATTTTGTAGGAGGTCACTCACAGAAGTCCCTGGCTGCTAATGTGCCTCAGCTTTTCCTGATTTCTTACTCCAGGTAGTGAGGCCACACGCTGCCTCATGCTCAAAGACCTTTCTCTTTCCCCGCATCCAATCCCACACGCACTTCCACGCACAGGACAGATGTGACTGTCGTAATGAATGCTAATGGAGAAAGTTGCCAAAGAGCGTCGATTATGGCCCCATTTTCCTGGGCCCAGGCCATGGAAAAATTTCATCCTTCCTATTACCACATTTCCAGTGGCTGTTCTACATTCTCTGGGGTTAAAAAAAATAATAATAAAATAAAAAAGATTTTTATTTTAGGTGTCTGAGAAAAATGTCTGGATTCCGAAATCATTTAAATATAACATAGACGTGGAGCTATGAAAAATGTGTGCCATATTTTTATTTGCTTAACTCAGCCACAGCTAGGTCTGTACCATTTGGATTTGTAAATCCAAGCATGCAAAGTCTGTTAAATTTTTGGAATGCTGCTATTTGTGCAAAGCTGGTTATGTTTTCTGATAATTCAGAATAATATTTTAAAAGCCATTTCCCAAAGGGAAGGCACACATCTCACAGTAGGATTACAGCTCACACCTGCCTCACCCACTGTGTTCCTACTTAATGAAGTTTAAATGTAATAGATGCAACTTGAATTTTCCTTCAAGTTCAGGATTCTGGGTTAGGAATCCATGAGAGAATTAAGCCCTAATCCTCCAAGGCATCTATGTGTACCTAATGAATTAGCTTCTTGCCTCTGCACCCAGAGTATACTACTCAAGTACTAATCTTGGGAAATGGAAAAAATAGCCTTTCAAATCATTTCCTGTGTCTGTATGGTCCAGGTAAGAACCCCTGGTTGAAGAGGACTGCAATCTGATTACCTAAAGGTCAATCTGAGGACTGGTGGCATTTGTAGCTCTTGGTAGTTTGCTGAAAAGCAGAGGGTGAGGCCCAGGATTCTGCATTTCGAACAAGCTCCAAGTGATGCTCACTAGCATCCTGAAAACATCCTGTGTAACAAAGCTGTCAAAATTCCCTGATTGACACAGAAGAAAATTCTTGAAGGATGTTAGTATAAGGCTAAATAATATATGTGTTGGGGCTATAGGATAAGTTTGTTTTCTCTTTGTGTTAGCCAGGGATATCTACATAGCTTCTCTATCCAGAACAGAAGCAGTTAAAGAGGAAGCAATAACTAAAGCAAAGTCCACCAAAGTGAAAACACCAAGGCCTTGTTTTCCTTGAATCCATTTGTGGTCCCCAACAGATTTTCACCTCCACATATGAATCTTTACAGGAAGTTTGTAACCTCATTTTTTAACCTAAAACTGGGATATATACTCTGCTTTGTAAATCTATTTACATGAAAACACTAAAAAGGTATGAAAAGTAAATTATATTTAGATGTTCTTATGATCACTGACTTTCATCAAAAAGAATTAAGAAGTGGGGACCATCTAGAATATCTAACCAATGTGATCACCAAGGGGTGGTCTACTGCCCTTTCCTTCCAGAACTGTTCTTCTCTGGAATTCATCCCTTCTTTCCATTTTCCAAACAGTCTTTCCACCATTAACATCCAACTCAGGCTCTCCACTTTCCTTGAAGACTCCCCAGTTCCTGTACCAACTTCACATCCCTCTAAAACATGGTGACATTCATCCCTGGGACTCTACATTTCACATGATACTATTGCTTGGTTTTGCTTTCCATTTCTTTCATTTAACTTGTATATTCTCCTTCAATATTTATCCCAATGATGGTGGCACACACCTGTAATCCAAGCGACTTGGGAGGCTGAGTCAAGGAGGATCGCTAGTTCAAAGCCAGCATCAGCAACTTGGCGAGGCCTAAGCAACTCAGTGAGACCCTGTCTCTAAATAAAATACAAAATAGGGCTGGGATGTGGCTCAGTGGCCAAGTGTCCCTGAGCTCAATCCCTGGTTCCAAAAAAAAATAATAATAATCCCAATGAATACTTCATTAGCACCTATTTTATGCCAGGCTGTATGCTTGGTATATATAGATAAAGGGATAGAAAGGGAGTTTTGCTTCTGATGCAGTAATGAATACCTGGGTCCCCTACATCAAAAAAAAAAATTCATTGTATTATTGTAGAGAAGAATGACATGAAAACAAAAATAATACACTGTTATCCTTTAAAGAGTAGAAGGATATACAATATCTAGAAGGAGACAGAAGGAGGTTTCTTCAAGTAGGAAGGATACTTAAGTCCAGGAAGTTTCTATAGGGTTGGGGGCAAGATAAATGTGAAGGCATAGATGGAGGCAAGAGTAAAGAGAACTGATATTCTCAAAGCTACTATTGCTAGAATCTGGGACAGGCAGAGGGAAGAAGAGACAAAACCAAAGAGGTAGACAAGGGTCTTAGGAAGGGCCTTATTTACTAAGCTAAAGAAAGATTCCAACCAGGCCAGATGTAACCAGATCAGTCTGTTGAGGCGGCAGAAGAGAATATCATAAGCTCCTCTGAGCCTTCATGAGCTGGAAAGTTGGAGGCCCAGAGATAGAAACAACTAAAAAAACTGACCTTTTGACCTTGAGTTTGTCAAGAGAAACCTGACTTTTGGTTTCTATGATTCAATAATATGATTCTGAATAAAGAATCTTGAGTAAACATACAGTGAACATCTTTCTAAACTATTCATATTAATGGTCACACCTGGGAAACATCTGATATGCTTTCAGAAAGAAGCTGCTAATGAGAAGGAGTCTCAAGAAGTGGCACAGAGGAGGCAGGTCACGCTAATCAGCTAGTGAGAACTATCCCCAGAATTATGGGTAATTTTGTTGAGGTTAAAGATTTGTTTCCTTGATCTTGGTATCTAGTGCCAGGCACAGTGCCCAGTTCTTCTACTTAATAACTACCCCAAATGTCCACCTCCCATCCATTAACACCTTTTATCACCCATCGGGGAATAAGGAAAGCAGTTTACAAACTTTCTCATGATCAAATGTATCATTGGACTATGTTAGAATCTTTAAAAAAAATTATGGTGTTATTCCAATTTTTCCATTAATTTCTTTTTAATTCTTCTGTCCAACTTTTCAAAGTTAGATGTTTTGAAATTCAAATGCATGGAACTATTGATAGGAAACGACATCTCCCATGTAAAGCGTCTTTATCTTTCAAGCTTGGAAAAGCAATCTGCTGGCAGAGGGCTCCAGCCCCAAAGAGCTTATGTTTGATCCTAAGCAAGATTTCTTCACAAGAAATCAGGGTCCAGAGGGAGGGAAGGGAGTTGAAGCATTGAAATCCCAAGGCATGGGATTTTCTCAATTCTGAACTATCCCGCACACTTTAGAGCACCAAGGTCTGCACCTACTTTGCCCTCGGTAGATAATAAATTAGTGTTCCATCTGACTATGCTTTGAGCTTCAGAGCACACATGTTTAATTGTTCTGAATTATACAGGTAAACCTCTGCATCTCTTGTTGCCTAGTGTGTCTCACCTATTGCTTTGGACTGCATTTATGTCCCTTAAGTAATCTAAAAATATTGAAAGTAGAAGCACGGATCATCGAGAACCAAACCTTTAAAAATGTGCTCCTGGTCCTTGCTGGGGTGTGTGGAATCCTGGCTCGGACCTACGGGGCACTGTGCAGACCCAGTCCTGGAGATATGAATGACCCTACACCAAGCCCTTGGAAAGAAGGGGGTGTGTGGTTGTATAAATCCTGATACAGGCGGACAATGAATCTACAATGCACATACAGCCCCACGCCTGCTGTCACATGCTGTAATAAACCCCCGCTGGTGTTCCCGTGACAAAGTTGATCCCAAAGGACAGAAAGCAGCGATGGGAACCATAAATCTGTACCAATAGCCAGCCATTCCCCCCACCTCCTGTGTGCCGCACGTGTGTGCACAAACAAGGCCGCCCATACGTAAATACTGAGAGAGGTGTAATCCATCTCCCTCGCAGTTCCAACCCGGCTCTGGATGTCGCCCAGAATTTCATATTCACCAGGATTGAGATCGCCTTTTGTTCAGAGTAAGTAAGCCAGGGAGTCTGACTCCAGCAGATTCAGAGATTTTATTTTCCTTCCTTCTTAGGAAAAAATAAATAAAAATCAGCTTCTTAAAATTGCACTGTTGGTGTTTACGACTCACATTCCAGACAGGGCCACCGCTACACTCAAATCGAAATTTCATTTATAATATTATGGACTTAATATGAATAAAGACCCAGTGTTTCCCAAATATACCAGAGAAAGATGCACCTGCCCCAGGGCTAATCAGAGGAAGGAATGAGAAGAGGAGTGAGTCGGGGGAAGGGTAATAGAAGACAGAAGCAAACTCAGACACCATAAATGGATATGAAATAAAAAAGAAAAGGGAGGGAGGGAGGATCCTCAGGGCCTGTCCATCACTTGTGCTTGAGAAATGGACAAAAAGATGGATTTGCGGCACACCTAAAGCCCTGCCACTTTCCTTCACCAGCTTGGAAATCCTACTTGTTAAAAATATGATGGGGATAACTGAAGAGGGGCAGGAAGGAGACAGGCTACCCATGAAATCCGAGGTGGTTCGAACAGATAGTTTCTTTCAACCGCACAAGAAAGAGGTAATGGGGAGAGAGGTGCGGCTTTAAGCAGACTCTTGATGTAAATGAAAATAAAAACCACAACAACTTTTATATCTTTGCAGCATTTGGATAATGAGTCACTAAATCCATCCCTGGCCCATCCATCATTTCTATTGCAGGGACTCAGCCGCTCTCTCTCCCTAATTGGTCTAGACAGGTGTCATGATATTTCAGCACACTGAAAAAAATTCCGGAGGTTTTCTTCAGTGAGACTGAAAGGTAGACACTTCGGAAAATGTTAGTCTAATTTCAACCTTCTTTGAAACAGTTTACATTTAACAAGAAAATCAGACAAATGAAAGTTTCTGAATTTAATTCCACCTCCAAAAAGCCCTTAATATGGTCCAAAGCAAAATTGGAAATTAATTTGATGAATTGGAAGTTGGGGGGGGGGGGCTCTGTTGGCAGAAGTAACAGGTTTGATCTTGAGATTTCATTTCACTTATATTGTTTTTCTTTATCTATAGTGAACAAAATTAAATACATCATCTTCAAATGCCAGCTTCACCTTGCCATGCAGTCATTAAAAACAAATTCACATTACCAAGTGATTTCAGGGTTGCTCTGTAGGTTTCAGGGTGCTGGGTGTCACCAAACTCTGCACTATTGAAAAGGAGGCAGATGGCACATGAGGAGAAGGCCAGATCTAAAGAGGTCACCCCTGTATACCAGCTCATCCAGGGTGTTTCAAAGGGGCATTTCACACAAGGCTGTGATGTAAGCAAACAATCAGGAAATAGTTCCACTGGCATCTCACTGTTCACTCACAGACTTGCAGAGGAATAAGCCTGAACAGTCCAAGTTAAGGACAAAGCACCTGGCTCAACTTTTTAATTTCCTGGTTGTTATCAGGAGGAATCACAATCAGGTTGCTATTTAAATTTTTTTAAAAATGACATTTCTTTGGTAGAAGTGTGGGGGGTGGCCGTGCAATAAAGAAGTTATCCCAGGAGAAAGAGGTGACATGAGATTCGACTTCTGTTTTCCATGGTTGGTTTTACCTGCAGCCGGAGGCCTCAGTAACTTAAAACTGAGGTTGCATCCTCTGGTCTCAGAGATTTCCCTGACACCACGTTCAACATGGGGCAGCGGTTAGAAGCCACAAGGGTGAGATGATGAGGCTCGGCCTCTGTCACTCAGAGCCACTGAAGATGCTGAAGAGTAAGGTAGAGAAGGGTCCTGGGTCAGGTAGGAATTTTAGGTGGGGATTCCACCCCTGCCCTGAGGACCTGCATGCAAAAGCCTTCAAACTAACATGACCCAAGAATACCAAGTGTTATCTCTGGATTTTAATTCCTTCTCTAAATTGTGAGCTTCAGATTTTGAAAGCAAATAGGTGCTTTTAAAAGTAAGGGAATTTCAGCTTCAAACCAGTAGTGTTTGGAATTTAAAACACTTGCTCTCTATCTATCTTATCTGCATCAGCTCTGTGTCACCTAACTAGAGATCATTTCTCTAGTTATCCACGCATTACAGACCTATGCACAGAACTGGGGCCAGATGACAAGAAGAAGCTGTCTTGGGTGAAAGCAGCAAATAGGTAACTTTCTTTCCCTGTGTTTATACTTTGTATTTTTCTGTAATGAAATGTTTTGTATCTGTAATTAGAAATGTGGCTTATTTTAAATAAAGCAAGGAAACAATTTTCCTTAAAATGATCAATCTAACAAAGAATAATAGGATAAGAGAAGATGGGAAGAAAATGGCCCCAGGACAGATTTTAAAAGGGTCATAAAAGGTTTTCACTGAAGTGGCTACAGGAAAAAATAGCAATAGATGGTCACTTCCTTATTTAACAAATGTGTCAAACAATTTCCATGTTCTTAAAGGGCTAGGACTAGGCGGGGATGACAGGAATAAGAAATGGTTCTTGCTCTGAAAGTGTTCACATGCACTTGGTAGAGGAGATCTTAAGTGGACACATAAAAGCTTATTCTTTCATCATCGTCTTATTTTAAAGGACAATGTATTCTCATCAGCCCCCAATAATTCAGCCCACACAGGTAGGTGCCAATCTTTATAAAACTATGCATAGGAAGCTAGGAGAAAAGTAATTTGATTATGTGGACACAACACAGGATTCAAGGAGCCCAAAGCTCACACGGACAAAATTAATATGAAAAGACTGAGAGCTTTGTTGTACTTTAATTTCTGTCCTTTAAAAATCATCTTAAAATTAAAAGAAAAAAAAATTTTTTTGCACAAATGTAGCAGAGATGATCTCCTTAATGTAGAAAGGTTATAGAAAATGACAAGGAAAAATCAAAGGACCATTTTAAAAGGGACAGACACTAGGAAGTGCCAAAAAACAGGAAATTTGTTCAAACTCCTTACTAAGTAACTGTAGAAGTGCTGCTTCAATCCACAATTCAATCCTGTTTCATCATCTGTCCAATTAGCAAATGCTTAAGAAATGGCAGTCCGTGAAAAGGACAGTGATGCTGGAGAGAGACGAATTCCCCTCTGGAAAGAGGTTATTGTTACAGGGAAGGGAGCGGAGAGGATCAGGTCTTTTTGGGGATTTGAAATGTTTTATTTCTTTTGCTGGGATGGGTGCACTGTTTTGATTACAATCTTCTCTATAACGTTTCTGTAACCAAAGGAGTTCATTTATTTAAAGAAAAAAAAAAAAGAAATCTAGTATTTCTGGATGCTGGTGGCCGTAAGGGTGGAATGAATGGCAGGGCCTTCCTCAAAGTCCTGGCATGTGTATGAAGGGCTTTAAAAATGGCTCTGCCCAAGTGTACCCCTGGAAAAAAACTGGGGCAAAATCCAAATTTAAGGGCAGTGATGTTGAACAAGGTAGTATTCTTAATAGTAAAATATTTAAAATGCCCTAAATGTACAACAAAAGAACAGCAAAATAATTACATTAAGACTTCAAGAAAGGAATATCATGAAGTGATTAAAATAATATTCTTGACCTCTTTATATACAGAAATGATCAAAATATGATGTTATGTGATCAAAGCAGGATACAAAGATCTATCTACATATACACATGTACACACAGACATACACACAGAGCTAGTTCTACACACTCCATGAGATCAACAGTGTGGAAAGGAAATATATATGTAATATGAAATTTGGAAGTTATCATGCATCCCCTGGGAACTTGTATCTAGACACTGTTATTTTCTCCTCTGAAAAAAGGGATCAATTCTATTCCTTTCTTTCAAAGAAGTTTCCACTTGAAAGTGGCTTATGTGAAGAGTTGGCCCAATTTTAAGAAATGAGGCGAGGATCAGTTTTGTTTTTTTTTTTAAACTGGGGAAAAGGTGCGGTCACTCTGCGAGCACCTCAACCACTTAGATTTAATTATGAAAGTCATAATCACTCCATTAACGCTAAGTGTTGGTCTGTTTTTCTCAGTATTTTTTACAGCTACAGGTTTTGTAAAGTATAGATTCTGTGTTGGTAGTATCAGCAGGATATTTAACCCATTTTGTGTGTAGAGGTACCACAAGCAAAATGACATGCAGATACATCCTCTGTGCTCTCTTGGGGACAGGCATGTGAACATGCAAATGCTCTTTGGGTATCAATGGATGAACTTTCTAGAGGAAGCAAGCCCTTCCATGTCACTGGTGGTAGCACTTGTAACCAAAAAATAACCAAAGTGCAGGGCAAAGAAAACCTTACCAATGATATAAGCTGTGTGGTTTCTGCTTTCCCAAATTATATCCTTTATAATTTGTTCAGTAGAGTCTCAGAGATGACCAGTTTAATTAGAAAAGAAATAATCTGAGGTGTTGGGCAGGGGTGAAACAGATGGAGGAAAAAACTCAAACTTGAAAACCATAGTGTTTCAAGTTTCCATGCAATCTCGTCCAGATTCCCTCAAGAAAAAGAAATTCAGGCAAAGGTCTTCTTATAGTATAATTATAAAGGCAGAGGACTCTCTCTTTTGTTCGAGGGGGGGGGTGGATACTGGGGATTGAGCTCAGGGTCACTTGACCACTGAGCTCTATTTTGCATTTGAGGAGACAGGATCACACTGAGTTGCTTAGCACCTCCCTTTTGCTGAGGCTGGCTTTGAACTTGAAATCCTCCTGCCTCAGCCTCCCAAGCCACTGGGATTACAGGTGTGCACCACCACACCTGGTTTAGGGGACTTCCTCTTACTGGTGGAAATAGGCACATGTCATGTGCTAGTAAAGGGCTATATAATTTCCTGATATTACTTATTTTCTGGAGCCAGGAGAAGATGACATTGAATGAGTTGGTTGTTGAGCTGGTTGGTAAGTACCTAACTTTCTGCCAGAGGCGTGGGGAGTCACATGCCACTCAAGTCCCCAGTCCAGGAAGTGGTCCTTTTGTGTGTGTGTGTGTCTCTCTCTCTCATGCACACACACGCACACATCCTTCAAGTGTCACACAGTGTTCACATTCTGTGCACAGTTTATTTTCTGGCTAATCATGAATGTGAAGATACATGTGTGAGGATGCTCAATGACAGACTGATTTTAATTTTTCCCAAACTGACAATCAATAGAGGTAGCAGGTAAAGGATTTAAACTTAAGCTTGTTTTTTTTTTTTTTTTTTAGAAGGTCTGACTGCTTGGTATAGAATGGATTGCCAAGGAGCAAGAATGGAATTACCAATTAGGCATCACAGATATTTTATCTAACAGGATGTTTTTTCTTGTGACTTTTCAATATTTAGACATGGTATAAGTCTTTCACTTGTACTTTGTCCTAGGCCTTTAAATGAATTCAAGCACCATGAGTCCCCTGGAGGGTTCTGTTTTGCATGTTAGTTTCTAGTAGACCTCATGCAAAATTTGCCTTTAATAAATATTTGTTAAATAAATTAATAAGCCTCTATGATAGCACCTGTTATATCGTGTTGTTTATTGAAGTCAGGGTCATTTTTTACTGGGGAAAGATGTAGTCATGGAGAAGACAGCTCAACCACTTAAATTTAATTACAAAAGTCATAACAACTCCATTAACACTAATTGCCAGTATATTTTCTCAGATATTTTACAGATATGGAGTTTGCCTGGATACGGTGTTTGTAGCATCAGCAGGCTCTGGATTGCGTTTTGTGTATACAGATCCTACAGAGAGAATGTGGCACCCAGATATGTCATTGGTGGGGTCCTCAATCCTCTACTGATCTCCAGTCCAAGAAATATTAGAATCATTGAGCATCCTTTTACGTATATCTTTACATTCATAATTTGCCATATAAAAAGTACTTGGAATGTGATCATTTTATGGCTCCAGAAGAATGTGTGTGTATGTGTGCTTGCATGCATGTGTGAGTGACCTGTGCTTCTCACTAGAACAAAGATGGAAATTATTTCTTTGAAATTAGTACTTTGAAAGAAGAGGTTACTCACCCATCTCTACACGCCCATCACCAAGCACAGTGCCAGATACATACACAGGACTCAACAAACGTTTGCTGAGTGAATGAAGGAGTCCAATTTCTTGCTCCTAAGATAGACTCTATCTATGTTCCAAAATATTATCTTAAAATAAAAGCATTAGAAAGTAGATCACAGCGTATGGGCTTTACCTCTGATGAAAGTTACTGAAGCTTCTGAACAGAGGGAAATTAAAGGGAAAAGAAAGAAGAGTTGTATTTCAGCAATCTGTTAGACTTCCAGGTAACAAGTGGGTGAGCTTGTGTCCATCTAATAGAAGTCACGCAAAACAAACAACAAACAAACAAAAGCCATGCAATGGTCTTTTGCAGGCAGGTAGAGAGGAAACACTGCTGTTCTTCACTCCTTTCACATCTAGGAGCCTACTGTGGAACATAATAGAACCTCTATCAATAGCTTGATCAAGTCCACAGTTGGCATAGTTAGCATCTGCAGCCATGGTCCTGCCTGAACCTGCAAATACCAGCTCCCTTGCTCAGATACATTGTGCTGGAGTATTTTTTTATCTTCTTGATTTTTTTCATTGTTGTTTATGCAAGAAAATCCACTAATATGTTTTGGAGAAGATAAACCCATTTGTCTACAAATAGAAAATTCCAAACCAAGAATCTCTAAACTAGGGTTTATAGTAGCCCCATGAGGCTCCCCAGTTGCTGGAGAGTTCTTTATTGACATGCTCTAGAGAGCAGAATGGTTTTAATTTTATCCTTTCATAAGAGTTAATATTAAAACCAAAACCTGCCATCTCACTTGGTTGTGTTCAGAGTCGGTGGCAAGGGCAGAATGAGAAATGAGAATTTTTCTCTTCTCTTAAGGCAGGAGTTTCCCTGTACAAATCCGACCGCATTAAAAACAGGTCTAAAAGCAAAGCCTCATCGACTTCCATTTAAACATGGTAGATTGAACATGTGTTTATTTCTGCTTCCTCTCCCAATCCCACCAAAGTAATGAGAATAAAAAAGAATAATAAAAAGGAATAATAATAATAAAATAATAAAAACCATATAAACCCACAAGGAAGGGAAATGCAAGAGATGACAACAGTGGATGAGAAATGTCAACAATTCTTTGGGAGAAAGAAAGGGAAGGTAGGAGGAATCACTGCTTCAGCAGAGAAGGTGAGGTTGAACCAGTTTTTGCAGGAGGATAAGGAGAAAGTGGATTTTCCTTATAGAATCCCCAAAAGGTTAAAAATAGGACTGCTGAACGTCTGTAGAAGGAACAGTCAAGAGTCCCAGGCCCCCTCCCCAACCCCACAAAGCCAGGAGATAATTCCTGATTCATTTCCTCAGATGACAGGTTTACATTAGGAAGGAGTGCAGACAAAATGGCTCAAGACTGAGATTCTGGGCCCTGGAAGAAAACAGGAGTGTTAAGTGAAAGTTTGTAAGCTGCACAGGAAGGAAATTAAAGGGGTTTCCCTAGGGAAACTGAGCCCCACCCATAAAGAGAATTATCACTTGGGAGCCCTCCCATGGAAACACTCATTCCCAGCTCTACCCTGCATCAGAGGAACACAGCCCATCAACATTTTAGTGCTGCTCTCTTGAACATAGGAAATCAAAGAGCAAAGGACATTTGGAGGAAGCTGAATGACAAGGGTTGAAACTGGAAAAAACAAACAAATTCACTCAGAGCAAACAACCAATGCGGCTCAATGAAAGGAAATCTTGAGAAAGGAGCAATATCTTCAGGAAGGCGAGAGAAATTATTGCATTTGTACAACAACAACAGAACTCTATGGATGTAAACAATAAAGCAACTAGAATGCTGTGCTACCAGAGATTTAAAAAAAAAAAAACAACAACCAAATGAATGGAAGGAAGATAAAATGAAAGAAATTTCCCTGAAAGCAGAATTAAGACGGTAAGAGAGAAGAAAAGGTAAGAAAATTAGAAACTACATCCAGGTGGGCCCAACATTTCATAACCAAAGCTTCTGCTAGATGGAAAAAGAAAACAGAGGGAAAGATATTACCAGAGAACTGTATCAGAAACATTTCTGGAACCAAAAGATATAAAACTTCAGCTTAAAAGGTCCCAACTAGGTGTCCAGCTCAGTGGACGTGAACAGACCCACATTAAGGCACATTATTGCTGTGAAATTATAAAATATGACAAATACAGAGAAGATTCTAGATGTTTCCAGAAAGGGAAAGGTCATAAAAAGCAAGGGGAACGAGAATGGTATCCATACTCTCAGCTAGGAAACAGGTTCATGCTTCAAACAATCGGAGATAAAATTATTTTCCAGCTAAGATTCCATATCCAAAGTATCATGCTTCAGGGCAGAATGAAGAGCATTTCAGATATTTAAGTTCTCTAAACAGTTACCTTCCAATACTTGATTGCAATGCTGGGGATCAAACCCAGGGCCTTGCAAATTCCAGGCAGGAGCTTTACCCTGAGCTATGATCCCAGCCCTCAATATATTATTTTTCTGAGAAAGCTACCAGCAAAGTACTCCAACAAAATGAGAACAAACTGAGAAAGAAAAGAGCTTAAAATCCAGGAGAAGTCATCAAAAATTCCACAAGAAACAACCAAAAATAGCAAATAGGGTATGGTGTTTTCAAGATGACAAGGACCCAGATCAAAGGGATATAATTTTGAAGGAGACCTAGAAAATAACCACCCATGCTGGAATGGAAATGTGGAACACACACAGATCCACCACCTGGCAGGTATGGACTGCTGGAAGATTCTATTAGAAAGGGGTTGGAACATACAGAAAGAATCACTGAGAAAATTAAGAAAATTAAGCAAATGCAAAATAGAAAAAATATTGTCTAAGAAAAGTAACAATGACTTTCACAGAATACATTATGGTACTCGGCAAAAAGAGATGAGCCTTCATACCGACTTGGGGAGGCTGGGAAAGGGGAGGCCAGGTGATGTAAGCCAGAGCTGGATCCTCATGCACTGAAAGAGAAACAGTTATGGACTTGGGTTTAAGGTCTTCTCCAAGAGCTCCTGTGTTAAGACAGGAATGTTTAGGGTGAAAAGATTAGATTATGAGAGCTATAATCCAATCTGAGAATTAATCCATTTGGTGGATTAATTTGAACCAACTGTGTGATAACTGTAGGTAGGTAGGCTGTGGCTGGAAGAAGTAAGTCACCAAGGGCATGCTTGAGGGTTTATATCTCATTCCTGGAACCTGGCTTGCTCTCCCTCTGCTTCCTGCTACCAAGAGCTGATACCTTTCCTTCTCCATGCCCTTCTGCCATGATGTTCTGCCTCATCTTGGGCCCAGAGCAATGGAGTCAGCTGACCATGGACTGAACGTCTGAAACCATCAGCCTAAAGTAAACTTCTCCTCTTCTAACATGTTCTTGTCCTGTATTTTGGTCACAGTAAAGAAACACCGACTAAAGCAGAAGCTCAGAGCTCATGTCTCAGAGGGATAAACTGAGGAATAGTGGCATTACTCAGAAACACAGAAATAGCAAAAGAGAAAGCTAAATGAATGAAACACAGCTTCCTTTCGGGGGTAGGATGGGAGGCAGATTAGGGAGTGCTATTTGCATTCATAAGGTTTTTAGTATTATTTGATTTTTCAAAACTATGTACAAACATTACTTTACAAAAATAAAAATCAGTAAGCAAAAGTCAGTCTCTGCAAATTAGTGTTTCGGCACAATCTGCCAATGTAGATGGAGGACGTGGAGGAGGTAGGGCTGGTTCTAAGCTTGGGGAGAGAGAGAGGGCAGGTCCACCTGCTCCTCCAACGCCTCTCTGCAGAGAGTACAGGATTCGGGCAGTGTCAGGGAACCCTCCCACCTCATTTGTTCCTCCTCTTCAAGGCAGCAGCTTAAGTAGGGAAGGTGCTCCTTGGGCTGGGTGGCCTCGGGTCACAGTGATTCATGAACTCAGAGTTATTTCAAGTCTCTCATGAAAGCAGCGCTGACTCCCAATGAAACTCCATCCTCTCTTACTTTATCAGGCAGTTCGTCAGACTACCTACCCTAGGCATGATCCTTTGCCTATAGCTCTGTGCAAAGTCTTTGAGAGGCGACAGTGGCTCTCTGCAGCTTTTCTGGTTCCTACCTCCTCATCTCCCAGCTTCAAGGATCCGCACATTCTCTTTGTACCTCTGCCATACTGGTGTGCTCAGTGATTTCAACAGGAACAATATCTATCTATCCACAGGAGGATGCATGAGGACACAATCAAGGGATCTACCCCTCTATTCATAGAGAACAATTCTGTCCTATATGTGTTCAAAGATAAACACCTCTTGTAACATCCACATAAAGTATTCGCATATACCAAAATATCAACTGGCAGTCAAAATATAATACCCACACTATTAGGGTATTCCTGTGTGTGTCAATGCTTCACATAAGTTCCATATACATCCTGCCCCCAGAAGCTCAATTGAGTGTAGGACACATTTGCACACTTGCACTCAGGCACCCCAGAATAGAACAGCCTGAACAGACGCTGTTTTTCCTTCCTGACAAACGGGCATGAAATAACAGGCTGACATCTGCCTGTGCAGGTCATTCAAGTCAGCCTGCTACATGTCAGATTTCAAACTGCTCCATCCATCAATGGCAGACCCAAAATTAACGTAGCTTGGAAACTCCGCAGCAAGATAGTAACAGTCCAATTCAAAGTCTGACCTTCGAGGAATGGTGGGGTACAATGGAAAATTATTTCATGCCCCGCACTGAAGCCAACAATATGATTTGAAGAGATTTTCAGTTAAATTAATTTTAAAGAAAAATCCCCCCGAGAAGCGGTTTAACTCTTAGGGTCATGTAAAAGCAGTAGGAAGCATAGAGGTTCTGCTACCTGGTTCTGGCAGCATCTTTTGCAAAACAACTAAAAACAATATTTTAGGCAAAACAGTTTTAAGTCATTTATGCTGAAGCACAGCTATAAGTCATTAGCAATAAGTGAAGGAATCATCAAGAGACTCACTTCTTCAAAGAAGTTTTGGAAAATGGCTGTTAGTTAAAATAAAATTGTAAATGAGGTCAGCTCTTCGAGATTACAAATACAAATGAAGCCTTTTCTGGAAATAAGTTTAAAAGTAACGATTTTCTTCTGTTCAATTGTAACAAAATTTGTGTTGGGAGATTTTATGACCAGTACCAAAGGTGACCACCAGCTTAATAAATAAGCCAAAATCTGATGCGTAAAATTATTTTACCTGCTACTTGGGCTAGATACCATGCAAAGTACAATATTTTTTTTTTTAAATGCTATTCATTTGTAGCCAGCGACATTCTGAACTATGCTTTAAATTGATGTTTTATTAAGGTGAAGTTTTGGTTTTCCCCCAGTGACAGCTGCTTCAAAACTCAATCTCTTCTGGTGTTCCTTTCCACCAATTCCAACATTTCCATTAACATGGGGTCCAGGTTAAAATTGAGGGAATATATCATCAATTTGTTAACAGAACACTCAGAGTCTCAAAGTTCTCTCTCTCTCTCTCTCTCTCTCTCTCTATCTCTATCTCTATCTCTATCTCTCTCTCTCTGCTGGGTTTCAGCACCACTTCTTTTCTCTGCAACCCTTTGTCCAGAAACGAATTTAAGATGCCCCCACAAGAAAAGTTCTTTTCTGGTTCTGTCTTGCTCTTGAGTTCCAACTCATCGGGCCCTCTTCCTCTACCTACAAATTTTTTTTTTTTAAACTTTGAACTTGTGATTTCCTGTCTCAGACCTGTGAACTTCTTAAAAGGGTAATCCACACCTTCTCCCTCCAACCCTTCTGCTCAAAATTATTTTGCTGTGTGGCTTCCATCCTTATCACCACATGGAAAAGAATAATCTCCAGGTTGCCAAATTCAATGGCCTGTTTTTAGACCTGATGTTCATTGATCTTTCTGCAGGTTGAAGCATGATAGTCTTTTATAAGACTTACCTACCAATCACATCCCTATTTTTCCTGTTCTGGTTGATCCTTGTTGCAGGGGGGAGGGACTGTCCTGGGATTCTGGCTTAATCCCCTTCTGTCCCCTCCTCTGTCTATCCACATCCTCTCTCGGGTGCAAGCACAGGTCAGTGACTCCCATCTTTTCCTTGCTTGGAAGCTCCAGAGCATTTTCCCAGGAGTACAGCTCCATTTGGTTGTCTCACAGGTACTACAGACTGAAGATGCTTCCAGTCTACACATCTCCTCCACTGACGAGTCACCAACAGACTGAAGGGACAGAGTTCCCTCCTAAGACCCATGCCCCCGCATCCCCATGACTGCATGCATTTCTGCCTGTGAACATCCCCCCAAGTACCCTCAGCACTTCCATGTGGGCAAATGTTTCCTGCTGCTGTGTTCCTAGCATCTCACGTGGACCTGTGTATCACATCACTGGAAGTAGCGATCACATGTGTGTGACTTTCCCTACAATACACACACACACACACACACACACACACACAGAGTTCTTCAAAGTAGTCACCCCAGAGCCTGCCTGGCACAGAGGTCATCAGGACCTACTTGAGGAAGAATGACTCGTTGACGACTGAATTGTTCTGAATCCCCTGAATCAACCATCAGTTTAGGGGAAGCAGGGAAAGGCCACAGGGTCTGCTGTAAAGTTTGCTACAGTGTCTCGTGGGACTAAGAGGATGGAGTTTAGCCAAGCAACCAAGCATGACTAGGAAAGCAGGTGGACAGAAAGGCTTTCTTGATAGAAATCCTTGGTTATTTGTCTATTAACAATTTAAAAAACCCTTCTTGAGGATTCCAGGTGCAATACAATTTGAATTGTATAAATACCCAGGTATTTATAACTTTTATCTAGTTATCTAGTAGCATCCAATAACTATGTGTCAATGATCAGTAGATATATACCTATGTCATGTTCTATCTTTATAAAAGTAAATAGCATGGCTAGTAGAATAAGCACCCATTAAGAATGCTTTGAGAACATTTATTCAAGAATTTTTCGGGTAAAAAAAATACAGAGCATAAAAAACCATTTGGTTTAACTTCTTGATGGGTAAAAATTAGGTGGCTAAATGTGATTTTTCAGGTCCTTTGCAGGTCCAACATTTTCATCTCGCTCTGCTAGCCTTGACATTAACAGTAAACCCAGAGGGATGGCCATGCCTTAACTTAAAACCACTCTTTTTCAGTGTTTTGGGTGGGAGGAAATGAGCATTCCCATAGTCTGCTGAGATCGGTTTGAAAGTCAATATAATTTTTCTGGTGGGAAATTTTGAAATGCAGATCGTCAAAAGGCTACAAATGTGGCTATGTACATAGATTGAATTTTATGCTAATTAAATAAATGAAAAGTGAACAAATATATTTGTTGTACCTTTATTTACTATAGTGAAAAACCGGCAACAGTCTCAACTTCCCAAATGAGGTGATGGATTAAGGAAAGGAGGGGCATGTCCTCACCGTGGAATGCAATGATGTGGACTGACGTGGAAAGACAGCATGAAATTTCAACCATCTACAGATGAAATAAGGAAGGGACCCACTCCATAATCTGAGGGACAGGGCCAAAGTGATCTACAGATCAAACTTTATGGTTTATATTGAACTTTGTAAAAAATAAAAAGAATGACAAAGCCAGGTGTGGTGGCACACACCTGTAATCCCAGCACTTGGGAGACTGAGGCAGGAGGTTTTCGAGTTCAAAGCCAGCCTCAGCAACTTGAGGCCCTAAGCAATTCAGTGAGACCCTGTCTCTAAATAAAATACAAAATAGGGCTGGGGATACAGCTCAGTGGTGGAGTGCCCCTGGGTTCAATCCCCAGAAAAAAAAAAAGAAAGAGAAATTCCGTGAATGACAAATTAACAGAACAATCAAAATAAAAAGCTAGAAAAAGATGATAATGATACATCCAAAGAAAGCAGAGTTGGATGAATTAAAAAAAAATACATTACATTTTATAAATGAAATTAAGGTAGAGAAATGTTCGCCAAAAAAAGAAAAAGATAGGGCTGGGGATATAGCTCAGTTGGTAGAGTGCTTGCCTTGCAAGCACAAGGCCCTGGGTTCAATCCCCAGCACTACAAAAAAAAAGAAAAAAGAAAAAGACAATTTTAGGAAATCAAAAAGAAACTTATCCACACAAACATAGGAACCAAAATGATACTTATAATGGTCTTGAAAACAGATGTGTGTCCAAGAATATATGGATAAATTTCAAAACCTAAGCAAAATGATTTTCTAAAAAAAAATCTAAATTTCCAAATTGATTGAAAAATAAATTATACAATGATCTTAATGGACCATAACAGTGTAAAAAAAGAGAAAAATCTCTGAAAGATCCACACACCCAAATACATCTGGTATAGCCAGCTCCACAAATGGGCTCATCTCAGGGGGGACCCTAAAATTTATTGTCCAAACTGGGACACTTTGGAGAGTGAAAGTCAGTGTTATTAATAATTAGGATGTGACAATATGAGGAAATAGGAACTGTTTAAATCAGGAGAAATGGCTACAATGGTTGTGTCAACTCTCAAAGGAGACATCATTTTGAAGTTATGGAAATTGTATCCTAGTTTAGAAAAAGTGGTTTTCAAGTTCATGGTCAAGAAAAGGAGAAGAGAGAAAAGAAGAAAATGTGTGAATACTGACACGTTCCTAAACAACAAAACGTGCATGTTACGTACACTTGTGTTATTTATCAATCAGTAAGAAACAAGCCAACCCACTGGAAATGGTCACAAAATGCAACACTAGTGTGCGTAAAATAAATATGACCAAACCGTAAACATATGAAAAGTATGCTCAAACCCACTAGTCATGACAGAAATAAAAAATAATGGAATATTTTTACCCATCTGATTTTAAAAAACAAATGTTAGTAACAACAGTAATGTCCAAAAGTGTGGTCTTTTGTACTCTCCTGATATGAATATAAATTGGTGCTACCCTGGAGAGGAAAATCTGACAATTGGTTTTCCAAATTTTAAATATGCATATTTAAATAGTATATCCTTTGATATAATATTTTCCCTGCTGGAAATCTACTACAGAAACACTTGGCCAAATGCACCGAGATATGCGTGAAGATCCTCAATGCCACACTGTTTCATAATAAAAAATAACTGGAAACAACTTTAACTGCAAACCTCTTCAGGTAATAAACAGGCTCGGAGAGATGAAATGATTTGTTCAAGTTCATACCCTTATATGTTTGTAGGACTAGAAAAAGTTATACATAAGCAAGGGCTTCAAAAACCATACAATGGTTTACTAGTAAAAAGTGAGAATATTAGTTTGATTTTCCCATTGTTGGACAATTTTGGGAGGGCACACTGGATTGGACTCAGGGGTGCTTGACTACTGAGCCACATCCCCAGTCCTATTTTATATTTTATTTAGAGACAGGGTCTCACAGAGTTGCTTAGGGCCTCGCTGTTGCTGAGGCTGGCTTTGACCTCACAATCCTCCAGCTTCAGCCTCCCAAGCTGCTGGGGTTACAGGCATACACCACTACACCTGGCTACTTTCGGGACAATTTTAAGATTTCCATGGTTGTTTACAATCCCTTAATTAGAAATATATAATCTGCTCTTTATATCTGTAGTCTTTGTATCTATGGATTCAACTAACCATGCATGGAAAATATTCAGGAAAAAAGTTACATCTGTACTGAACATGAACACTATTTTTTTTTTAACATTAACCCCTAAACAATATGTGACGAATATGAATGTGACATTGACATTGTACTATGCAAGTCGTTAAGAGATGACTTGGAGCACATAAGAAAGGGTAGGCATAGGTCATATGCAAATACCACCCCATTTCCTATAAGGGACTCTAGCATCAGCAGATCTGGGTATCCATAGGGGAGTCCTGGTCTTGATTCCCTGTGGATATCAAGGAACAATTGTACTAACTCTACAGCAGTCAGTTCTTGGCCTCCAGAATCACTCACCCTTGGGAGGGGAAACTTTGCCCTTCAACATTTTCTGATTGTCAAATGTCTAATGGAAATAAAGACTACTTTTCCCTGGGCTTTTAGGTGCTATGTTAAAAAGCTCCCCAGATGCAAATATCTTTACATTTGGATATTATGGTTATCATTTTCCATGTTATATGCTTTGCAATAACTACTATAGTCAGAAGGAAAAGAGCAACAGGAACCAAATGTCACAATAGCTTTAGCCACATGGGACAATACTTTGTGTTAACCATCATAACTATCTCTGCTTCAAAACAAACAAGGGGTTTTATATCAATGTTCCAGAGGTGAGCAACAATTACTGCATAATATTAGAAAACACTTAGGAAAATAAGACACCTTCAGCCTTTTTTTTTTTTTTTTTTTAAATGAAGCTTGTAATATTTTAGAAAAGGCTTCTGGTCTGGCTTCGTGTTGGTTTCTGGCTTTGGTTTCAATCCATACTGTTTCCTCCCCAACATATAATCATCATTAAGTCACATGACACAATGCAGCCCAAAACCCAGCTAGGAAAGAGCATGCATGGCATGATTCTCCTTTACAATATAAATGTAAAGTGTGTATATTGCACATGGAGTTTGGAAGAATTTCCAAGACATTGTCTTTGGGTACATCGTCTTTAAAGCTGTTCTCTATTTTCTCGGTTTTGCTTATTTATGTATTCTGATTTTCTATCATGAATATGTATGAGCTTCGTATTTAAAAATTCTTAATAAATTTGTGCTTATTCTACCTATGGATTTTAACATTTACTCCCAGAGAGTCTGAGTCAGCAAATCTGATGCACTGCACTTTCGAGACACTTTTCTTAATATCTTTGTAACAGAAATAACCTTTCTGAATGGCTATTACTCAGATTTCTGAGGCCAGAGTCAGAGAACGGGGAGAGCCCCCCAAAACATCAGCCCTGCCTAGTGAGACTCTGTACAGCAACTGTTCATGAGTCAAGAGGCAAAATCAAAAGGACACAATATTTTTTAACCCAGCCAGAGGAAACAGGTGTGGTTCCAAGCACAGGCTGGGGATCAGAGAGAAC
The DNA here is from genome assembly GCA_020662805.1 of Glaucomys volans. Lineage (NCBI taxonomy): Eukaryota > Metazoa > Chordata > Mammalia > Rodentia > Sciuridae > Glaucomys > Glaucomys volans. The sequence goes on along the minus strand of JAJEJO010000769.1, from coordinate 456,470 downwards.
AGGTCATATGATGCTCAACTGTGTACCTGAGCCTCAGCATTCTCATTTTCAAAATGAGGAAAATAATGATGACCACACTTGTGAGGACTAGGATTCCCACAAAGGTGGAGATGAGATCTGAAAATGGCAGCCCTATAGTCCCTACCTTTGGTCTGGATTATCTCCAGAAATACCCTGTTGAAGACTAGGGTTGGTTATTCACAACCTGAATGGTGGTTCAAATAAAAGCCTCTTTTTAAAAGTCAAGCTGGATGGGCTGGAGATAGAGCTCAGTGGTAGAGCATTGCCTGGCGTGCATAAGACCCTGCCTGGGTTCCAAGCACAACCGCCCCCCACCACACACACACAAAACAGACCCTTGAGACTTTCCTTTCAGCACCCATGGCAGAGTAGGTTATGTGGATCAATTCTCCCAATGAAAAAAGTCACAAATGATGTTAGACTTTTTAAAAAACAACTTATGATTATTGAAGTTTTAATAAGGTAGTAAAGAACTTAGTTTAAAATATCAAAGAAAGCAGAAAACCAAGGAGAGACACAAAGCACTAAAGTCCTGCTTGCTCTAAGGGCATTTTCCAAACAAGCAAAATTCTCCAAATTAAACTGTACTCCCCAAGGATCATTCCTCAACTAAGAGTGAGTGGGAAGAAACTCATAGAGCCTTCCTTTACTGTCATGGGATTGAATTAAAGTTGCGTGGGCACTAAACAGAGCAGGGGGTGGGGAATAATAGTGAAAAAAGTAAACCAAGCTCATTCTGATTTGCAGACTAAATTCACAAGTAACCCCCAAACAACACCAAAATGAAAACCTAAACCTAAGGCCAAGAATTGAGTTCAGGATGGTCTTGAAAGCCATTCTTAAGTGCTTAGTTGAAACAAACTCTAATCTTCTATGGAGGGAACCATCTTTGTCCAAGTACTCAAATAAAACTCACAAATAATAACTTCCAAGAACAGTAAGTAGCTTGGAATTTAAAATCATCACTAGTCAAGGGAAATGGAAAAATACACAAGCAAAATAGAAAAGAAAAATGACATAAAAGATCTGCATTGGAATTATCAGGCATAGATTATAAAACACCAATGCTTATCAAGTTTAAAAACATAAACTAAGCTTGAAAATGCAGATAGGGCACTATAAACATAAGTTCTAACACACTGATAAAGCAAAAGTAAAGAACTTCTTCAATAAAAAATACAATAAATTAAAAACAACAAAAGTAAATCAGCAGATTAGAAACAGGTGAAGAGAAAATAAGTAAAGAGGAATATGAATCCAATGAAATTATCCAGAGTATAGCACAGAGAATAAAACAGAGAAATATCAAAGTGTTATCAGATGATATAGTGAGAAGGCCTAATATATTTGATGGGAGCTTAAGAAAGAAATAGAAAGGGATGGGTAATAAGAAAAATCAAAAGAGATAATGACAGGGAGTTCCCTTGAAGTGATCAAAAACAACAGGCTAAAGGTTCAGATCTTAAACACCAGTACAAAAGGAGAAAAAAAGCAACACACAGTCAAACCACAGAGTACCAAAGATACTATTCTTACGAGCAGCTATACATAAATAAAAAAGACAAATTATATTCAAAGTCTCAACAGTCAGATGACTTGTGATCTCAGTAGAACTAAAAGCCAAGAGTAGACCAAACCCTCCACTGTGATAAAAGGAAATACTTGTAAAATAATTTCACACCCAGAAAGAGTATCTTTTTAACAGTGTTTTACATGGTCTACAGAGAGTCAGGATAGATCCTCACCAAAATCTTAGTTTGGTTGTTGAGACTGAGAATGCCACATTCCCATCAAGAGGGTGTGAAAAGGTTTATTATTTACATAATTGAGGCTTTGGGGGGAGAACAGGGCAGCCCTCCCAACCTGGTCCAAAAGTGGCTATAGATATAAAGGAGAGGAGATGGTGGGGGCAGTTATTCTAGTAAAGAACTGGGCCCTGAATGGACACCCACATGGAAGCAGGACTTGTGTGTCTGAATATACTGCTATTACCAAAGGAGAGAGCACCTGGGCTTTCTCATCAGTGTCCAGATGTGAACCAGAGGGGGAGAGGGAGAGAGTGAGGCTCAAAAGCTATCGGCCATAAAACATTAAGAAATAGAGGCAGAATTCTTATAACAAACTGAGATGGGGGAAATACATTTTTTAAACAAGAACTGTGAAGCTTACCAAGGAATATCCTGGGTTAACGAAACAGAAATCTAGGAGGAAGTTCTGAGACATAAGGAAACAAAATTATATATGAAAGAGTTAAATATCAGATACAAGGAAGTAGGGGGATAGAGCAGTACACTCCTTAATGGCCTGCATGGATTTTGGTCTCTCAGGCAGTGGGCAAGAGTGTCCAAATCTACTCACCAGGCACTCAGGAATGGATAGTCCCACCAGATATGGCCCTATGTACCAGAATCCTTTTTTTTTTTTTTTCTGGCATCAAGATTGAACCCAGGGCCACTTAACCACTGAGCCACATCCCCAGATCCCCTTTTTAAAAATACATTTTATGTTAAGACAGGGTCTCACTGAATTGCTTAGGGCCTTGCTAAGTTGCTGAGGCTGGCTTTGAACTCAAGATTCTCCTGCCTCAGTCTACTGAGCCCCTGGGATTCCAGGTACGTACCACCCAGCCAGGCTCACAATCATTCTTGAACCCAGACCCTAGAACCACTTCCCTGGTCTGAGGGGCCCCCTCACTGGACAGCAGGCAGGCATGTACGCATCACAATGGGCACTGAGTCCTGGGATGAGGCCACGGTGATGGGTGAGAGAGAAATTGCTGGAGCAGGTCTGGCACAAGCTCAGCTACTCATTTTGGCCCACTGCAGCAAGCTGAGCAGCAAGCTGGCGAGGAAGCTGCCTCTCATTTCCCCTCCTAAACCGCAGCCTCGTCCTCCTCCGGCTCCTTCACGCTCTCCTCACCCCACACGTTTTCCTCCCCTCTCTCCCCACTCTTCCAGCCCTCGGCCTCCTCTCCAGCTCAATGTGTCCCTCACCTCTTTCTGCCCAACCCATTTCCCATCTTTGACGAACACCGTCTCTTCCCACTGCCCTTCCTTGAGGGTCTCCCCACCCAGGTCCTCCATTTTTCCTCCCCAACATCCCCCTCAGGTAAGTCTTGTGCCCTTTCCTGCTGCTCCTCTTCCCAGCCCTTCTCTCCAGTGCCCTACTCTCTAGTCCTGACCAACAGATGATCCAGCCACCCCAACCAGACCTAATAACTGACAAATCTTAGCGTGGGGTTTGGTTTCTTTACTTCTGTCCAGTCCAAGATGGCCTGGACTATGGTTTCATAGCAGCCTGAGCTAGTGAACACCAGGAATGCAGGACAATGGCAAGCCAATCTTCATCCAGAATCTTCTTTCAGTGGGTTTTCCTGTAGGCAGGGTCTCTGTGTGTGATCTTCACTGAGAAGAACCCAGAGATTTTGAGGACCATCAGTCGTTTAAGGGTATCAGTTCACACGATCCCCATAAAACCCACATCTTAGCAAGCTGACTCTCAGGAACTCACACATAGTTTTTGAATCTTATCCTCCGTGTTTTTTATTGTTTGTTGTTTGTTTTTTTCCAGGAACCAAAGGAAAAACACCCAGAGACATGTGGACGGAAGCCAAAAAATTGGAAGGAATGTAAAGCCTTTGAGTAAAGGCTTGGTTCTCCCCAGTGCAACGTAAGCATGTGGACATGCTATGTCATGGACTTCCAGAACATCACCTGGCAAACATAACATGAATGACCGGAAGGACAAGTGCAGCTGGCCCAGCCAGGTAGTCCTACACAGACCTTCCAGATCTGCAGATAGAGACTGCTTTGTGTTTGTTTCACAGGGTCTTCAGTTGCCTAGAACTTCTCATCACTGTAAATTTGGGAGCAATGATCCAGACATTGTAGAATCTTAAAATGCAATGAAGCTGGAGTTTCTGAATGACATGGTTGGGGCAGAAGAGCTTGGATTGGCCCCAACATGTGGCTCCCTACACTGCAGGAAAATTTTCGATTCTTCTGTGGCTTTTAAAATAGTTTTTTTTCAAAGTATTAAGTGTTCTATTAAAATAAAGATATTAACTTCAGATTTGTATTTGTGTTGTAATTTCTAGGACAATCAATAAGGCAATGAAAACAGAGTGCATGAGTTCCAAACTGATATAAGAAATAAAGGTAATGATGAAAATAATCCAAAACATGTCAGGAAAAGAGAAAAAAAGCATATAATTGGTACGACAAATAGAAAACACAAAATGTTGGCTAATATAAGTACAAATCTAACACTGATTACATTAAATGTAAATGAACTGACAGTGCTCATTAAAAAATGTTGGATCAGACTGAACAGAAGCAAAATGTATGTGCTGTATATAAGACACATTAAAAAAATGAAGATGCACAAGGCTGATGATGGGGAGACAAATATAGAACGTGATATATGAACCAAAAGAAAAACAGCATATTAGCAAAAACACATCTTTTAAAAGCAATGATAAAAATGTTACTTTATAATGATAAAGATGTAATTCATACTTGTCTAGCTAATTATTGGATGAACAGAAAAAGACATTAAGGATACAGAGGATTCGGATAGCATGATTAACAAACTTGACCTAATAATCTGTGTGGAATGGTGTTCTCGAAAACAGTACTACGTGTTTTTTTCCCACACTCTGATGCTACATACACACAAGTTCATATGCTAATTCATAAAACAAACCTAAAAATATTCTAAGACATGAAAATACTCAGAGAATGTTCTCTGATTGGCCCTCATTTAAGCTAAAAGACATTGAAAAAATCTAAAACTAGAAAATCCCCCATAAGTTTAAAACTTAGAGAAACAGTTCAAAATTCATTAATGGAAGTTAAATTTAGAAATGCATGATGATAAAATCATATTATAGTTGTATGGCTAAAGCATATAACTTTATAAGTGAATATTTGGAAAGTTATGAAATGTAAGAATCAGTTATCCATGTCTAAAATGTACAAAAGCAGCAAAAAAAAATTTTTTTAAAGTAAAAGCAGACGGAAGAAAATAATATTTCAACTGGACTTAATAAAATAAGGATTAAAAAACCAAAAGTTCGTTGTTTGAAAATAATGATTAAATTGCAAAACATTTAGCGACATACACAAAAGGAAAAGCCACCAGAGTAACATGAAGAATGAGCTAGAACGTGACCAGATGGCACATCATTAAGAAGATAAAAGAGAAGGTTATGAAAAACTACCTCAATACCTTGGATGTCTACACACCCCCAAATACAAAATAATTTAAAAATTAGAAAATTAACAAAATTGGATAAACCCTGAATTGTCCAAAAACTGAGAAAAATTGATATAGTACTGAAAAATTTCCCCCCAAATCAGTTCAGCCCTAGAGAGCATCATCAGTGAGTTCTATCAGACAATGAAGAACAAAACAAAAATCTTTAAAAAATTAACTCCAAAAATGGGAAAAGAAGGAAATAATTGATGAGGCTGACTTTATTCCGAATGCTAACCCCTAATCACGACAAATCCACACAGTACAAGTACAGTTCAATGTCACTCAGGAACAAAAATATCAATGTCCTAAGGAAAATTATTACCTAGATAATTCCACCAATGTAAAAAAGATAGTGTAGCCAGATGCTATAGCACATGCTTATAATCCCAGCACTCAGGAGGCTGAAACAGGAGGATTTCAAGTTCAAGGCCAAACTCAGCAACTTAGTAAGCTCAACCCACAAAAAATGCTTAGGGAGACCCTATCTCAAAAAAAAAAAAAAAAAAAAAGAGGAGGAGGGGGAGGGGGAAGAGGAGGAGGGGGAGGGGGAGGGGGAGGGGGAGGACAACGACCACCACTGGGAATGTGGCTCATTGGTTGAGCACCTCTGGGTTCAATTCCTGGTACCACAGCGGGGCTGGGTGGGGGGAAGCATGTTATGATTGATTTGGGTATATACAAGGTAAGAAAAAGTAAATGTAAATTTAATATTAGTAAATAATACGTTTTATCACATTGATGAGAAAATAATCATTTCAATAAGATACAAAGTACCAGTAACATTCTTAACCACTCGTTTATGTTAAAAATGATAGCCGATCTTAGGAATTTAAAAAACTTTTTGAAAATCTGAAATAGCAAAATTGCAGCGATCATCATAGTTAACACTGAAATACTGAATATTTTCTCCCTTAAGATCAGATAAAAGATGAGGATATTCATATCACTTCTATTTCCCATTAGTTTAGTGCTTACAGACAACAGCAAGACACAAAGAAAAATAAATAAAATATATAAAGACTAGCAAGGAGGAAGCCCAACTGTCATTTTTCCCATATTTGTATAGTTTTTGTAAAAAAAAATCCAAAATATTATAGTGACGAATTTTAGAATTAATGAGATTCTGCCAATGGTCCTGATGCAAAGTCAATATACAAAAATCAACTGAATTTTGATCAACAATACAAAGTTAGAAAATGAAATTAAAATCACAATAACATCAAAAATTTAAACAGCCAAGAGTAAATCTAATGAGAAATGTATTTTGAAGTATAATACATAGAAATATTCAAAATCTCAATAATAGTCATGATTTCTTTTGCTTTTTGTTTGTTTGTTTGTTTGTTTGTTGTTGTTTGGTAACAGGATTGAACCCAGGGATACTTAACCACTGAGCCACTTCCCCAGCCCACTTTTTAAAGATTTTTTATTTTGGGAAAGGGTGTTCCTAAGTTGCTCAGGGCCTTACTAAGTTGCTGAGGCTGGCCTCCAACTTGGCTGACCTCAAACTTGCGATGCACCTGCCTCAGACTCCTGAATCACTAGGATTGCAGGTATGCAATACAATGCCTATCCGGGCTCATTTTTAAATTTTGAAACAGGGACTCACTAAATTGCTTAGGCTGTCCTCAAACTTGTGATTCTCTTGCCTCAGCCTCCCGAGTTGCTCAGATTACAGGCCTAGGCCACCATGTTCAGCTAGTCATGATTTTTTGATAAAATCCATTACCACTAAATTCACTAAAATTTAAAAGTCTGACATCACCAAGAAATAGGAAGCTGTTGAGAAATGATGATTCTGAAACACTTCTGGTGAGCATAAACTGAAAAAACAAAAACATTATAAAAAGCCATTTGACACTGAATTGTCAAGCTGAAGGTATCAGTGAGTTCGGGGCAGCAGTGACCTGCTCTTCAAACCTGGGTGAGGGATACATGGGCATTTTGTTTATCTACAAAAGGATGTAGGGTGGGGAGGGATTTTTGAATATATGCCAAGTTTTACATTTAAAAAAAAAGCCAAGAGATATTGCTGCTATTTTCTAATTTATAATTTTAAAGTAAAATTTAATGTACAATGTTCTAACTACATTCTAAGGTAACTGAGAAAGACTTAAAACTATAAACATTTTTAAACTTACTTGAGTTCTGATTACTCTTTTCTCATTCTTCCTAAATTTCAAAAATGATTTATATCTAAATGTTTAAGATAGCCAATAAAAAAAAACACCATTTTTAGAGTTTCAGTCACACAGAAATTATTTTTTCTTTTCTAATAGAAATGCAAGTCTTCAGGTAGAATATCAATAAGCATAATGTTAGCTAGAGTTGTTAGCTAGAATTTCACTCTAGGCAAAAAAAAAAAAATCCTTTAATCAAAAGATAGTTTTCTTTTTCAAAAGTAATCAGATGACTTTCTTTGATTATTAGCATTTAGTGCATCAATACATGATATGTTTTAATATTTTCCATGATAGCTTTTTTGAGATGTAACTTGTATACCATATAGTGCACTCACTTAAAATGCGTAATTCAGAATTCAGTGGATTTTAGTATATTCAGAATTATACAACCATCATCACAATCGATTTTAGAACATTTTATCATCCCTGAAAGAAATCAGGTTGAGCCATCATCCCAAAGCACCCCATCATCCTATGCCCTGCCCTGGGCAACAGATAATCTGCTTTCTATCTCTCTAGATTTGCCTATTTTGAACTTTTAACATAAATGGAATCAAATGCTATGCATTTTTTTTGTGTCTTTCTTCTTTCCCTTAGCACATTTTCAAAGTTCATCCATGTTGTAGCATGTTTCAGTACTTCACTCCTTTTTATGGTTGAATAGTATTTTATTACACACACACACACACACACACACACACACACGTGGGTGCACATCACATTTTCTTTATCTGGTCATCTGCTGAAATGCATCCCATTTTTAAATTTCAGCTCTTATGACTAATGCCACTATGAACATTTGTGTACTGTCAGTGGGGACATGTTATTTCTCTTACGTATGTCAATATATGGAATTAGTCCTAATATTTTAATATTTGATTTATGCCTGACTATAACCATCTATTATTTAGAAGATAAACCACTTCTTCATAGTCTTTAGGGAGTAGATTTTGTGAAATAAATTTGGTTTTCTAGAGCTGATAACCACATCACTGAAAAGTATACATAACTTTTACCATGAGAATATAATAGTTTGATTAACATTTATTTTTCTGACCACTATGAATAAATTTGTTCAACCAGAACATATGGACTTCAAGAAAATACTAGTCTTCTAAATTCATGCAAAGTTTCCTAAAATATTCCAGGCCAACAAAAAAACCCTTTTAATTTTCTTTATTGAAGAATATTTTTATGATCTATCAATCAAAGCTCAAGCAAATACATCCAATTATTTTGCTATTTTTAATGATGCCAAATCTAATGCAACCCTAAAAGATTTAAAGCAGCCTAAAAAAATGATCAATTTGAAAATTGAACACCAAACTATTAACCATGACAAGTATTCCGCAAAACTACACCTTTGTTCTAAATTTATCTCTCTGCATAACTGAATAACAATCCAAACATTGATTCCCAGCATTATCATGATGATTTAAAAAATAGAAATAAATGGAGAATTCGGTATTTACTATGAACTACTTCTCTTCCATGAGGTAGTGCTAACTCTCCCCCCAAACCCACAAAGATTCTAAGATGGGTAACCAAAAGGAAATGCATGAGCCTCTGTCTGTTTTCAAAAACACAGATTTTAGAACCAGCATCTTTGTCTTAAAAATTCAAAGAGAAAAAGAAAGCAACAATAACAAAGGAGAGATAGGAATGTGCAAGAGAGGCCAAGAAGAGTTAAGGAGACCAAGAGTTGAGGGGGGGTTTCAGGGATGGAGGAAAAAGGAAAAGTCACCCCACCAGAGGAGGTTTGGCTGGCTTTCTTAAATGTGCGGAAGTCCGCCCCAGTATGTAGGTACCCACAGGGTGCAACAAGCCTGGGTATACAAGTAAGGGATGGGAACCCAATGGATGACCTCATCAGGAAAACCCAGCATGCCCTGGGGTCCCTGGGCTCCTATGACAGGCATGACTTCACAAATGGCAAAGCAACAATCCTGCAGCCACACATAGGCGGGTGCAGAGAAACCACCTCCTCTTGCTGGAGGACTTGGGAAGAGGAGGGACCTTAAAGAAGCCTCAAAGAAAGGATGCATCTTTCCGTTTAATTAAAACCTACTTTTATTGTTTATTTAAGGGTGTCAGGTTTGATTAGAGGTCACCTCCAGTTTGGCTCTGGGAAGAATGGTGGCTTTCTTTCATGAAGAGAAACAGGTGGAGAGGAATGAGTGCTACATGTTATTATCAGAAGTTCCCAGGGCACTGTGCCTGCTCACAAGTTCTTAACGTCCCTGGGGAGGGAGCTAAGGGCTATGCTGACAGCTTCCCCTGGAATAGAAAGAGATGATTTCTTAGTTAACTGGACACCCAAATTCAATAGGCAAGCAAAGAATGGCAAATTCGACCCTCCCATTGCAGTTCTGTGCCCCAAAGGGAGAAGAATGTAACTGTACCCACTCCAGGTCCCCTTTATCTGTGCACGCTCATCCGGGCATATATCAGGTAACAGGCCTGCTTGCTGCACGCAGTTCCAAAATACTTAATGCAAGTTTCCTTATTAGCAGCAAGTGGGTCTTGTTGAAGCTTAAGAAAGCCATTTAGTAAAAATAGAGCCCCCCAAATGAACGTGGATGGAAAAAAATTTAGATTGATGGAGCGAGGCTGGTCACTGTAATTACGGAAGGTGTATCATTTCCTAAGCTCTCTTTGCATTAAGTGTATGCCATACATTTATCAAGCATAATTAGCACTTTAGGTGACAATGATTTGATTTCTTTCCTTGTAATAAAAGCCCTCTGTGTTGGCATATACATTCAGAATGGGAAATTGAACACTGTTGCTGTTTATTCCCCTGGGGGAAAATTTAGGACGAACTGGGGAAAAGAGGAAGAGGGCTTACAGAACCGCTCTTTGTGAATTTTGCAAACAGAAAAAGAAAATAGTTCAATAAAAGCTTTTAAGGATCACAGTCAAACGTGTGTTTTTTGAAGGCAAGAGATATCTATGGAACGTTTCTCTACTTTCAAAGTCAGCATTTAACTTTCTTTTAGATGTGAACAAACCCACGCTAAATTGATTCGTAGGCACAACTGCAGAGCTGGACGCATTTAAATTACTGTGGCTGAACCAGGGGCGTATTTATGCTGCCTTCTCTGAGAGGCTGAAGAAACGGTTTTTTTAAAAGATTTCAAATAAATAATTGATCCTGTTACAATTAAAAATCATACTAATTCATTTTTCTGGTGGATTGAAGAATTTATACAAATGGTAAAGTTTTTAATTGAAAAAAGAGGAGAAACTGAAATTCAAGTTGCTGATCTATTGTATATGGGTCATAAGGAGGCCACATCCTCTCGAAATCTCTAGCTCCACAAGAAATGCTTCGAATCCTCTTTTGCATGTGTATCCTCTTGAAAAACCATTTTCTTCTCTTTTTCAACAAAACCAAAATGTGACAGATGGCATAGTTGACTCCTTTGATTACAAAGATTAATTAGAAATCAAGTCCCAGATAATTATTGTTAAAACAAGGGCCGCTAATGCAAATCTGATGTTATTAATTAACTTCATACAAACCTTCCCACTTACATCAAACCTGCTGGCTTAACCTTAAGATTTGTTCCACTAAAACCCTGATACATCAATGGAGGCTGATCTGTTAGAGGAGGACTTGTACAGAAGTCTCTATTCCAATGATTCTGAAATCCTCCCAGTGCCACAGAAGAGTGTACGAGAGATGGTCCAACTGCATCCTGAGGATCTTCATTTTATATATTTTTTAAACTTTCATGGACCACCTCACTGATCTAAATGAGAATAACTCTAAAGAAAGGGTCCTGATTTTTATGAATTCCTATCTAAGAAGTGCATAAGCAGTAAAATGGAAACATACAATGAGAGCCTTTGAAAACATTAGTATAGACAGCAAATTAGGGAATAAATATATTTTGCCTGCATTGTAAATAACAATAAAAGTATGAATTAACTGCTTCAAGCTTGTCAGAGTTAACTCAGTGTAATTTAGACATCTGTAAGTAAGATGAGCCACGCAGTTGGATGCACTATACAGTTTCCTAAGTAAAGATTTAAACAAAGGATGGGTGAGGCCTTAGTCATGGGCTAAACAAAAAAATTCCTTTTACCGGTTTTTAAAATTGAGCTAGGTGGGAGGTTAAGGCCACAAACCAAAAAAATATGATTTTTGGATTCTTTCCTGATGGATGCATATTATTTTGTTCTCTCAACATAAGAACGATTTCATTTAGAAATTCAAGTTTGATTTTTACAGGTTTGCACCTGCAACCTAGATTTTGTTTTTGTTTTTGTTTTTTCAAGGATAGAAATGAGGGGCCAGAACTAAAAAGAAAAGAATGAATCGTTTTACATGTGAACTCAGGGTTAGCAGGCGAGGCTGAGCTTCAGGTGACGCCGGTGTGCAGTCTGTGATCCTGCCTTATCATGTGAAAGAGTCATATTAAAGTCCCGATATTCCAAGGTGAGGCATTCACCTGTCACAGAAATCAGCTGGTTCCTAAACAGTTCCTATTAATTGATGTACAATAATAGTACTTGTGTGTGAATGCAAAGTCTTTCCCCGAAATTTCTTTTCCCTTTAAGGTATAATTTTACATTGGTGACCTAAGATTTCTTTCCTCTTTTTCACCTGTGAAAATATCAAATCTATGACCCATGATCGTGAAGTTCCTCCTCTTATTTCTCATCAGATGGATATCTTTTATCTTCGTGAGACATATGCACATATATACACGCATATATGGGATGTCACAAAGCACTTTCGATTTTTCTCCCATACCCCCCTAGGATGATGTGAGAACCTCATGTCAAAAACCCTCACTTTAGAACAATAAATAAATAAACCAGCCACAGCCTTCCTGAGGCTGGCCAACTCTAGCATAAGTAATTCAAGAGGCTGAGATGTGCCAGATAAATTTGATTACTATAAAAGATGGGAATATGTTTCTTTCCTTTGAGAATTCACAAAAAGGGGTCAAAAACAAAGCAATGCTGAAAGCGAACAATTTCATTTCGCCTGCAATTCAAGGCGAAAATTCAAAGGCAATTTTGCAGGAACATTTTATCACAATTTTATAGACCCTCATTTCCTGCACACATCACAATCTTTAATTTCTGAAAGAGGAAAAGCAAGAAAAGGGGAATGGGCGGGGGAGAGAGGGTGAGGAGGCTGAGCGCAACCGTGAGGGGCTTTTTCTTCTTCTTCTTTAAGATATAAATGCAGATATTTATAAAGCAGTGAGAGATTTGTAAATCTTTCTTCAAAGCTGAACCTACTGCTGGGATCATGATTTGCTAAAAGCTGCTATAGGCATACTCCAAAACCCAGCAGGGTCATCCCTCCCCATCCAAAAAATAAAAAATGGAAGGGGTGGGGAGGGGGAGAGAAAGCCACTCTGAGTAGCGTCTCAACAGACACAAGAGTTTGAGAAAACTGTTTTCATTTTACACCTTTTCCCTGAAACACAGTTGTGTTTTTCCAAATACACAAAAAGAAAATTTTTAAATTCGATACCTTGCTTCCCATCTTGGGGTCTAATTGACTCTCCTTGATGTCAATTGACGTTTGAAAATGGCACATCTTTTCTTAAGGATAAGCTGCCTGGAGGTCCTTTGGAAGGTCACGATGCAAAGACAAATTAGCAGCCACAAATCCAAGGGTACCTTGACCACTGCTGCCCACCGCCCCCCTCTCGGTGGTCTTGCCTGGTGTCATAGACTACGCAGTTTGCTGGGAGTACAAAGCTCTGGTTTTCTGTCCCAATCTCACCAATAACTTTGTGTGTGCTCTCAGCAGAAAGCCACAAATTCTCTCTCTCATTTCCTGGTAGGAAGAATGAATAAAAGTTGCTCTGGCTTCCCGGGGTGGTGAAGATAACAGGAAGCAACTAGGACTTGTAAGCACTTGACTCTTTTTGTACATCAACGCATCTCCAAGACCCTGCTCATGTCTGGGACGGAGGAGATGCTAAGCAAATATTGGTTAATGAAGAAATTCAGAAAATGCAAACCATGGGTATCAGAATGAAACTCTAATTGCAGATACTATAGGAAATTAAGAGTGCTTGATGCTGAAAAGCCAATTCTCTCTGGTGGAATGGACTGGCTTATGGTATGGTAGGCTCTTCTTCCTCGTGGGGGCAGTGACCTGTTTATAACCCCACCTGCCTCGCCTCCACCACGGCTTCATGTGCATATACAACCTACACTCAAGAATGTCAGAACACTTCTAAGGTGAGTGGGACGTGGGAACACAGCTCATTTTGAGACATGGCATAGTGACTTTAAATTTTTCTCTGAACAAATAGGTTTATGTATCTGTTCAGCAAGTATGGCGCTAGTGCCTCCTGGTGTGGGAGAATCCGCACAGAGCGGGAGAACCACGGTCCCTGCTCCCAGAGCATCCAGTCTAACAACAAGCAAGTATTTATAATGCAGCGTGACAAATGCCATAAAGAGGCACACAATGGTGACTGTGGACCACTGAAGAAATGGTCTCTTACATCATCATGGTGCTTTTGAGAAGAAAAAGTGGAGATGCAGAAAGAGCAAGGTGATACCAAGACCACTCCAGCCAAGTGAAGGATGTGGAAGTGGGATCCTGGCAAAGAAAGATAATGAGTATACTTCAAAGTATCTGCTTCCCTAAGACAAACCATTTTAGAAGCAGCTGAGATATAAATAACTTGAAATACTATAGGAGAAGCCTTGGCATCACTGAAGACCAGCTGATGCTTTAAAGTACCATATGGCCAGTTTTCTGATTTTTTTTTCCAATAAACTTTAAGCAGTCTGAGTAGAAGTTTGGAAACAGGACTGAAGACTTTGCCTGGATCTGGAAAAATGCATGTGTGGATTGACTTAAAGGGTCCCAATGTCCACTTCCTGTAAGGCCAGTGGACCCCTCACTCACATAGCAGAGAAGGTGTGTGAGATTCCATCAGCTCATGTCTCCAAATAGCCATGTATTCAATAGGAAACAATCTTTCTGAAGTTGTCTCTTTTTATTTACATAAATAATAAGACAGCTCTTACCACCAAATATAAGGTCTCTGGGCACTTCCACAAAAAAACTAAGGGAGTTTTAAAGATTCCTTTGAGGGATGATGGAAATTAATGACCAAAACCTCCTAAGACAGCAGAGATGCTGGTATGAGAGGCACTGAAGATTCTACCACAGGGCACAAATGTAAGGTCATCATGTCAGATCTGTGAACATCAGATGTTGGCCACATCTTAAAGTCAGGCTTATTGAAGCACAATTTACATGAAATAAAATTCACCCTTTTTAGTGCACAGTTGAATGAGTTTTGTTAAATACATAGTCATGTAAACACCACCATCATCCAGATACTGAAAAATTCCATTGCTCCCCCAAATCTCCCTGTTTCTTTAGTCAATCACTCTGCCCTGTATCAGGCCTTGGCAACCACTGATCTGTTCCCCAAACCTATAGTTTTGCCTTTTCCAGAATGCAATGTAGATGGAATCAATAGCATGGAGATTTTTGAGTCTGGCTTCTTTCACCTGGTAGAATGTATCTGAGATTTGTCCATGTTGTTGCATCTGTCAATGGTTCACTCCTTTGGATTGCCAAGTAGTATTCCACCATGTGAATATACCACAATATACCCATTTACCAGCTCAGTGACATTTGGACTATCTCCAGGTTTGGTCAATTATGAGTAAAGCCACTGTAAATATTCCCATAAAGTATTTTGTGTGTACCTAAGGTTTGATTTCTCTTGGGAAAATTTGTAGGAGTGGCTGTTTTGGATAGAAGGTACATGCATGTTTAACTTAATTAAAAAAAAAAAAAGAACTTTTTAACCTTTTCCCAAATAACTGTATCATCTTGCATTTTGCCCACATGTTGACAACTTGGTCATTCACTTAATGCAAGAAGTTAACTAATGAGCAAGAATGAATGCTCAAGAGGAAGTTCAAGAAAATGCTGGATCCTGACACGAAGAACTATGAGGATGTTTAGAAGAATTATATCAATGGGAGAGATGATACTCAGTAGAAAAAGGACTGACCCTAAATTCAGTTCCACATAATATGGACTTAGCCAACACACAAAGATCACTAATGATTCTGCAGGTGGAATCCATCTGAGGACCCCTAGAACCTGCTGCCATTATTGATTAGTAGCCTTGACTTGACTTTTACTATCTCCGCTTCCCCTTCCCCTGATTCTCATTCCCCATATCCAGATCTCTGGTTTAATTAATTTAATTTTAATACATTTAATTGAAGCATTGTGGTCATCAATAACCAATTCCTTCTCTAAATCTTACTGCCCTTATTCCATGTCCTTGTAATTTAAAACCTCATCGTATATACCATGGTTTGTATTCTATTTATAACACAAATAGCCATTTTTACTTCTTGAGAATTATAAACTTTCTGTATTAGGTCTGTCAAAACAGATGGACTCTGAGCCCCCCGCTGAGCCAGTGTGGCTTGAAGTGTGTCATACTCTATTGTGGTACAAGCATCCATCATGACCAAGGTCAAATGCACTAGCTGCTATAAATATCCCAGAAGACAAAGAAATGTACAACTCCTGAGTTAATCCACATCCATCTACACAGTAAATGCACTTCAAGCAAGCTGATTAGCTGAATTCAACAGCTTGATCACTAGACCATTACCTAAAGAAAAGAAGAAGACACCACCAAGCATGGCTCATTGGTCCCCCACGTGACCAAGACTCAGAGAAGCATGTGTGATTTTAAGAGGAAAAGGGGCATATGCTAACAGAAGCCAGCTACTTATAGAGGCTAAGGGAAGACTAACAGAGAGAAATATCTCCATGTTATTTCCATAACACGTGAAGGTTATATTGAAATCTTACCATGAAGGCCTGAAAGCTAAGAAAGTGAAGAATATTCACGTTCTATCAGCTTTTCCTCTTTCACTAAAGATACACATTAGCCACCTTCACCTCACTTTCTTCTGGACTTTCTTCCTGATCTCTCAAATGCCAGCTCAGTGTCCCTTGGACAGTGGCAGCATTATTGAGAAACATCCTAGCTGCACCCCAAATGGCTTTATTGGGGTATATATTTGAATCTCAGAAAATCACCTTTTATACCTTTCTTTAGAACTGTGATGTTGAGCTAAGCTGTTGTACTTGACTGTGTCCCTTTAACCTGGAGAACTTGCTGCCAAAAAATATGATGGAGGCCAACAGCTTAATAAGTTTTATAGAAGATTAAATATTTATATGAATAAAAATAGCACCTGCAGCGACACCAGGAAGGATAAAATTACAAGGGCTATGAAATCTTCATGCTTCAGGGCATAAATTGCTTACCAGCTGGACGAGGTGGCTTCCCTCACGACACAATGCTGCGTTGCTAAATATGTCTTCCCGAGCAGCACCTCACTGCTGGCCACTTTCAGGACCAAAGCGAGAGCAGCCAGGCTATTAAGCCGTGGGCTTGCATCTAGTTCAAGTTTAAACGGAATTTGGCCAGTGGACGTGACACCGCACCAATCTAAATACAAACACAATGACGCAAGAGAGGCTGACAGCTCCATTCAAACTGAAGGACAGTAAGATGGAATACAATGTCAACTGATGCTTGGCGAGGCGGGGAAGAGGGCTCCTAACGTTGAGGCCCACGATGGACTCTTTGTATTAAAGAATGGAGGACCCCAAATCTTACAGCCGGGTAAGTCAACCGAAAGAAAGGTCATCAGTTTCACTCAGGTGAAATCACTCTCTCTCTTTTCTTTTTCCTTTAACATTTTCCCCAAAGTAGAAGCAGAACATGAAGATTATCAATAAGACCTTGTTCTTCTATTCTCACTAAAGCAAAGGCCATCCTTTCACTGGAGAGAAAAATGACAGGGAAAATATAATGAAATGGGGGATAAAGCAAGAGAAGCTAAAAGAAAAAACCGAAGTGTGCCTCTCCTTAGGGGCCAGGTCCAACTCCTGGCTAACCAAATGATGCAATGATGTTTGCAAATGACTGCTTTTTCCTGAAGGATTACAGGGATAACCATAAATATCCATCCATTTTATAAATAAAATATTTAGCCAAGTAAAGAGAATATCCAGCCAGGCCAAGTATGCAAATAAGGTTCATAATGGTTAGCTTGGATTGCAAATTCACTTGACTTTGCAAGTTTAGATAACCCAACGCGCACACACATCCCACAGTTACTAACATGACTCGGTGTTCCTCTGTATAATTAGTTGCTTTCTCCAGAAGGGTTATTTAAGAAACAGCAATGGGCTCCAGGAGGATGCTTTGTTGGAAACAGTGTATGGAAGGGCATGATGGGTGGCCCTCGGAATGACTCCATGAACAAAGGACTCCCGTGGATTTTAATAACACTGATCCACTTATGAATCATAAATCAAATGGGAACCCTCTTGCACTTCGAAAATTTCCAAGACTTCTGGGGAGAATGCTCCAACACAGCAGCATGTTCTTAGCGAGGATTAACCACGTTCGCTCATACTGAAAAAAATTAATGTTTTGCATCCTCAGATGGGCGTTGGCAGGGACTAGCAAAAGCACAAAAACAGGAATGAGGCGGGGCAAGGGAGCCAAGCCAACACCAGGGCCCAGGACAGGGGTGTTTTAGAATCGGAGCTTTGCACGGTGATGGCAGAAGCAGAGATGAGCAGAGCATCACACGCAGGCCATTAAACATCAGCACTTACAGCCAAAGCCAGAGAGACAACTGAATGGTTGGTAGCAACAGGAGCCGTTTTTTATTATTTTTAGAAAACCTTTAATTTAATGCATATTTTCTTTGCTGAAAAGGAAATGGTGATATTAACAAATTGGTTTTATTTCTAACCTGGCAGGCAGCCTGCGGTGAAATGTAAATACATGTACATGGGAGCTGGGATTAGCATTTACTGAAGAAAAAGAGTAGTCAATATTTTAATGAGGAAGTCTAAGAAAGCAATAGCATGAAACACACTCTGATGTCACAGGGGAGCTTTTTAAGTTAAGCCAACTAGTTCCAAATTACTACTTTCCTCAGCTTTCCTTTAAGGGAAGTTTAGACTGACTAGGAAAAAAAAATACAACGGTGGCATTTAGTTTTAAATATCGTAAAATACCTGTAATACTCCTCCTTATAAGTACATGCATTAACCTATATACATCTCTCTCTATTCGATAGGTACAGAAAAAGAATGTCTGCCACTCCAGACCTCAGTTAAAGGGCCCCTTTAAGAGCATCATCCTTCTGTATTTTACAAAGACAGAAACACCAGGTAAAGAAAATTGATACTGCCCAAGAATAAGGGACAGAATTGAGGAAATAAAATTACATAACGGGAAACACAGGTAACCAAAGCAAATAAAAATCAATGATAGTTTAAGGACAGAGTAGTGCATTTAAGACTGATTGGGATAGCAGATCAAATCAATTACAGAAACACTATCTATGATATAATCTCTGCCCTGGCACCCCTAGGAGACATATTTCCATCTCAAAATCTGATTTCATCAAGAGGCAGGGAAAGAGAAAGGAACAAAACATTCTGGAAACAAGAGGAGCGCGATAAGTTTGGGAGATAAATAAAAGACCTAAAATATCCCCTGTTATATTAACCCTTAATGGAAATCAAGTGACCCTAAGTTCTGAAGAGGTCTCTCTTGACATTTCTGAACTTTAGGGTACCCAATACCTAGCTACTTTAAAACATATATTGAAAGAACATTTCCTAGATTCCAATGAATGCCATCAAGAACATTTCATATCTGGCAAATATTTAACCATTTTATGCTCTTCAGTTGGCCAAACTATTTCTACCCTTCCAACCTCAGAATCAGTATCAAAAAAGAGATAAAAGTAGAGGTGAAAAAAGAAAAGAATATCAAATGAAATGATCAACAGAACCCAAAGTTATTGTTTTTTTTTTAAGAGTAATGAAATTGATTAACTCATGATGAGATTAGAATCATAAAAAAAAGAAAGAAATCACATAGATCAATACTACGGTTCTTCAGGCATTAAAAGGATTAAAATCATATTAATCTTTTGTATTTTACGTATTTATAATTATATGCTTTTATGAATATGAGGTATCTGTATATCCAAAAGAAATTTTTACACATCAATACCTGGAGAAACATACCAGCGTATTAAAATGCAACATTATTTTATGAGGTAAAAATGTTTTTAATTTAATTAATAGATTGAAAAACATGAGGAATTCACATAAAGGCTTCTGTACAGTAGTGAAATGAATGAAGTACAACACGAATGGATCTTGGAAACATAACATTGAGTGAAAATTCATCACCTGTATTCAACCTACATTCAATGTGATGAAATTGTTATAAAACTCAACAATTTTAAACATCTAAATAGACTGCTCCATTCAACATAGATACTTTTTAAAAAAACTATTTTTTGCTAGGCAAGGGAGTACTGAGTACAGTATTCACAATGGCGGTCATCTCTGGCTGGGGAGGAGGATATAAGGAGCAGAAGTAGAGAAGATGTGTATATGGTAGCTGTCACCATTCCATTAATGTCCCTGTGCTTAAGCTGGGTCATACATTTATGGGTATTCATCTCATTATTATCCCTTGTAATTTACATACATATCACATATTTCATTCTGTCTGGATATTACTAATAAAAATGGTTGCAAAAAGTCATGAAAGCATGTACTCAAAGAAAATAGGAAAAGACCTTATATTTCTCCTACTATCAGATGGTTCACCCCTGCCACCTCCATCACCAATAAGAGATTCTCCAGGCTGCACAGTAGGCTGTCGGAGGAAATCAGAAGACTAACAGCTGTCTATAGACCAGGTAAAAGTGGTTCTATGAAGAGCTGAATATTTTTCCTAAAAATCTCTTGATTTATTAGTAAACAACAATAAAACAAGATAAATGAACTAAGTATATTACTTAAGAAGCTAACAAAGAAACAGAAAAAATCTCTGTAAATAGTAAGACAATTTCAAAGCTGGTTCTTTAAACCAACCTGTGGCAAGGCTAACGAAGAAAATGTTAATTCCTATTAAGAATGAGAAAAGTGGCTTAGCCATGGATTTATAAAATTCTTTTGTAAATTACAACAAGATTTTGCTTGCACCTATGTTAACAAATTTAACCTCCAGGTGAAATGATAATTCAACAGAAAAATATAAATTACTGAAGTTGATTCAATATGAGATTGAAGACATCCTGAACAGGTCAATAATTCTGAAAGCTAATTAGAGTCTTCAGAGAACTTTTTTGCCCAAAATGAGGCAGATACAGATGCTAATTCTATCAGATCTAAAGAAGGGAGGTCACTCCATGCTACTTAAACAGCTCTGGGGCTGGGGAGGATTGAGGAATCTTGCTAATTAATATTATGAAGATACCATTACTCTTTGTCCAAAATAAGCAACAATGGCACAAAAAAGGAACTGTACGGAGAGAACTCTGGTAGGCAGAAGCCCTGACTAAAACATCCTCCTGACTTAGGGTGACTATTTCCGCTATGGGAGGGTGAATCCATATTAGAACAACTGGTAAATGGAAAGACGCACTATCTTCTCTGACAGAACGGCTCAGTATCACAGAGATGCCAATCCAACTCCGATAATTTACATATATCATTCAGTCCCCACCCATTCAACATGAAACACAAATGTAAGTCAGGAAAATTTGGGAAGAAAAGATAGGCCAGTTTGGTGTAACCAAACACACATGACAGTCAGTCAAATCACATGAACAGCAGTGCATTAATAACAGGATATTATTTACATTAGCAAAATTAGAAATGAAATATCCATCATTCAATAATAGAAATGAGCAACACTTATCAATATAATTGAGCAGTACACAGGGATTGAAAATTACACTAGAACATCATGGAAAGAATTTCACGTTCTGTTGGTAATTGACAATAAAAATTCACAAGTAAGTTGATGGGGTGAATTTTTATAAAAAGAACATTATCTTATGATGAGGGAAAAATACCTTCAAGAATATATACTAAATGGTAACAATGGATATTTCTCCATAATGGAATTAAGTTATTTCTAATTTTACTATTTAGGCTCCTTAGCATTTCCCAAATATTTCAAAATAAAATTGGTGATTTGGGTCTTTATGAAAATACTTTTAAAGGTCAAATCCTCTAAAATCCAGTATTTATTAATTTAAGTATACTTAAACAACACTGAAATTCACTTGAAACGTGTATAAAGGAAATCTGAGCTATGTGCCAATAGCAAGCATCTGGAAATGAGTCACCAAAAAAAATTACTATATGTCTGAAGGAAATATTAAAACAAATAGCCCAGTACTGCAGTGATTGCATAGAACTGTATATATTCGCTCTGTGCACTGGACAGGAATTTTTCATTTCATACATCATTTACAGCTTGCTGCAGTGATTCTGCAAAATCAGTCCATACCATTAGCACACACAAAGAGAAACACCCAATGTTCTCATTGTTGTGAAATTCAAGGGCTTTGGGCTTCGATGTGCTTAAACGGTGCTCTAAGCAGATGTCACTCTGCTAATCAGGATGAAGAGCACCAGCTGACCACAGGTAGGGACTACATATCTGGGGTCAAGCACACTAACTTCTTCAAATCCACAGTCCAAGCATGGCCTATGCTCATAGATACACTTAATTTTTAAAGCTACTTGAAATAAATGAAAACACAATGGTCAAAGGTATAAGCCAATCTCTCCAGGGGGAATTATTATTTTTTTAAATGGAACCAGCTCTGATTTCTACAATACGTGATGAAGGTCTTTGATACCAAGCATCTGGTTTACTCCACACTTCAACAAACGAATGCCCGATATATTCACCACTGGGCCCCTGCTCGTGATTAACAACGTCACCCTCTTCACATCAGAGCTTGAAAAAGTATTTCCAAGGCAACACAATACTTTGCCTTGTGTATTTCAGGCACATGAGAAAGATGTTTTACTGGAGGATGAAATGTTGCCTGGGTCAGAGGTGTTTTCTCAACCCTTTCTTCCTCTAGGGTAGCCAAGAGGCCCAGGAACAGCCAATGTCAACTCAGTTCTGCCTCCACCAATCCTTGACACTCCAGCTCCCCTTATCTTCCTTTCCCCTTGGGTAGGAAAACTCAGAATGCAACTTCCTGGTGAGTGTATGTGCCATCTCCCCAGCTCTAGCCACAGATGCAAACTCCAACACCATCCTACTCCACTACTCTGGGAATTTTTCATCATTGTGCTTCATTCATTTCTAGGACAATGGAGACCCAGAGTCACCCTCAGTCTCAGTAAGGAACAAAACTACAAACCATCCACAGGGCACCTGCCAACACCAACCATGATAAGCATCAAAATTATGAAAACTCATGTCCTGTGATGACAGTAACTTCCTTGGAAACTGCTGATTGATCCTTCTTACCTACCAACAGAATCTCTAGCAACTGGGTTCAATTTTTTTCAGGACCAAACATTAAGTAGTTAGAAGTACATCATGTTAGTGGGCAGAGGCTCTCAGAGCTGTGATGGCCAAAGTCAAACTCATGCCATAATATTAGAAATATACACAGGTCTTTTGAAAGTAAAACCATTAAAGTTTAAGTCGCTCGTTTTTATGTCACACATCATCCAAATCATTGTCAAAGAAATCAGACAGGAGAATGTCCTCCTTGCTGAAATCAACCTTCAACTACTTTGAATAAAACAAAGCTCTCTGAAGGAGATTCCCTAGATAATTTCTAGGACATCCCACCTGGGATGTGTCTACATACCAAGGTCAGAGTTCTTCTTTGATTTATTCTTCTTTTGGTCTCAGAAGAGTTCAAAAAATCCAGAAGCCTATAAATATGAAAAAAAGAAAAGTTTTGTTTAAGGAAAAGATCTAGAAAATGTGATCCAAATTGTTGGGGGAGGGGTGGGAATTGACAGTGGTAATATGCAGACTTAGCTAAAAATGAGCACATTATATTCAGAGTGGAAGTTGATTCAAGTCTTCAAAGCCATGGAGGTTATAGCAATAACAAACGCTGAAGGCTTCACCACATTTCAAAATCAAAGTACTGTTTCCAACTGCAAAGAAAGCCTGCAACCTCTCCCTCGCACCAAGAAAGAACAAATAATGTTAACAAAAAATTTCTATTAAGTAATTTCTAATGATGGACACATTTTAATCTATCATTAAACACTTTTCCTGGTGTTAAATGAAAAGAGTTGAAAGGACTTTGTGATTTTCTCATTGGTCTCCATTTAGGAAAAGTACAAAAAAATGGAAGGGAAGCTTCTCCAAAAATAGAAAAAGTTGTTTTGTTTTAAATTTGAAATCAACATATATTGTCACCATAAGAGATACTCATTCCTAAAAGCTTTCTTCTATGCTAACAATAAATTTATGATAAATACAAAAAGAGTTGCAGATGTGCTTACTTTTTAGTAGAAAAGAATTTTAAGTTAAGGATGAAACTCAGAGGCAAGAGCATGTTTTTTGTGGAATTTATCTCATCCTAATGCAGACAAAAAACATCATATAACTATGGCAATTCTTAAGCTCTATCCTTCTGATGAAAGTTCTGGATTAAAGTTACCACAGCCTCATCTGTGTCATAGACAAACTTCACACTTACTGTGAAGAAACCAGCATCACCCATATTGTATCATCAGCTAGGAGGATGAGCATAGGCCAAAGATACTGCATGCAAAGGGTGAGTGCCAGAAAAGAAATTCCAAGACCAGAAATCGAGCAAGAATAACACAAACATGAACTGATTCAAAAAATAAATTTTACTTATGCCACAGAAGATAAGAATTAGACTACCCCTCCATGGATGCCTGAGTGGATGGGGGAGCGTAAACTACTATTTATTATTTATTTTTCAGTATGAAAGATGAGATGACCCAAGATGGCAGAACGTGGTTCCAGAAGCATCTTGTCATCATTCCTGGGTTATAATGGGTATGAAAGTTAAGGGAGCATGCAACAAAAAGGCATTTTTATGGAAGATAGCTGTTTCTTTAGAAGAATGATGAATAGCTATTGATCCAATTTCTGATTATTCCACAAGAATCATTGTCCAAAGTTGGGGCAAAAATGTCTTGTCAAATTAATGAAGCATGCAAAAGTGAATAAGAGAGTAAATCATGGACTTCAGAAGACTTGTTTCATTAAAATTATACTTACTAGAAATACAGGGGGATTGAATTTTGAAAGAATGGAACTCACCAGAAATAGAGAGGGGCAGGGAGGGAGGCAGGGAGGAAGAGAGACACTAAGAGGTAGAGAATGAAATTTAATTCAAAACAATACAGAGTCCACAGGCTTCTGGTTAGTGTTCCTAAGTCACTGGAAAGTTGAAGACACCTTGCTGTGATCTAAAGCCTGGTTAGTATTATCAAATGGAGGCCCTTCAGATAGAAGGTGCCCCAAGATAAGTACCTGATCCTGTTCTCTAGGCTAAATGCCCAGAACTTTACTGTATGTATAAGTCACACTTAAAATTGAGTTTTTATGCACAAGACTCCAGTATTGTTGCTTTGAAGAGAGACTACATAGAAGACAATAAGTAACCCTCTGGAAGAAAATTCAACTTCACTTCCCTTGGAATGGCCATGCGGAATGACATCATTTGCACAGTTGATAATCCACCTGTTACACACTGATATAAAAGAAAGATAAATAATGGTTGTGAGATTTTTAGAGATAGACTATATACCTGAGATCTCCACCATTTTTATGCTTATAGGTGTCTCTCATTATTTTTTTGTCTAGTAAACAAATGGTGTTTATTAAAATATCATTCTATTTTGAAACCATCAAAAATGTGGATTATGAGTGAGTATACAAACTATCATTAGATTTGTGAAATATTAATTAGCTCAAAGGCCACTCATTCCCTCTCAGCCTTCTAGAGATTGAGCAGTGGGGAACTTGGGGTGGTAATCACTGATGAACAAAATTCAATTACTCTAAGTCACTGCATAACCTCTTATAAATATGTCCATACAATCTGATTTGATAAAGCAAACATATCATTTTATTACCATAAGTGATTTCTATTAGGTTCACATTGCCCCAAATTCCCTGGGTAATTTTATAATCTCTACTAAATCCAAAATCTAAAAGTGACCCAAAAAGGCTAACTATGCACATGTTTCAATGACTTCAAGGGACCCATCACAGCAAAAGACAGAGAAAGTAGCATCTCCTTAAGTCTCAGAGGATCTAGGCCAAGAGCCATATATATAAGAAATAGTTCTTCTTTGTAAGCAACCTAGTCTGGTGCCATGACTGCTCAACTCTACCCTCATAGCAAGAAAGTAGTGGCTGTGTTTCAATAAAACTTTATTTACAAAGACAAGAAGGGAACCAAATTTTGCCCTGGGCTGTAGTTTCCCAGTCTTTTAGAGAGGTTCATTAGTAATAGTGATTATTTATATTAAGGTATGACTTATAGATGTTTGGGCACATGTAATGATGTGACTTTTAGGAGAGAATTAAGATACAGGAAAATATGATGAAGGATGGTACATTACTAGAAGGCTTGGAGCATCCTTGAAGTCAAAGTAAAGAGAGCAATTTCAGTGACAAATTATGGTAGGCAGAAAATAGCCTCCCAAAGATGCCCACGGCCTAGTCCCCTGAATATGAGAGGTCACAAGACAAGGGGGAAATAAGCATGGAATCAGGTGACCTTAAAGTAAACTGTCCCAGAATATCTGAGTGGGCCCCTGTAGTCACATTTTTGTTTGTTTGTTTAATGTGAAAGAGGGAGACCAATCAGCTAGAACCAGAGTTGGAATCTTGACACTGACTACTCCTGACTTTGAAGACAGAGGGGGCCATGAGCCAAGAATCAGAGGAGAGCAAATGCTCTTCCACAAGGAGCCGACACAATGGATCCAGGGACATTGTTGGCCAAGAGTCTGGCCTAATATACAGGTTAAACAACCAGTCTGCAGCAACATCCTCTGAAGTGTAGGATATTATAATCTGTTGGGAGAGAAAAAAGGGGGCTCACACTATGAGTAGAAAAGTTGATACTCTTTATGTTGAACTTCTCTGAATCTTTAGTGTGTGACCTCCAAGAGCAAAATATTTCCAGACCTTTCTAACTATGAATCCTTTCCTTTCTCCTGGAGTAACATGGGTTTGTGCCCTAAGTAGTAGGTTTTGGAAAATGTAGACATTCAATGATGGACAAACTGGACCAACTCAGGAATTCTTGCATGCTCTCTGGAAGAAGGAAATTCATGCCCAAAGAAGGCAACTGACTAGTCTCAAGAACTGCCTAGCATGATCAATGCAAAAAGGTCTCAGCCTCTCCCATGCTGCAAGACTTCAGGCTGTCTTTGCTTGGTTTATGATGGGCTTCAGGACCACCCATAAGCAGGCCAAATTCGCTGTACTAACTGTTAAGTAGACATGTCTGGACTCATGTGAGAGCCACAGGATAATTATAACATTTGTAGCACATATTTCTGGATTCCAAATCTTATCATTAGGAGAGTTCTAAAACCTCAATTCTAAAATCTGAATCTTCACGCCATAGTGCAAAAGAAAGGACTAGAACATAGCAGAATTGTTGGGGGAGGGTGGACCTCCTCACCATCTGTACCAGAACAGAACTGTCTTTGAACATATTTGGGAAGTGGGAATTTAATTGTTAGCATTGCCATTCAGAGGGAAAAATGGTTAGAAGACACATTTTCCTTTCAATTATGGTTTTTATTATTTTAAATATCCACATCTGGGTCTTTTGTTACTGGATAAATTTGTGCTATGTTTTTAAAGGTGGAGAAGCAAAGACTAAGCTCCAAAGAGGCCCCACAGTGCATTTGTTAGGGTGCACATCAGAAAGAGAAACCTCACGAGCATCCTTGTAAGACTTAGTAACAATAATATTGAAGATTACCTTTCTGTTCAACCCCCAAATTTCCATATTGGCTGTTTCATCTCTAAGACAATGTTTTTTCCCCTAAGTTAAAACCCAAAATTCATAAGGGACATAAACATTTCAGTGTATATGTGACATTAAGGGCTGCTATGGACTGGATGTTTGTGTTTCTCTGAAATTTATATTTTGCAGCCTCATGACCAAGGTGACAGTGTTAAGAGATGGAGCCATTTGTTGGTGATCATGTCATGAGGTTATCATGTTCATGACTAAGACTGACGCCTGTGTAACAGAGGACCTAGAGAGATGCCCTTTCACCTGGTGAGGACACGATAGGACTATGCCATCTATGAGCCAGAAAGTAGGTCCTCACCAGACACTGAATCTGCTGGTAGCTTGATCATAGACTTCATAGCCTCTAGATGTATAGGGCATGAATTGATATTGTTTGTAAGTTATCAAAAGAATTTTGTTTTAGCAGCATGAATGGACTAAGACAATGGCCAAAGGTGTGAGTTTAGTGAAAACCAACCCATTTAAAATGATCTAAGTAGTCCTTCTCAAAGGATTGATGCTGTCTGCTCCAAGACACAATTGACTAAACTTAGAGGTGGAACTTCAGAGAAATCTTGATAATGTATTTCTTTCCCTTCAAAATATCATTGTAAGTTCTCATTACTTGAAAATCCTAAGATTCTATGTCATTTGTTGCTGTGATTTCACATTATGCTGTGGGGACTGTAGGATTTTAGGCCCAAAAGTTATAAATGAACTCTTTTTCTTTTCAAATGGTCAAAGGCTTCCTTGGCTCTGGGTAAATTAGGCCCCTCCTTCACCTGCTCCACAGCTAAATACCTGCTTTCATATACCCTCTGCACCATGTCCCTTGGCTCCTCCAATCAGAGAGTGGTGTCTATGTCTTGAGTCTGGGCATGGCCTGGTGACTTTCTTTGGTCAGTAGGACATTAGTCAACATGACACAAGTAGAAGCACTTGTGTACTGAGAACTTCCCTCTTTGGGATGCCAGTAGAATCCTAACACCATGACATGAGTAAACCCTGTTGGATACTAGAGATGTGGAGCCCACCACCAGCCCAGTGTCAGACAAATGAGGGATGTTATCTTGGACCACCCACCCCTACTTCACCCATCAAGCACTAAGTGAGACCAAAGTCACTGCTCCAACACCCCAGCCCAAATCTCTAGCTTAAAGATTTGGAACCAAGTTAAATGGTGGTTAAACCTATAGGGTTTGGTGGCTTATTACTCATCAAGATAACTGACACATAGATCCACTGCTGCTCCTTATAAGACCAGACAGTATAAAAGTAAAAGACCAAAAGAAACTGTTCTCCATTGGCTATTAAAGCTTTCTCACTTGCTCACCAACATAGTTTGCACCACTTCTGTTGGTTATCAAAACTGAGCTGGAATGAGCTCTCTGGCTATGGTTCCTCTTATGAGTTAGTCAGTCAAAACATGTGTGTTCTCAAAATGGTCCTGATGGTATGATCACCTGTTATTAACTAGGAACCATCCTAAAAATGTCTGCTACATCAGTACACCTTGAGAAGCCCTGTGGGCTCCCTCTACAACTGAATAAAAATGTCCAAGACTAGTAAAAACTAAATGTTGTAGTGTGCTTGTATCCAAATATTGACAAAGGAACTCCAAGAGCTTACCTGTTACTAGCCATGAAAGAAAATTATCACCTTCAGTCTTGAAAGTGCAGAAGTTAAGACCCTGAGATTTAGAACAAGGCAAGTATAGGTACAAATCCTAGCTGTACCAGTGAGTAGCTCAAGAATTAGTAAAAATGGTTATAATAATAGCTAAAGTGTATTAAGTATTTATCATGCATTAATTATTTGCCTAATAATCAATATCATTGACTCTACAATAACTCTATGGCATAGGCTCCATTAATATTCCCATTTTATATGAGATTCAGGGAGATGAAGGAACTTCTCGAGAAGTTGGGATATATCCCATATCCCTGGGATATGGTGGAGTCTGATTTGAACCAAGGAGTATTATTCCTATAAAGCATCTTCTCCACTATTTTGGAATGCTTCTCTCTCAAGTTATGTAACACAAGCCTTTGTTCTTCATTATTTTTGACTTACTGAGCTACTGATTCATTGATTTAGTGATTCTAAAAATATTTAAGGGGCACCTGTTTTATGCAAGTGATTTGAAGAGCTGAGAAGCCAAGGTGACGTGGTCCTTGGCTTAACAGGGTTTCAGATTTAATGAGCAAAGGAGATTATAATGAAATAGCTCAGTCTCTTCCTGTGTCAGCATGGCCTGCTCCCGATTTTCAGGTCAACCTTTTCCTATTGAAGACTGAATCATCCCTTTGCCTGAAATTCTTCAGGATTCTGGCCATTTTAAAATACGTCCACAAATTACTCTTTACTTTTCCCTTTGAGAAAAGGAACATAATTTTCCTCCGCTGGAGTGTATGTTGGGTTTAGGGTCCATTTTTAATCAATAGATGTGTAAGGAAGGAAAAAGTGGAGGACAAGAGGGAGAATTCCTCCTGAACTTGGAAGTGTTTGGGGTCTTTTAACAAAGATCAGCATAGTGTTCAGTCGGGAAGCTAAAGAGGGGACCCCCTCAATCCGACTGGGAATTGAGATCCTTTTCATAGGAATGAATCAAGCCAGATGTATAGCCAGATCCTGATTCCTCTGGAGTCCTATTTTATTTTACTTTTTTTTATTTGCTTATTGATTCATTGAGCACAAATGGAG